>JAXIVH010000012.1:8126112-8158926 GCA_036785325.1 Urophycis tenuis | reverse complement strand
ATGAAAATGAATATTCATAAGGTATAATGGCAGACGAGCATAAAACCGGGCCAACGGGGCGTTCCGATTGCTCGCGCTTGAGAATTATTTGACCAATCGTCACGCTGGAGCGGGAATCTAAATGGTGCTAGGTGGTGATGAAGTGTCCTGTAATGGTTTCAATCCTCACCGTCTAGACTGGCTGCTGTACAAATACACTTACTAAAATCAGCCCTACAGAAGGCTCCATCCACTCTCTCAATTAGCCTTCTCGGCAGATTATCTCTCACAAAAGAAGTGGAACTGGTTGCAGTTTCTGGTTTCGCAGGCTGTGTGACGTCTGCCCCCAGAAGTTCTGCTGTAACACAGTAGGACCCCCGCAGCCCAGAATGCGGCTGTCAGTTCTCAGGCCAGTTTATGCTAATAATAGTGATACAATCTATTGCGCTTATATAGCTCTTTTCAAGATACTCCAGCACTTTTCATAGTGTGTGTGTGTGTGTGTGTGAGAGCGTGAATGTGTGTGTGTGTGTGTGTGGTGTGTGTGTGTGTGTGTGTGTGTGTGTGTGTGTGTGTGTGTGTGTTGTGGGGGGGGGGGGGGGGGGGGGGGGGGGTTATGACACCTTATCCACTACCAGTGAACGAGGAGTTTATGAAATGTGATTTCACTGTTTTTCAGAATGCACACACACACACACACACACACACGACACACACACACACACACATGACACACACACACACACACACAACACACCACACACACTCACTATCAAAGCTGTAGGCTCCACCAGTCTGTCCTGTAAGGGAGATCCTGCAGCAGGAGCAGCGGGAGTAAGAAGCGCCATTCAAAGATTTCTTTACCTGGAAACTTAACTCCAGGCCTTCCACCACACAACACCCAGACTCTCTAAATAATGGGTTGTGCTGAGACACCACCGCTGGAGGCTGCACCACTATAATTGCCAACTACTTCCTGGTGCGCCAAGCAGTTAAGATAACATGGGAACAGGCAGGTCTCCAAGTACACACACAGCCACACACACACACACACACACACATTCACGCGCACACACACACACACACACACCACACACACAACACACACACACACACACACACACACACACACACACACACACACACATACACACACACACACACACAGCCCTATACATGAGCACACACACACATACATTCACGCGCACACACACACACACACACACACACACACACATACACACACACACACACCCAGCGGGCTACACATCAAGAGGCTGAGAGCTGGCCGGACAACTGGAGGAGACACACACAGACCGCACACACACACACACGTACACACACATACACATGCATGCCTGCGTGCACACACAGACACACACAAACACACACAGTGAAATGATTACTACACACTTGAATCATGAATGTACATGGTCTCAGACACACTGTATGATGCAGACACTAGGTGGCGTACAAAAAGAGCCCACTTGTATGTACAGCCATACACTTACATACATTTCCACATAGTATGCAGAAGTCCACGCACACACACACACACACACACACACACACACACACACATTCACACATAGCCACAGAGGCACACATGGCAGGCGGTGAAGCCAGGTGGGATAGATTTGTCCCGTCTCCCCGATGGGGGCCAGATTGTGTCAGAACGTGTCCACCTTGGCACAACACCACACATTTTTACACCAGCAGAGAGGTAAGCACACGAGGCACCCCGATTCTACCTCCACTACCTTGAGAATAGAAACGCGTTTCCAATCGCCCCAATCGATTCGGAAAAAACACACACACACACACACACACACACACACCACACACACACACACACACACACACACACACACACACACAGTGGACACACACACACACTGCATCCCCTATACAGCCGTCACAGACAGTCTGGCTAAATTAGATGGGTGCGTGTCGTATGTTTGATCTGAAGGGGAATCCAAGCCCAGCCAATGATCTGGGAGGGGGTGTTGAAAGGAGAGGGGGTTATGGGTAATTACCAACTGTGGCTGGGGCTGGGCCGGGTGGGGTAGGGCTTGGCCACATCACACGCACAGAGAGCCATTAGCGGATTTAGCATATGAAGAGCGATTGCTATGTTGCTCAACTGCATACTTGGGCTACAAACGACATACTTGGGCTGGATTCACAGCGGTTCAAAACGCGGGCCGTACAAAGTCTGTACAAACCGCCTACATGGTGATTCACTTTACGGGCTGAACAAATAAATCAGTAACTCGGATGCAGTCAGCTGTGACATTTATACGTTTTTGTTTTACTCTCAACCTTTTTAATTTATGTTTAAGTATTGAATATTGAATTAACAATTACATTATAGTATTTCTATCCTAGTCAATATTAAAAATGAATGAGCAGAAAATACAGTTTTAATCTGTCTGTACAACCCCCCTCGGCACGGTAAAATTAAGTTTTTAACCGTCTTAAATTACAACAGAACAAAAGACTGAGTGCAATTAATATTGAATGATGCTAAAGTTAGCGTGGGCTATCCTCCCCTGTTTGCTGTGTATTGTGTTTGTTCTGCTGCAAAATTCAATCTAGAATTAGCAACTGTTGCTAAGGAGGCCTGGCAACCGGGGACTGTTTACGCTGTTTACGCCGTAACCGTTTTCATTGCTTGGGCCGCCAAGTAATTGTCTCCTGCAGTCGCCCACGACAGGGGCAGACAGAAGACAGAGAGAGAGCTTGGCTCTTCCTGCAGGTCACCCTCCAGCGTTCAGGTCCCCCTCGTCATTCTGTGAGTAGTGGTTGTTTATTTGGGCCCCGCTCTTGGAGGACACAGTATAAAGGGATTTGACTGAGTACTTTTTTTTTTTGGAGTGCAGGTTGGCTGCGCGTTGCGTTTGTGAGCGTGTTGGTTTTGGTGCCTGTAGAACCGAGGGTCAAAGTTCACGACGCTCTCCAAGCCGTTTGAAGCGTTTACGACTTAACCTGTTTTCGGTTAAATGTTGGTTCTCAAGAGTGCTGAGAGAGTAAATTAACTAACTGCTCTGTTCAAACAACTCAGCTGTACAATTTGCCCGCAGTCCACCACCAGCAGGCTGTTTGTACACAACTTACAAACAGCGCTGGTTGTTTTATGTCACTGGCTGCTGCCAGTTCTAAAGTAGAACAACAGCATGAATAAAAGAAAACACAGGTGTGCTTGTTTTACACTGCAGGGACTCCCCAGCGCACCCGGACCTCCTACGCTCCACCACCTGCAGACCACAGCGTCTACCCGACACCCTGCTGAGGTGGATGGAAAATACAAATCCATAAATAATTTTGCGCCTGACCATTAGAATTTGGGGTCAAGCGTCGTGTGATGTCATCAGACCCTCGCGTGGAGAGTGGGGCGGTGGTGGTGGAGAGGAGGAGGAGGAGGAGGAGGAGAAGACGGTGTCTGGGGGAGACGGGGGAGTGATACTAGTGGGAACCGTTCCTGAGAAGGAGAGGCTGCTGGACGATGAAGGATGTGGAAGAGGAGTAGCCATCCCCTGAGCCAGAGCTGGGATGGAGCGCTGGGTGTGTGTGTGTGTGTGTGTGTGTGTGTGTGTGTGTGTGTGAACATCAGTATTCTGTTGCCTTAACGCCTTGGCTGAGAAAGAGAAAGATATTCTGTGGATATCTCAAGCAGATAAAAAAAAAAAAATTCAGGATTTTGTGTGAGGTTGGGTTGGGGTTAATATGAAATGAAAACATGTGTGGGCTGTGTGTGTGTGTGTGTGTGTGTGTGTGTGTTTAAACTGAGCAGGTGGGTACTTGCTGGCATCAAACAGCAGCAACAGGAGGTCCTCCGATAGGAGGGAGAAGACTGTCAGGAGCCACGGGCCCCAGGGCCCCCCAGGGCCCTTCTACTACATCGGAGGAGTCAACGGGGCCAAGATGTACGAAAAACACCGTTTCATCACATTTTTCATAAGGATCATGAAAAGGTTTTGGTATTGAGCACGTCTTTAGCTGAAATCCAGAAATATGAAGATAAAATAAAATAAAACAAAATAACTGACATCGACGGCTGTTTGGGAGACTGTGTGATGCCAGCTCTGTCCCATCCTGTTTGGAAGCAGAGTAAGCAGGTACTGTGAAGACAAGGGCTGGCAGCGTATCCACGACCAGCACAGGAGGGACTACAAGCTTAAGTGGTGTGAGACCAAGTCACGGGCCAACTACCATCACTTCAGAGAAGTACTGCTGCCGTCTGTTGAATCACTGTTATTACCTTTTATTGCGTCTTGTTAAGTAACAACCGATGACTGTTCTGTTCCCACACAGGAGAACGGTGGTTCTAGGAATGAATCAGACGCATATCCAATTAGAATGTGTTTTTTTTTTTAATGTCACCCATGACGTTGATACCTACTGCTATCTGATAATCAATAATAATAATAATAGTGAATTGCACATTGCAGGGTACTCAAAGCCACTGACATTAGTGCGGGCTGTTTGTGTTGTGTGACACCCAGGGCATCAGCTGCTGTACCAAATACCCAACAACACCGTCCTCACCACCAGATTGGACTACTCACCAGTCTCCGAGAGTATGAGCGCGTCTCCACCAAGGTCAATGCTCAGGAGTCAGGTATAAGCTGGTCACTTTTCACTATAATAGTGACCAGGACTCAGGTATAAGCTGGGCACTTCTCACTATAATAGTGACCAGGACTCAGGTATAGCTGGTCACTTTTCACTAGATAATAGTGACCAGACTCAGGTATAAGATGGGGCACTTCTCACTATAATAGTGACCAGGACTCAGGAATAAGCTGGCCACTATTCACTACAATAGTTACTCCAGGGCTCAGGTATATGCTGGTCACTATTCACTAGAAAAGTGACTCAAGGACTCAGATATAAGCTGGTCACTATTCACTACAATAGTGACTCCAGGACTCAGGTATAAGCTGGTCACTTTTCACTATAATAGTTACTCCAGGACTCAGGTATAAGCTGGCACTATTCACTACAATAGTGACACCAGGACTCAGGTATATAGATGGCCAAGCAAGCTGGCCACAACACATATCAGACTTATTTGCCCGTCAATAATCCTCACTATGAATGAGCACTGAATCACGTGGTGTTCTTGGTGTTCTCGTCCTGCCGTACGCCGCATCCTCTCATGCAAACAGGCGTTGGCTGCGGAGTGCGATGGCGAGGCTGGTGCTAGTCCCAGGCGGCCAACGCCCGCAGCGTTTCAGCTGTTCACTTTGGTTTCATCAATGAGCCCTTGGCACGCAAGGTGGTTTACAACACGCAGGCCCTCGCGTCTAACCAGATGGGGCGCCGATCTTGTCCCATTGAACCCCGCAGGAGGCTGAAAATGAAGCAATTCATTCCAGACACATTTCGCCTGGACCTGAGGGAGGAGAGGGAGTCTTTCTTTGCTCAGCAGAACGGTAAAACCGCCCTGGCAACGCGCTGATCCGCACAACACCACACCGGCTACACTGGGTTTCTCCCACTCCCCCCCCCCCCCACTCTGTCAGGGTGGGGGTCAGGAGGGGGGGGGGGGGCAGGAGGGGTGGGGGACGGGGGGACGGGAGGGTGATTCATGTCCAGAGGCGGGCGTTTGCCTGAAATCGTACAACGTGAAGAGATTTCAAAATCCAAACCGCTCGTGTCAATTATTCAATAGTAACCACCTTGGCGTTGGTGCAATCATTAAGATTGCAGACGTTAAAAAAAAAAAAAAAATGTTCTCCAGTTCCTCGAGGACATGATACAATCATCATGAGGACAAGCTGTTGCCATAGAGATAAATTTGCGCAGGGCAGAGCCACATGCGCGCACACCACACACACACACACCACACACACACACACACACACACACACACACACGCACACACACACACACAGCCATGCAATAAAGTGTTTCACGTAGATGTCAGCAGCACAAACACAACCCCTCAGTGGGCTTGCTTGCATCCATCCATTTAAGTCCGGACACATTTCACTCAAACGGTGCAATACATCCTCAGAGCTCTGCCATATTATGGACCCGTGATGAATGAATATTGAATGAATGAATGAATTAATATTTGTAATATTCACCAATATTCATACAGCGGAACCAATCAAGGAGTGGAAGCTAAACCAGCAGGGGGGAGAGAGAGAGAGAGAGAGAGAGAGAGAGAGAGAGAGAGAGAGAGAGAGAGAGAGAGAGAGAAAGACAGAGAGAGCGGGAGTCTTAAGCCCCCAGTGTCTCAAACCAGAAGGTTGATGGCTTCGATCCCCTGGGCTACAGTGTCTCGCACCACTCCCGGTGAGCTGGAGCGCGCGTGAACGTGCGCGGCTCTAATTGTGCAAAAGCGCCAGTCAGACACGCCCGGTGTAACTGCAACCCCCACCCCCACCCCCACCCCGCCCCCACGTGAACTCTGGTTGCCAGGTGAGGACGGCGGCGAGCGGGGGGGCGTGCGCGGTGTGGATCTGCAAGCCCACCGGGGATGAACCAGGGGAGGGGCATCTTCCTCCTGAAGACCCCCGGAGGACGTGGCCGGCCTGCGGCTGAGGCTGCAGCGTCAGCAGAGCGCATCCAGAGCAACCCGGGGAGGGCAACATCCGCCCGCCGCAGGCACACATCGCACAACGGTGGGGCAACACGCGGGGGGGGGTGGGGGGTCTCTCTTCGCCAGGCCGCCGTGGGGTCCTCGCCCCCCACCACGCTGGGTTAGAGCAGTGCTTACAAGTAGAGCCCTATCTTTACATTGTAAAGTATGTGGGCTGCAATAGTAGACTGTACAAGGGCTTTACAACGCTGACACATATATACAGTACATAGCACTACTTTTTACACAACTTAATGTTTTTGCTTTACTATATTTTTTAAACTTATCTGTAGTGCTTGGGATGGGTCCCAGTGAAAGGCGTGCTATGGATTTATTGCGCTAGTATTTACGAGAATTGAGGACGTGGGTTAGCGGTGCTGCAAGCCGCTGATTCAGGTGTGGTGCTTGCAGGTACGTCAGCAACCCGCTGCTCCTGGAGGGGAGGAAGTTTGACGTGCGATCTTACCTCCTCATCGCCTGCACGGATCCCTTCGTGGTCTTCTTTCGCCATGGTTACGCCCCGCTTGACCTGTGACCCCTACGATCCAGATCCAACAATCTCACCGCCCACCTGACCAATCAGGTACCGCTTCCCCTTCCTTCTGTCCTCGTGGGGAGTGTTGTCCTTTCTGGGGGGGGGGGGGGTTGGCTCTCAGAATGAAAAACATTGGGACAGAAATGTCTCAATGACTTTTTAAAAAAAAAGTGCATATTCGGCAGACTCGCGTGGTCCTTTGCAATACAATGAGACTAGTCGGAGAAATGAAGGAGCCTTTTCATACATTTTCCAAAAATACATCACACCTGTGAATTCAAATACTTTTAAATGCCTCCCAAATGAATCACATAAAAGACTATAGGTTGGTACGGATAGTTGTCGTAAAAAACAACAACAACAACAATTGCAAACACCTATCAATATCCGGGGCGATGCTTTGAATTGCCCAGAAGCAGATGCTTGTACAATAAAACTCGGTTAGTTCGGTTGCAGGCAACCACATGCAACCAAAGCTGCTAATTGCTTCTAATTGCAACATCAACGTGTTGCGCGGCTCTCGTACTGTAATGTCCTCCTCTCGTTTCCTCTCGTTTCCTTTCGTCTCGGACGCCCCCTGCCGCTCGTCCGCAGTTTATGCAGAAGAAGAACCCGCTGTACAGCGAGCTGAAGGAGGACACCGTGTGGTCCATGGAGAAATTAAACGACTACGTCAACGACACTTACCGCGTTGCTAAGGCTCTGCCCAGGGATTGGATCACGGCTGACTTCGCTGTAAGCCTCGAGGGGGCTCATTATGATTTTAATGAGTGTTGTTGTGCAGGGGTTGGGTTAAAAATAAGGACCTCGTTAATCAAGAAGATGGGTCCTTTTTGTGTTGTTGATCTGTCTCTTCTTGTTCTCTGGTCCAGAGGTCCATGCAGCAGATCATGTCCAGTGCTCTTGGCGGTGAAATCCAAGTTGGACCGGAAATTAGGCCTGTTTGACTTGATTGGTTGCGATTTCCTCATTGACGAAGATTTTAAGGTGCGTAGGCCTGCGTTTCACCTGAACTAGCGACACTAAACCATAGGTGTAGTTCTTAGTAGGAACGCTAGGGACATATCCCCAAAAATGTATACCACAGGGTGCCAGATCAGCCGTCCAATGGGGTGTTTTTGGGAACAGGCCATGGGATTGTGGACCGTGTCTTGAGGCCCCTGTCCTGGTAACCAAACCCTACCACAAAACCACACCCTCACCCCCAAAAACATGCAAAAATAAAGAATTATGTGTTGGTGAATGGTGTGTTGAATCCCAGGTGTGCTGTTGGAGATGAACTGCAACCCTGCGCTGCACACTAACTGTGGAGTCCTGCAGGACGTGGTGCCCAGCATGCTGGTGGAGGCGCTGGGTGGGCTCCACCTTCTCACACAGTGCAATGAATTATAGTTCACAATACCATAAAGTGTACAATACAAATGGCTGAGATGTTATGCGACACAAAATGTCTCCCACTGCTACCACAAAAACGAACCAAGCCATTCAGACTGATTTTGATCAAACATCATGATGGGACATTTTCCTGCCTCTTTAGAGATGGACGGAGAGGACAGGTTGCTGTGCGACAAAATGAGTCCAAATGCTGTTAATCATGTTCTTTCTCTGCTGTTCCCACCAGACATCACTCTGAGATATTCAGCAAGCGTCTCTGTGGGCAGCAGATCCTCCCACTGCTCAGCAGAGGGACTTTGTCCTCCTGCACAGCGCCGCCGCAACCCTGAGCCGGGCTCCCCCCTGGGGATAAGAGCAGCACCGCGGGCGGGGCCACATCCAAACAGAACCCGACCGGCACCACCACCACCAGGAAGTACCGCCCCTCGAACCTGCGCAGGGCGGTGACCTCCCGCGTCTCCGCGACGGCGTCGGCAGAGGTCGACGCCGGCGATGGCGCCTCAGACCCATCCCGTCTCCCCGGGGAGGTGCCGCCTCCCTCTCCCCGCCCCTCGCCTGCGTCCCGGCCACCGCTCGCCGCGTCCCGGCGCTGCCGCCGGCCGCGGCAGCGACGCCCTCCACGCACGTCTCCACGCACGTCTCCGGGCTGCCCCTCAAGTCCCCGCACTCCCGGGCGGAGCTGAGACTGAACCGGTGCTCGTGGCCGCCGCCCGAGCATTTCGGCCCCGCGAGGAGGCGTGGCCACCGGGGGGCGGACCGCCGCGTCACCGGCGGCGGTGGCGGCGGGCGGCGCGGGCGCTCGGCGAGGGGCCTGGCGGACCGCGGGGGGAGGGGCCAGGAGGTGCTCTGCCCTAACACGGCAGCGCCCCATAGGCCACGCCCTCCCCGCATCCAGGATGTCCCGCGTGGACGGGAAGCCAGGAGAAGGGGGGAGTGGCCGGCGAGGGTGGCGGGGGTACGGGGCGGCTGGCCTCCCGGTGGGAACAGGAAGGGGGAACTGTGATACAGGATGTGCAAATAGTGTAGGGACATTGCCACCTGAGAGACATTTTTGGGGTCTTTTTTTATTCTTATACTTTACTTTATACTTTTTTTTTTTTCGTTCTTTGTTTATTTTTGGATCGGAGGAAGAAGAAATGGTTGTTCTTGGTTGTGCTAAGCAATAGCCAGCTGTTAAGACGTTTAAAACATCAGTAAATGAATATGTTTACCCTGCATTGTAGTGTCTCTCTGCCCACGTTTTGGAACCAGTCACATTTGCCATGACGTGCTTTGGATTGTACTTCCTGATTCCAAATACCATCTTGGCCAATGTGCCTATTGATTCAGATCAGAGCTCTATTCTGTCTACTCGTATGAGTTCATCACCTGGAAAAGCATGGTGCATATTTATTGTCTAGACAGCAGTAACCATGGGAGACGACACACTGAGTGTAGTACAGCACTACGCTGACAAAACCCTTTGTGGTTGTGGTTTGGTATGGCGTCCTGCCTATATCTTTCACAATTTATCACCTTAGTAAGCTGTCAGCCCCCCCCCCCCCCCCCCCCCCCGCCTACATGCTTAAACGCTGTTGATACTATTAAACCCTTAAAACTGTTCAACAAGACCGATCCTGTGTTTCCATGTCATGTGTTTGGGTGTCCCGCATCTGTGGCTGTGTGTGACGGAAGCTTCGCTTTTTAGCGATTAGCAACCTCACAAACTTGTGTGACGTGTGAGTATCTCGGATCCCGAGCGCTCGCGACACTCACAGACAGGAAGGATGCGGCCGCGCGACATGTGCCGGTAAGTCACCCGTCTGACCGCCGTTCCTCTTCCAGCGCTCGGATGCTGACGGGACTGTTTGGGGACGAGGCGTCGGGCGGGGGGGGGGGGGGGTTTCTTGCGCAAGATTGAGCCGAGTAGCCGCTAGGCCCTGCTGCCTCCCTCCATCTTCTCAAGAGTGTCGTCTACAGGGGAGTTTGAGCAACCTCGTCACTCCCTCCCTGCCTACTCCCTCTCCTCCCCTCCCCGCTCTCCCACCCCCTTACCCCCTCCCCTCCCCTCCTCCCCTCCCTCCCCTGCTTTAGACTTGATCTGTTTGGTCGGCGTTTTGCAGCACCAGCCTCCTGCGAGAGAGAGGGGTGTCACCGGGGCTGAGGGCCGGGGGGGGGGGGGGGGGGCAGGGCCGTGGGGGGCAGATGGCGCTCACTCTGTGAGCGAGAGCCCGAGGGGAGAGCGGGGAGATACCCAGACACCCGGGGGTGCAGGAAAGACGCTCCGGCCATGGGGTGCTGCAGCGTGACCCAGAGGAACGCGGCCGGGATAGACGAGGTGGGACCGGACGAGATAGAACTCCTGGAGCTGTCCGGAGAACACTCGGGGTGAGTCAGACAACACCTGTTAGAGCGGGTATCGCGCTTTGGGTTCAATGGAAATGAATGGCTTGACTGACAACGGAATGGTGAAGTGAAAGAATACAGGTGTGTGTGAATGTACTGTTTTAGAAGAGGAGGAAGTGGGGGGGGAAAGAGCAGCGGTTTGTAACGAAATTATATGCACACACACACACTGAGAAACACACACACACACACACACACACACACACACACACACACACACACACACACAGACAAACACACATGTACACACACACACACACACACACACACACTTCTAAAGACACGTTCACATGTCTACAGCTGTACTTAAAACTGTACATCAAATGTGCTTCCAGCAAACGCACATCTGGATGTGGGCCTGTCGTGTACAATGTTTTCAGACGGCGCTGAAGCCTCTGTAACACGACATGGGGGTTCTGTTCAACCGGCACCCCTAACTACACAATAGTAGTTGCGTTGGTTAAAAACTAATCGGTCCTGTGAGGGAACATAAACTGAGGGAACCCGCTCATGCTGCAGTGACGTGATTAGGAGCTTATGATAAGACAGTCAGGGCTGAGGGGGGGGGGGGGGGGGGGGGTCCTGGCTTTATCGCGGCGCTCATCATAAACACACAGATATCAGCAATTTAAAACAACGGCAGATGTGGCCGCGGCTCGGACCAGCGCAAGACCACCAGCGCGCTTGGTTCTCACAGGAAGAGGATGAAGTGTGTGTGTGTGTGTGTGAGAGAGAGAGAGAGAGAGAGAGAGAGAGAGAGAGAGAGAGAGAGAGGGAGAGGAGAGAGAGAGAGAGAGAGAGAGAGAGAGAGAGAGAGAGAGAGAGAGAGGAGAGAGAGAGAGAGAGAGAGAGAGGACAATCGGAAATACAGACAAAGAGAGGCACACACACACACACACACACAGACACACTGCCACCAGAATAGCCCTGGTCAGCAGCTATGAGGTCAGATCAATACGCTTGAAGGGGTCAGATGGAGCGTCTGGGGCTCCACAAGTAATCTGATTAAGTGTCTGCTCTAAACGGGGTGCGTGAAGACTTCCTTCGGAGTGACAGAGCCAAGGAGTAGGAATAGCAACAATGTTGGGTTACAACGTGATGTGTGTGAGGACTTTTTGCTAGGACTCGATGGAGAACGAAACTACCGAACAAAAACAAAACATGTCATCTTCTCAGGCTTTGGAATGTCGGGGAACCCAAACTTCAGCTGGTGCTGAAGGGGCCGGGAAACAGGAACCGTCGCCATGTGGACCCTCAGTACACCACCAGGAACAGCAGGTCAGGGGGCGTGTGTGTGTGTGTGTGAGAGAGAGAGAGAGAGAGAGAGAGAGAGAGAGAGAGAGAGAAGAGAGAGAGAGAGAGAGAGAGAGAGAGAGAAGAGAGAGAGAGAGAGAGAGAGAGAGAGAAGAGAGAGAGAGAGAGAGAGAGGAGAAGAGAGAGAAGAGAGAGAGAGATGGAGAGGAGAGAGAGAGAGAGAGAGAGAGAGAGAGGACAAACTGAATTACAGACAAAGAGAGGGCTCTTTAGGCAAGAATGTGAACAAAAATGTTTTGCGAATACACCCCATACAAAATTCCAGCTTGCATCTAAACACGTTCGTAATAATAGTTTCCATTGAAGATGTTTTTTTTTTTCCAGAGATTTGTAGTTTTACTCACATGCTATTTTACACTAGCTTCCATGACAGGTTTGACACACAAAAAGGGAAATACTTTGTGTGACCTTTACTTACCATTGGGCACACAGTCAAAGCATTTTGCCAAAGCAGTTTTGGTTGACATTGGCAAAGTAAATGTATTCACATTGTAATCTGCATTCTTCTTTGCTGAACATGACCAAAATGTAACATCTTCGAAATGTAAACTTGTAAACAGCATTTGAAAACGTGCGAAAAAAATCTCAGCAAAGTAATCCACAAACCTTAGATGTCTAATAATCCTTATGTATTGATTGATTAATTGGGATGGCCTTCTCTTAATGTCTTGCGGTCTGAGCACTCAAAAACTGGACCTGAGAGCTAATAAAGATGGACATCTTGATGCTTCCATTAAATTCAATGTACAACTTCATGGTTTAAATGCTGAATAAATGATGAACTATGCTGTTTATGGCAAAACAATGTAACAGAAGACTTTCATTATTCTCACCACTGTTCTGTCTCATTTCTGGCTTCAGTTGGTTTTAGGGGGGGTAGTTCGGAATTTTGGACTTAGGACCTAATTTCCAAGCTATCCTGTGTGTTAATTATCATCAGAGACGTTTTCAACACATTTCATTCAGTTCTTTTAGTTGCAGAGTTTGCTGGTGCTAGGCTAGCGCAAGTCAATGGTTTCGGCTAGCCTGCTAATAAAAACAAAAAACTTAAAAACACACCTGAGGCAAATAAATTATAACGCCAGACTATCGATGTAAATGTCTGTGTTGATTGAATAATATTAGAAATAAAAACCAACCTTGCATGGCATTGCATTTTGAGGGAACTTGTGTCTAAGCAGCAGCGTTATACTTTATGGTAGTAGGCTACGGCAGCGGTGGACTATCACCTGGGTTACCCGCAGAAACTAGTCCCTCAAAATGCGATGATTCATGCAATGCAAGGTTAGTTTTATTTCTAACATTATTCTATCAACACAGACATTTACATCGATAGTCTGGCGTTCTAATTTATTTGCCTCGGGTGTACTGTGGAGTGGTTTTTATTAGCAGGCTAGCCGAAACCGTTGACTTGCGCTAGCCTAGCACTAGCGAACTCTGCAACTGAATGCAATTTGTTGAAAATGTCTCCTATGATAAATAACACACAGGAAAACTCGGAAATGAGGCCCTATGTCCAAAATTCCAAACTACCCCTTTAAGAAGACAGAGCGCAAACAGAGGGAGGTGATGTGTACATGAGGATATATTAACAAAAGTGCGTGTGCTTCACCTGGCCAATAGGTGGTGCTGTGGGGGAGGAACCGAGACGAGCTGCACCACAGAATATATTCCCATCAGCCAATCAGGGACTGGGAAGGCCAGCCCGCACACACATACGGAGAGATCGCCTACTCCTCGTTGGTGACACTGTATGACGCTAACACACAGGTAGGCAATCTCAAACCCAACCGCTGATAAACACATTGTCGTGCATTGAACGACGAGTGCTGCAAAAATGTATCCATTCAACTTTTGAATTTCTATTTTGATCCAACTTTCTTGTGCTCAATGTTTCAAGCCATCCTACGCCACACACACACACGCACGCACGCACGCACGCACCCACCCACCCACACACACACACACACACACACACACACACACACACACACACACACACACACACACACACACACACACACACACACACACACAGACAGACAGCCAGACAGACAGACAGACAGACAGACGCACCTTAGAACCGTCTATTAACACACATTCCTGCAGGATACCTGTGGTCAAATTATGTGGAAATAATGTGTCTGGTTTGGAGCATTAGGTGCAGGTATTACAACCAAGAAGACAATTAAATCAAATGAAAACGTTGTCATTTGTTCAACTCATGGTCGTTTAATTTCTAAGCTCCGTAACACTTCAGATAGTGTAGGCCTAACTTCCCTCCCGTAGCGTTTCCTACATCATTCAGTGGAGTAGGTTCCTTCATGTTTTCAAAGGTGAATTTATGTTTTACTCTTTTGCTTTTACTTGACTGCCACATGCCACATCCTCTCTTCCTCTGATGTTCATTTGGTCCAACAGGAGAAGAGCGAACATTTCCTGGTGTTGTTCTCCTTCCACTTGTTGATCCTCTCAGTGGATCACTTCCACCGGGACTTCATCTACGGGGTATCTACTCCTCTTTATTCCCCTTGATACATCAGCCTTCACCTATCTGGAACCATTATTCATTTGAATAGATGTGCAATGTCCTGTAATCATCGCTGACAGACAGTGGGGATGCCCCCAATAGACAAATATATAGTTAGTGCCATCCTGTCTATTTCATAACCAGGAGAACCCGATATAAAGGCTTCTGTCCGCCGTGGAACCCAACCACATGAATGTGTTCTCCTGTCGCAGGGCATCCTTCCACTGTCTGGCCTGACCTTCAGACCTCTTTCCTGGGAGTCTGACGCCTCACACTCACAAGATGGCTTCGAAGTCAGCAGTAAGTCCTCCTTTGCAATTTCCCTCAGGGATCGTTAAAGTATTTCTGTCTGTCTGTCTGTCTGTCTGTCTGTCTGTCTGTCTGTCTGTCTGACTAGACCACCAACTTGAATACCTTTTTGTGTACTGGAAGGCGTTTAGTTACATTTCGTTTTAGTTTGTTTCGAGTTGGTGTGTCATTGTTTTAGCTCTACTTGCATGTTCTATTTATGCCTTGTAACACATTGATATATCTTCAATTAATTCTAAAAAATATATTGTAAAAAAATAATAATATAATGATTCATGGGGCGGCAGTAGCTCAGTACGTAGAGCGGGTGGACAGAGCGGGTTATCCACTAACCGTAGGGTCAGCATTTCGATCCCCTTGATCCCCCTCCTCCACATGTTGAACGTCACTTTGGACAAAAGCGTCTGCTAAATGCCCCTTTACCCTTTATTCATTGTCATCAATTGTTATCATTGTTATGAGCCAACCAGGGTTCAAGCCGACTCCCTCATTCCAGCGTTGTGAGCGTGGTGTTTTTTTCCTGTTCTTTCCAGGTGCGATGGTTGACCCCAAGGTTTTCATCTGCTCCAGCGCTGCCGAGGTGGGCACATGGATGGACCACCTGGAGTCAACACCGCGGCCTCTAAGCCCCGCCCACGGCCCCCTCGCCTACCTGGTAACACGACACCTGATAATCCGATGATCGATGAATTGTCGTTTGTCAAGTACAAACATTGCTGCTTATTGTTACATTAAGGGATCATCATGAAATGAATTGTTTAGTTTTTCTTGGCTACTTATTGGATGAAGTAAGCACATTTAAGGCAACACTTTTGACTTTGCACTTGTGAAGGTATTTGCTGTCATTCATGACATTTTAATCGACTACCAAAAGAATCCTGAGCCATAGCCCCACTCTCACACAGTCACTCACACATAGCGCACATTCTACTTCAGCCCAACACCGCCTACAGGCGCCGTCCACAGATGATGCAGCTACCTTGTGTCCCTTCACGCGTGTCTTCTCTGCAGCTGCCCTGCGATGAGCATTGGAAACGCGAGGAGCTGAAGAGGTTTCTGCTCCAGGCGCCAATACGCCACTGGGAGGGGACCCCCATCCAGCGCCTGGGGGAACCGGCCTTCGTCTCCATCGTACGGATCATGAATACGCTGAGAGAGGTAACTACACCTGTCTATATTATGAATACTGAGAGACAGGTAACAACACCTGTCTATGTTATGAATACTGAGAGACAGGTAACAACACCTGTCTATGTTATGAATACTGAGAGACAGGTAACAACACCTGTCTATGTTATGAATACTGAGAGACAGGTAACAACACCTGTCTATGTTATGAATACTGTGAAACAGGTAACACCTGTCTATGTTATGAATACTGAGAGACAGGTAACACCTGTCTATTTTATGAATACTGTGAGACAGGTAACAACACCTGTCTATGTTATGAATACCGAGAGACAGGTAACAACACCTGTCAATGTTAGGAATACTGAGAGACAGGTAACGATACATGTTATGAAAACTGAGAGACAGGTAACAACACCTGTCTATGTTATGAATACTGAGAGACAGTTAACAACACCTGTCTATGTTATGAATACTGTGAGACAGGTAACTACACCTGTCAATGTTATGAATACTGAGAGACAGGTAACACCTGTCTATGTTATGAATACTGAGAGACAGGTAACAACACCTGTTTATGTTATGAGCACTGAGAGACAGGTAACACCTGTCTATGTTATGAATAATGAGAGACAGGTAGCAACACACTTAATATTATGTATGATTTATTTGACTATTTATATAGGTATATGCAATCAATGTGTTGAAAACATCTTTGGTTCGAAGTGCACTGTCATTTAGTGGCTATTGTTAAATATGGTGATTCATTAGCTAAGTGACAGGCCTGGGGAGCCAAACGTCCCCATGTGATTGTACTGTATGACTCAAGCTAACTGTGACTAAAGCTACCTCTCTGGCATTGCAGGGCGTCCAAGAGAGGCTCATGGTTCTCTACCCACAAGATGTGCTGCTCCTGTCGGTGGACCACAACAGGGTCTACATTACATATGAGGTACTCCGGGCTCCAGCAGGCCTACTATGTTACAGCAGAACTTCTTTGGGGGCTCGTTTGAACTTCGAATATTAATTTAAAATCTGATTTGGGAGACTGCATGTGAGCGAGTATGAGAGGGACACTACAACACTACAACAGCGCTAAACCAGACTTGCTCTCGTCGGAATGGGACGGTGCTTTCTGACCCATGACATACACCTAAAGCCATGTTACCCAAAACCACCCGAGGAGCCGAGAGATCTCCCTTTGCGTTCCGTCCCGCGCCACGTCTCCGTGCCTCAGCCTGCGTGTTGCCGAGCCGCCCCTGACCACCTCTGTGTCGACAGGGTCGGTTGGCCAGACGCTCCATCCAGGTGGTGGAACTCCCCATCGTCGCCGCCCGCCTGGAGTTCCAGTTGAAAGGTAAACTCACCTGAGTTCGGAGGCTGAGTCAGAGAATAGATGTATTACCTTCTAGGTTTTCACATGCAGGTTCTTCTGGTGTGTTGGTGGAGAGGAGAATGTAGTAGAACGTTGAAAATAAGGCACAAAACACAACTGTATATGTGTATTCAGTGAACAATCTGAGAATAATATAAACATCATATGATATACAGTACATATAAAAACAGCTGCAATACAGTCCAAACAACAACAACAGGTTGTCCAACCACCGACCAGCTTTAGAATGTTGGCCCACAAGAAACTTCCTCCGACAACAGCCAATAACAAACAACTGGTCCGGCCCGCGGGCCCCACGTTGCGTTGTGATTGGCCGGTCGGTTGGTGTTTTGTTGGGTCAGTGTGCTTGGCTCCTCGAGAAGTATAGTGATGATATGCTGGTGGTGTGCAGGGGAGCTGGTGGAGCCCATGCAGGTGTCGTGCACGTGTCTCCAGGACTACCACACCTGGCTCTTCCTCTTGAAACAGGTAGGGCAGCTTTCCTCGTACTTGGTTACACACCAGTGGAGCTAATCCATTTAGCCCGTTAAAGCTTAATTCCCATGCGTTTGCCAATGTGTGTCTTTCTCGGTGTTGCATCTCGTAAGAAGTGTGTAGACCTACCTCATCCTACTCCATGCAGATATAATCCTTGCAGTCTTGTGTATCCTACACCTGCCCCCCGCATTCTTGAGAGGATTTTATGGCTGCTGTTTTACTCGGTGATGAATGGATTTTCGTGAACCGACCAGAAGCCATTACGACTGCAAGATTGTAAGTATCCATGACCTGTATTCTGATCCCACCCAGCCAGAGAAGGCCAGCCCAGAGTGGGGGAAACCTGCGGGCCCTCCGCTCAGACCAAAGCCGCCGAGAAACGAGAAGAAATGTCAAGAAGTGGCGGTCAAAGCTGACCGCCGATGTCACCCCAAAGGAAGCACCGTCGACCTCAGCGTGCACAGCGGCCATGTGTTCTAGAGGGTTCTGTAGAAAGACGCTCACTCCTCACTCGGTGAAGGGCTGACCCTGGAAACTCGGGCGGAAGGGACCTTACTCGCCCGGCGGCCATGTTGGTTAGAACCTACTGGAATACTTGGAAACCATGACAACGCAATGCATTGGTTTTAGTTCTGCATTCCAGTTCCCCAATTGAGTTGCCGTGGTGGTTTTCCAACTCACCAAGATGGCCACTGGGTGAATAAGGTCGGTCTAATAAGGTGAACAACATGAGTGTTTCCACAAAAACTAGAATAGAACAATTGTACATTTTAGTTTTTCCAGAGTAAAACTCTAAAATGAGTTTTTTTTTTTATTCCAGTGAATAATGTTCAGTGAACCATCATACCAAACAAAATAAAGAGAAAATACTTTTGTTTATTTCATCAAGATTTACAGTGTTTTGCAATACAGTACGAAGACGGTGTATGATAGAAATGTAATTGTTATTGAGTGCCACTTTTATTTGTATTAAAATGTATGCTGATATAAATAACCATCAAAAATCTATGAAATCATTTTTCTCTTCTTTATACATTTGGCGAAGTAGTAAGAAGGCTACATCTAAAGGATGTAAACTCCTGATCTCCATAGATATTTACCAGCTATCGGAGTATAAATACACACGCTGCAAAAAGCAAAAACATTAAATTAGAACAAACAGCTTATAGGAAGGGAATGGAATTATAAACATGTGCCATTGGAGTATAGTTGTCATACTAATGAAGATTATGAAACGTTCGGAAACGTATACTTGTGCCTCCAACTTGGACTACCGGTCGTTGGAGAATTTTGAAATCATCGGGAATAATTTCATAGGAGACATGCAGGCCAGAGCCCTTCAGTGCTTTGTGTGGTTAAAAAAATGATTGATTGGTTGATTATTGGAGTATTTTAGGAAGATCAGCGTGATGGGGTCAACCACAGTTGAGAATCTTTGTAGCACGCGAAGACAATGATAGATGAATGGAACTCAGCAACAGTGTTGCTTCCTGGTACCATATTACTGTGCAATATTACAAAAACGAATGCAGTGCAGACCTTAGTTAAGTTAACGCAATATAACCTTTATACTTGTATTTTGTGATGATGGATTTTGCGTGGCACAGAATGTTTTTGATTCAAATTTCTCCTAAAGTAAACGCAATCATTGCCAGCATGTGGAAAGGTATTGCCACTTGGACACGGAATGCGTAAGAAAAAAAAGTAAAAACTCATGAAACTCATTAAATAATAACCTGACTTCAACAGACTGCCCTGCTGGCTATAGGTTCTTGTAATATACATACTAGAGCAAGTCAAAAACATTGTTCATAGTGTTTTTTTTTTTTTTTTTTACATATTGGAGCTCAATCACAGCCAGTGTGCAAAAAAAGTCTAAATAGAGCTACACAAATCACAACAACCGTAATGCAGAGATAGAAAAAAAAAGTCTTGGTTCGGTTTAGCACCTGCAATATGACGTCGGGGTCTCCCGTCTTCAGCGCGCTGAAATGACCATTAGCTGACTCGGCGTCGCAGCCACTCAAACGCCTGCAGTCCACGTCCGTGTGCGCCGCTGCGGCCCCACAGAACGGCCCCCAGAACGGCCCCCCAGAATGACCTACTGGTCCCCTTGCAGTTTCTGCGTGACACACTTGATGCGGATGTTCTCCCGAAGGTTACGCAGTCGGGCGCTGCGGCTTGTGATTTCCTCCACGTACGTTTTGGGGAACCAGCCCCGTTCCCCGTCAGACAGGCGAATGCCCTCCACCCAGCCTGGGGAGAATAGAAGACCATGCACCCCCCCAGACCAGGGGGTGTCAGGGACACTCTTTAGTTGTTTTCTATGTTTACATTAATGTTCGTACAATGTCATGCATTTTTAAACGTATTACCAAAAACACAAATGCACATTTGGAAAAAACCGTGAGAATTTGAAAAACGTTTGCGGTTTTACAATGTTACCACACAAATGAACATTTAAAAAATGTGAGCATTTAAAAAATGTTGACGGTTTTGAAATGTTACCAAACACACAAATGCACATTTTAAAAAAAAACGTGAGACTTTGAAAAACCTTTTACGGTTTTGAAATGTTACCAAACACACAAATGCTCATTTTGAAAAAAAAAAAAGTGAGAATTTGAAAAACCGTTTTCTTAAATGCACATAATTTTGTTTGTTTTTGCGGGTGACGTGAAAGCGAGGCGGCGCCGCGAGACCCTCACCGTCGCCCGTGATGTTCCTGGCCTGCAGCACGTCGGCCTTCTCCAGGGTGAGCTCATCGTGCTCCTGGGCCTGGTAGCTGCGGATGCACTGCACCTGGGACAGATCTGCCGGCGGAAGGGGACGCGCCGCTGGTTTATGGACACGCCGCTGGTTTATAGAGACGCGCGAGGATCATTCCGGGCTTACGGGGGACGAGACGCTCACTGACCTTCATTCTCACAGGCCTGCTCAATGTCCTCCAGGGGATGAGATGGAAACATGGCGGTGATCCATCTCTGCTTTCCACTCCTGGAGTCGCATGAAAGCAATGAGAGAGAGAGAGAGAGAGAGAGAGAGAGAGAGAGAGCGAGAGAGCGAGAGCGAGAGAGACGAGAGAGCGAGAGAGCGAGAGCGAGAGAGCGAGAGAGCGAGAGCGAGAGACGAGAGAGAGAGAAAGAGAGATGCATGAGAGCTTCTGTGTCAACATTCTGGACACATTCTGTGTCCAAATAATGGTGACACAATTTAAACATTAGGATAGTGTGAGTGTGACAGATGTACTAAAAACATTACGTTCATTTTCTTCACCTGCACCTGGAAAATATCTGAACATTCCATCCAAGGAATCTACTTTTGCCACAGATGAACCATCACAGTTCTAGTTCTAGCTATAAATCATAAAGCTATAACTAGTTCTAGCTATAAATCATGAAGCTATAACTGTAGCTACAACTCACAGCCACTAGGGGCTGCTCAATGAAAAGCTAACATAGTGCAGGTTTAATGTATGTAATTAGCACAACACTTTGCATCACATTGTCTATTTTTAAATGAAGGAGCGAATTAATGAATGAATGAACAATCTTATTATTGGAGAAGTTGGTTTGGGTCTTTCATCTCTACAGCAAGGAGCATCGGGATAAAGACTGCAGTGATGAATGACCTCAGGAGATGACCAATCAGACACATTAGGACCCCCTGAGAAGCTCTCAGTTGTCACTCACTCGGTGTGAGCCTTGAGCAGGATCTGGTGTTTGGGCTGCTGCCCTCCACACAGCTGCAGGTGGAATATGAAGCCTGAGATGCCTTGCAGCTTCTGGCTGAGGTCCTTCACTTTCAGCTCTCCTATCTTGGCGTGCACAAACACCACAAACTTCCACGTGCTGCAGTGGGGAGGGGAGCAGAGGACCAGCAGGAGATGTGACACGTGTCGACACAGCCGCAGCTAGCTTGTGGCTGATCACGTAACTTTGTTATTGCATTAATGCATGGTTATGTTCTTCACAGGACAATGTGCCTCTGCGCAAAAGGAACAAATAAATGAATTCATAAATAAATGAATAACAAAACACATGAATAAATGCATTGATGAATAACTGAATTCTTGAATAAATGAATGAAATACATAGAAATTAAATTTATTAATTTATACATAAAAACATATAGTTTATAATAATAACCCCAGGAACACTTTTCAAACTCTTCTTTTAGCATGACTATGACACTCTCTCTCTCTCTCTCTCTCTCTCTCTCTCTCTCTCTCTCTCTCTCTCTCTCTCTCTCTCTCTCTCTCTCTCTCTCTCTCTCTCTCTCTCTCTCTCTCTCTCTCTCTCTCTCTCTCTCTCTCTCTCTCTCTCTCTCTCTCTCTCTCTCTCTCTCTCTCTCTCTCTCTCTCTCTCTCTCTCTCTCTCTCTCTCTCTCGGGACTCGGTACTCACTCCTTCCGTCTGGAGATGAGCAGGCAGTCGTTGAAGAGGTGCAGGTACACGGGCTTGGTGGGCAGCTTCAGCTTGGAGCCCGAGATGCTCATGGTGTCCACCTCCAGCAGCTCGCCGTGCTTCACCAGCCAGCGGGACTGGGAGATCAGAGGGAATATCTGGCCGGAGGAGCAGAGCTCGTGGAGGTTAGGAGGAGGATGCATGTCTGCTGCACGGCGGTGACGTAGGAGAGAGGAGGAAACATCGCAAACCTTGCTCTCAAAGTGGATCTTCTTATTGAGGTGGATGAGTTCCTCCATTCGCTTCATCGACTGCACGCTGCTGTTGCACTCCTTGATGATCTGCGGAATACGATCAAACACGATTTGATTAATCCTAGATGGTAAATTCAGGGGGGGGGGGGGAACATTCTGACAGAGGAGTGCTATCCAGACTGTGTCCAGTGATGACTGATGACTGAAGACCACCCATGGCTACCTTTTTCAGCTCGTTGAAAGCTTTCGTGGCTGTGTCCTCGTCTCTCGAACCTGGAGTCGTCCTCTTCAAAATATTCTGAAAAAAAAGTATACTGTATATATACAAAAATGTATACATAAACAAAATATATATACATAAATATGTAAAACAAATCATACAACAAAAATATATAGAAAAAGGTTTTCATTATAATTCTACATATGTAGCATATTTGAAGAAATCCAATGCAGTAAATCATCCTGTCCTTTCCCTAAGCTTCCCCCTAAGAGAAAAATAATAAACCTGCACCTTAAAAAAAAAAAAAAAAGTTTGGCCAGTACAAGTGCGGCCCGGATCAGATCAGCTTCACATAATGAGAGTCATGTGCTGACTTGAAGGCGGTGGTGGTGGTGTTGGTGGAGGAGGAGGTGGTGGTGGTGGTGTTCCTGTGTACCTCCACCAGCATCTTGAGGCGTGTGATCCTCTGGAAGGGCAGGATCAAGAAGGAGGTGAGTGGGAGACGCTGGCAGACCGAGTCCTCCTCCAAACGGGCCAGAATGCCAGGGAAGCGAGCGTTCTCCAGCCTGGGAGAGGGAGCCAGAGCACCAGTTGAGTTGAGACGTGAGAAGATATTGATGACAGATTATAGACGTTTAATGAGATTCTTCAGTGTATTTGATATCGCAGTAAGGCTGCGCGGTTCAGGTTCTTACAAGGCAGAAGACATTCCCTTCAACACTTGGTGGTAATGTTGTCTCACTATTGGGCTTGTCTAGTCATATTTTGTCAAATAATGACAAAAACATGTACAACATGTTTTCAGCATTTTAATTGTGATACCCTCTCTCTTTCTTATTTTTTGCCTGATGTACAAAATGTGTTATACAAATAACATAGAAAATGGATTGAATGGATGTTGAACATACATTATTATGTCACAACTCTCGATGAAGGATTCTATATTTAAGGTATTCTATATTGAGGGGCCTTTAAGGAGTAAACCCAAAGAGACTGTAACTGTGATTAGAAGATGTGTCCCTCACTCCTAGCAGGCAGCCTGAGCGAGAGACGGACCTCCCTTGAGATAACGAGGACGTCTGTCACATTTCTGTTCAGTGGTTTCATAAACCGGGCCAACACCAGACGTTGTTAACGAGGGGACCACGACGGCGAGCTTACAGCAGCCGTTGGTAGGTCTGCTCTTGGTAGGCCTGGTTGGTGACGTACGGCAGGTAGACCCTACGCAGGGCGGGGCAGTGATCCAGGACGATGTCACACACATCGAAGCGCAGGATGTCCTGCTCCAGCCGGCGCTCCAAGGCCTGGAGGAACCTGAACACGGAGAAGGGAAAACGGAGCGGATATCGACAGACTCAGACATGTGGACGCACCGCGGGAGGGGCTGTGACCGCGGAAGGAACTGGAACACATTTGTTTTAATTTGTCGGACGCACATAAGAGAACAACCAGGAGCCATTAAAGGTTGGATTGGAGGGTTGTAAAGAGAAAGAACAGGAAAGAGCAGGAATATGAAAATAAACACACCCTCCCCCTCTGCTCCCGGCCTTCCTTTGCTTCTCCTTCACATGAGTGCAGATCGGTGACTGAATGCGCACATTTGATTGACAGGCAAGATAGATTCCACAAACCAATCAGGGAAGAGGTGCCCTGAGGTGCGGTCTGAAATGTTAAATTGTCTTAGACAGAAGTAGGGGCAGTCAACTCGAAACAGATATTCTCACAGCTCATTTCACTCACTAACAGCCGACGGATGGCAGTGGCATTTGTAGCAAATTCTAACCAGATTATAGCACTCCGCAGCACCTTTAATGGTCATGAAATGCTTGAATTCGAGGCATCCTCAGCGGTGCAATAGGTGTGTATAAACGTTTAAGGGGGCCCCGGCTAAAAACGTCAGCCTGGCGCGTCGGCGCCATCTTGTTCACTTCACCTCTCACTGACATCTTTGACTTCTGGAAGCTTGGAGAAGAGCCACTGCTTGTCCTGGGCCCCCAGGCACTCGGCCAGCTCCGCGGACATCATGAAGTGGTCCACGGCGATGCTCAGACTACGAATGTACGACGCCTCCGACGTCACCAGCTCAAACTTCGCCTGAATTCAAAAACAAAGTGATAAAGTATCTGGTTTTGAACCAAAAAAGGATGGGGATTCTGATGTGTTCAGGGTCTAGCAGCCAGACAGGCTGTAGATGCGGTACCCTCCTGTGACTCTAAACTGGAAGTAATTTGCATCTTAAATTCAAGGAACAAATGAAGGTCATCCTTGAGCCACCAGAAAATTGAATAAAAACAGAACGTCCAAGCCTTTACCTCTTGCAGTTTCCTTTCCTCGTTGCTGAAGTTGTCGAGCTGGCCGCTGGTGCGGACGTCGGGGATGTCCTGCCACAGGGCGAAGGCAGAGCCCCGCGATGACCGGAAGGAGCTGGAGGGGGACAGGTTGGACGGAGACGGGCTGCCGTCGTCCGACCCGTCCTCCTTCAGACCCTCCTCGTCAGTGCCGGGCTCCTTCCCTTGCTGCCTCTGGATCTCCCGGTTGATCGCCACGTCGCTGTACTCCTGGTACAGGATGGCTGCAGGAGTCGAGCGTTGAAGACGGAGCAGACAGGAAGAGCGCAGCGGTCAGGGAGCCATGTCATATCACGGGACACTCAGAGTGAGAGTCGGGCATAATGCCGAACTGGACGATTTCTGCAGGGACCACTGCGGGGAACTCACAGCTCGGCAGAAACCTCGATAAGCGCTTTGAGCCCGCCGTCATAGAGGGGGCGCTGAAGTCTTCCTCGATGGATTTCTTTCGCATCCGGTTGGGAATGGTCGTGCTGCAGGAAAAAAAAACGAAATCAAAGGGAGCCGTTGGAAAAAATAGCCACGCCATGAGTGACGCCATGATGACAGGCCCAGGCGACCCACCCGAGCTTCGTGCTCCACCGTTGCAGCAGCATGCCGGTGTCGGCGTTGGCCTGGGTGGGTGAGGGTCCCACGGGGCTGTGAGGGCCGCTGTCCACGGACCCTCCAGGGCAGCGCTGCTTTACGGTGCACTTAGCTGGGAACAGGCCAGCAGAGAGGGTGAGCGAAGGGTTTCTGTCAACTCCGACTTCAGTGTCAGAAAGATTTTGAGTGGTTTTTGATTCTCTGCTACTGACTCAACATCAAAACGACTTCCACAGCTACTGACAAATCGGGACTAAAACAGCAACTGAAAAGGTAAGTTGTAACAGTCACAAGAGAAATGCAGGGACCTCATCATCCCTGCATTCCCCGCATTCCAAGTACAGTTGGTTGCAATGTTTTGAATTAATGACAATAACATGGCAACACAAAGTTAGTGAGTTGAAAGTCAATGGGTTAATTGGCAAGGCTTGGACTTGTCGTGCATTCTAAGGTTTAGAGTTATGTAGTTTTTTTTTACTTCCTGCCCTCCCTCCCACAACAGCTACTTACAGTCTGGGTGGGGGGTGAGGCAGCTGGAGCTCTGTCTGTCCCTGGAGGCAACCCGGGCAGACAGTGATTTCCCCAGCTTGAGGGCAAAAGAGTTCTTCCTCTGGGACAGCTGAAGCCTGGATATCAGCTCCGACGCTGAGAAACGTCTGTGCTCATGATCCACTTGACGTGATTGTGGTAAAGAGTTCCGCCCTGTGGCGTTCAAGGTGTCCACCGGCCCACAGCTCTCTAAAGACCCTGGCACCAGGTCTTCTGTTATGTGAAGGGGTTCGTCCGGCATCGTGAACGCAGCATCCGAGCCGTCGGAGTCGCGGAGGCCCAAGGCAGCCTCGAGCAGAGATGGACCGTTTCCTGTCCCGAGAGAGGAGACTTCACTCGGGTCCTCCTCCAGAAAGCATCTGAAGGGTCCCGGGAAGATGTAGTCGCCATCCACCGGACTGCTGAGAGACTCGTCGCTTGTGCTGTCCGGGGAATACACTCGCATCTTTCGCCCTGGAACAAGAGACAGCAACAGAAGCATTAAGTGTGTTTTGAAGTACCCTGACGAGAAAAAAACTGCAGGGGTAGCAGCGCCTCAGGAAGTTAATACTGAAAAACACGTGTTTGCTGTCATCCCGGTGAACGTATAAAGTTTTATTTAACAGCACTCACGGATACTTTTCTCCTTCAGGGAACCCTGTGACATCCGTCTCTGCGGTTGGCTCGCATCCGGGCTCTGACAGCCCGAGCCCTCGGGGGGCGAGGCGGATGAGGAGGGCGAGGAGGGCACACGGCACTCCGAGGGGCTCCCGGGGTCTGCGCCGAAGGAGGACAGCGGGAGCGACAGGGGCAGGCTCAGGGCGGCGTGCAGCGGCCGACACACTGTGGTCACCGCGTGCGGCCGCACGGCCTCTCCCTCAGTAAATGTCTCGGTGGTGGTGGCGGCGCGGGTCCGCCCCTTGGACTCGCCCGCCCCCGAGCGCCGCCGGGTCACTCCCGTGGCGGCCATTTTGAGCTCCGACAGGGGGTGTTTGAATCCGTTGCGAGGGGACGGGAGGAGGGACGCAGTGTCCTGCGTTTCACCGGCGCACCGCCTGGGCAGTGGCGTGGGTGCTGGCGGGTTTAGGCGGCACCACCGGTTGCTGGAGCTCGATGAAAGCGAGCGTCTCCTGCCGACACACGGCCACATGCTTGTGGTGACACGTTCGCAGGAGAGGCCTGCCGTCTCGGGCCTCGCTCAGAGCCTGGGAGTCGCCTGAGCCAGGTATCCACATGCTGGGGGTTCTCTCCTCGGCAGTGAAACGCGTTATGTGGGGCTGGAAGTCAGGAAGAGGAGAGCATCCATACCCGGGTAGCATTGGCTGAATGGATTAATGGGTGCTAGAAGAAAATGGGGAAACGGAAACTTTTGTTGAGAGGATATACATGATGCCAATGTCAAACTGATTAAATTACTCTCTTATTCTCTTAATTCACTATCTTACCCTGAGTGCACCTTGTTTATCTGAGATATCAAAGCATAACTTACTCCCAAACTGCATATAATAATATGCCATGTTTTTATATATAATTATTACTGAACACATACAAATGTATCATGTTGTATATGTAAAACCCCAACACATTGTATAATATTATATCATAATAGACCAGCGCATTGCCACATATGTAGCTTTAAAGACTTTTCTTGTTTTGCAAGAGAAACATGGGGTTGGCTTGCACTACTGCAGCTTAGAAGTGAGGATCACGGTAAACTGGAATGTTTCAGATGAGGACAAACCTATGGCTGCCGCCATGTTTTCTAAGCCATTACAGCAACAGGCCACTTATCTGGCAATTTAATATGGATGACTGGACATAACCCAGTCTTAGCAGTTTGGCTTAGTGTCACTGGAGGATTCCGTGGACTTGTTCAAGTGTTGCACAGTAGCGACCAGTTAAAAAGAACAGGAGAGCCATTGTTGATCAACTAGATGCTGCACTTCACCGGAGTCATGCTAACACAGGGAGTCATGCTAACACAGGGAGTCATGCTAACACACTGGAATCCTGCTTTGAGTGCGACGCAGAGATTTCAAACGGAGTTGTCGTTTCACACGTAAAGGTGTGATTCGGCATGTGCAGGATACATCCCTGTAGTGTTCATAAACTCAACCACAGTGCAATCCCCCCCCCCCCCCCCCACACACACACACACACACACACACACACAGGGCAGGCGTAATGTGTCTCCTGAGCTATGTCTTCCTGCTCTAATTAAAGGCTGTGCCACAGACTTCTTCGAGCCCCTGTATTTATATATCTATCCACACCCCCAATACACACACACACACACTTGGAGCTAGGCTAAATACACACTTCAACAGAGAGAGAGAGAGAGAGAGAGAGAGATAGGAGAGGAGAGGAGAGGAGAGGAGAGAAGGAGAGAGAGAGAGAGAGAGAGAGAGAGAGAGAGAGAGAGAGAGAGAGAGAGAGAGAGAGAGAGAGAGAGAGAGAGAGAGAGAGAGAGAATGTGAACACCCCTGTGGTCCACGCTGCTTCACCACTTCTGTCGCACACGCGGTTCATTAAACTGTACAGCGGGTGTGTCGACGTTTTTTTTCTTCCAAAAGCTTGCCGGCGAGGCCAGCGCTGGGGAATTGCTACGAAAGGTGACATGCTGTTTAAAGATGAACCCGGACACAGGCCAGCCTCTGCCTCTCCTGCTTCCTGTGCACATAATCCTCCTGGCTAGAGTTAAACACCAGGTAAAAAGGAATGTCAGCCTCACAGGCACACTCACGCTCAGCACACACCAGTGTGCGCACACACAGCACACGCATGCATCTGCACAGGCACCAGCAGCCCGTGCCCCCATTGCGAGTACAGGTGTACAGGCACACACACGCACACTGACACACACACTTGTAGATACAATACACACATACACAACCCTATCCACTCATACTGATACACAGACACACACTTGTAGATACGGCACGCACACAACACACACACACGCCCACACACACATGCACACATAGGCACAATACACAAACACACACACACGCCCACACACACAGGCACAATACACACACACACACACACACACACACACACACACACACACACACACACACATCACACACACACACACACACACACACACACACACACACACACACACACACACACACACACACACACAGCCCACACTAGGGCAGGCACAAATGGGTTATCTGTTCCCTGCCGGTGGACAAAGGCGGCCTTTATAGACGTGACTCTGGAGAGATTCTCGGTGCACTCGATACCTGAGAGCTTTGGAACCGCAGCGCACACGGATCCAAATAGACTCACTTAAAGGGATCCGATTCTATAGAATAACTGCTTGTTTAATATACCTGTACGCGCAGCTGTCCTCATCCTTCGCTGCCGACCTGCGCTCTATTCTACTGGAGGAGGCAGCCACTTCGTCCGCCAGCACCTGTGCTACCAACCCGGGTAGGCCTACCTTTGACGCATCAGCTGCCCGGCGGAGTGGAGAGTCATCTCTGTAGAGACGTTGCGCAGAGCGCGTTGTGATAATATCACCATAATAATAAAGTCCCTCACCGCAACACGGGCTGAGTCCACGCGGAGCGCATTCCTCGGTCCGATACAATTATATCATGCCGTCCTCCCCCCCCCCCACCCCCACACACACACACACTCACAAAAAAAGACATCTATTTGGAAGACTTATAATTTCCCTTGTCATGGCAGGGTGTTATTTCAGAGTGTTATGGACTTTGCTGCCAGCGTCTGTCCCTGTAATTTCTCTAAGACGGCATGTCTGCGTGGAATCGGGTTAATGATAGCCCACTGACATCTCTTTTATGGCGGCGCGATAATAGACGCGTTTTTCATTGTCTTATTGTTTTTCAAGAATATCTGTCGGGCTCAGAGTTTAATCCCGTTAATTGTCTGCATGAGCTCAATATAAGAATGAAATCCAGCGCTGAGTCAGCGGTACGGACGGCCCATACTTGCGTAATCGCATAATTAACTTGTGTCTTGTGTTTGATCCCTGCCGAAAGCACTAACGAAAAAAAAAAAAGAAGTGGAACAGGGTTTCCACTGTTACATGTGTTTGTGGTCGACCCATCGGTAGACATCTTCCTAACCCGCTGGCTTAATGTCTACAGCGCAGGCCTCGAACTAAATGTTTCCAGGTCCATTCAGGAGGAAACAACACACTTCCTTATTTGTTGTTGTGTGCGTAAGCAGGGCCCGTCTTAACAGTACAGGAATGCTTCAATACGAAAAACAACCGTTTGCAGTCCACTAATGTGTGCAGGGGCCTATCTGCTAAGGCCGTGTGCGGGTGATGTGTGTGTCTTTGTGTGTGTGTGTGTTTGTGTGTATGTGTGAGATGTGTGTGTGTGCATGTGTGGTTATGCGGGTGTCTGGTGTCTGTGTGTGTTAGTATGCATGTGTGTCTGTATGCGTGTGTCTCTGAATGTGTCTGTGTTTGTGTGCGGGTGCAGGTGTGTGTGTGTGCGTCTCTGAATGTGTCTGTGTTTGTGTGCGTGTGCAGGTGCGTGTGTGTGTGCGGTAGTCTAAGTGTGTGTGTGTGTGCGCGAGTGTAAGTGTGTGTGTGTGCGCGAGTGTAAGTGTGTGTGTTGTGTGCATGTGCAGGTGTGTGTGTGCGCGAGTGTGAGTGTGTGTGTGTGTGCGTGCATGCGTGTGCATGTGTGCGTGTGTGTGTGTATGTGCGTGTGTGTGTGCGCGTGCATACGTGTGCATGTGTGTGTGTGTGTGTGTGTATGTGCGTGTGCGTGTGTGTGTGTGTGCGTGTGTGTGTGCGTGTGCATACGTGTGCATGTGTGTGTGTGTGTATGTGCGTGTGCGTGTGTGTGTGTGTGTGTGTGCGTGTTTGGTCAGACAGAGCAGGGCCAGACGCCGTGGTGTGACCAGCTCTCGTGTGTGTGTGAGGGGGCACTTAAACTCATCACATCAGACCACTAATTGCCTGGCGGTGGACTAAAGGAGCACTGGCACTGTCGACTACACAGCGCGTGTGTGTGTGTGTGACACACACAGCACCCTGGGCATGTGACATCACCGCCGCAGCACCTGTCGGTTCAGCACAACAACCTCTCTTTGTGGGGGAGACGCTTTTCCTTTCAATTTTCTGGTGAGACTAGAGACACGATTCTCTCCAGGGTGAATTTATTTAATACCTCTTTGTGTTCATTTCTCTTTTCACACTACCCTGACTCCACGCACGCACGCGCACACACGCACACATGCACACATGCACACACACACACACGCACACACACACACACACAATGTCATTGAGCATTTAATACGTCTAACCACATGTTTTATTTCTTTAAGTACTGACAAGTGTGTTCCCCAAGGCTGTGGGGAACAGAGGGTGGTGTACTGGTGTGGTGGTGGTGTTGGTGGTGGTGGTGGTGGTACTGGTGGTGGTGGTGGTGTGGTGGTGGTGGTGTTGGTGCTGCTGGCAGTTTGTGGTGGAGTGTGGTGGTGGTCAGCCAAAAGTCAATGTCACACACCACACACACCCTATGTAAATCACTTTTGGTGTCTTGAACAGTGCTAGTTAATAATTATTTGTATTATCTTACCATTAAAAATGAACAAATGGCAAAGAGCATCGTGCCCTCATCTTCTCCCTCTGTCTTAATGTGTTCCAACCCCCACTGACAGCCTGGCAGAGCAGAGCGGAGCAGCACATCACACGCACACGCACACGCCACACACACACACACACACACACACACACACACACACACACACACACACACACACAGGCTCAGGTGCTGAGGTGGTCATTTGGGCCTCCCCTGACCCACTCGGCCAATCACGTCTTGATTAGCCATTCGGCCAGCCCAAGCTAACAAGGAAATACTAGTCGGTTTGGCAGACGCTGAAGTGAAACGCAAATACCGGCCGTTCGGGAGCAGGTAGGCTTTGGCCATTGGGGATCGAACCAAGAACCTTTCAAGCGCAACACGCAACCATGAAAGATTCAACAATCAAGACACGCTCACAGGGACTCGTGTCTGCCAGAGCAGACACGAGTCTATCACACCAATCTATCAGTAACATTGTACACAAGATCATAATAACCCATATGTATGACAATAAACTCTCCAAGCCTCCGCTTTCACTTTCACTATTAACATACACTATCTCAAATGATAATGATAAATCAAAAGCACAGGCGTGGCTGTGATCACTTACAAGTCACTTTGGGTTGTACAGTATGTGTTGTTACCAAGGGTCTATCTGTTCTAACTCTAACTTGTTTTTTATTCTGAGAGTTCAGATGCGGACTCACACTGTCAATCAGAAGACTTTCAACTCTGATTGGCTGCGGCTGAAACTTAGAGAGACTGACCTACTTACAAACTCACCCCTCCTGGCTCACCTCTGATCGTCGTCAGCTCACACGCCCCAATTCCTCGCTGTTTACTATTTTT
>JAXIVH010000012.1:8073612-8121112 GCA_036785325.1 Urophycis tenuis | reverse complement strand
GCTCTCCCTCTCTCTGCAGCCCTTCCCTCCTGCCGTCCCCCTCCCTATTTGCTACTGTCGGGGAAGTGCTCTGCCGTTTTCCCCTCTCTTCCCTCCCCTCTTCCTCCAACCCCTAATAGTTATTTAGTGTCTCATTTCAGCACCTGCTTAGACAGAGAGAGAGAGAGAGAGAGGGAGAGAGAGAGAGCCTACAGTCACTTTGCGTCAGTGTCTGTATTGATTGAGTGGGTATGGCTGTGTGTGTGTGCGTGTGTGTGTGTGTGTGTGTGTGTGTGTGTGTGTGTGTGTGTGTGGTCATGTGGGCATGGGTGCGTGCATGTGTGTGTCTGCATGTCTGAGTTGAAAGTTGGGGGAAGGTGCAATGTTTAAAAAGGGTGTGTGTGTGTGTCTGTGTGTGTGTGTGTGTGTGTGTGTGTGTGTGTGTGTGTGTGTGTGTGTGTGTGTGTGTGTGTGTGCGCGCGCCGTTGCATTGGTGTACTATAATGCACTCTTTTGAACTCCACAGCCATGTCGGCGCGCATCGCGCATTCATATGCACAAATAAAGTCCCAACATGTCGGAGGAACCGCTTGTTATACAGATTGTGTATCCACAGGCCTGCAGCTTGGCGTCCACACTCAAATGTAAATGCGAGTGTAGTTGAACTCTCTCGTGCATTCAGTGGCCGCCGCCCGTGCCTCTGGACCCCGCCCCTCCCAGCTCTGGCCCCGGTTCCCCCCTGGTTAACCTCGCCATTCCCCCGATCAAGTATGACCGGGAGCGGGTCGGCTACGGGCCGGTACCCATCGACCCACGTTTTCACCCAGTTCACGAGTTCACCGAGTTCAGCGAGTTCACCCCAGAGCCCCGAGTCGTTTAGGACAGTTGAATGTTTTGGAAGTATCCAAATATTTCCAAGGCTGGCTTAGCAGCGGTTTCCCGTGAGTCATTTGACCTAGGGGATGTTAACCCTGCACAAAATACTAACATTGCGAAAAAAAAAAAAAAAAGAAGTCATAACCTGGTGTCCCAATATTTACAGAATCGTGATATATATACTGTGTACATGTGTGCACCCCACAGTGAGCAGGTGTGCTCCACGGCTGAGCCAGCCACCCTGAGCCACCGTGTCCACACACCGCATACTTGCATGGCGGCTGACATGTACTGACTCAGTGCTCCTGCAGGCCCGTGAGCAGGAACACGCGCTGCGATAATTACACACCACCACTCAGTGAGAGGGAAGGAGAGTGGGGAGAGCCGAGAGGAAAGCGGCCAGATGAGAGAGAGAGAGAAAAAGAGGGAGAGGGTGAAAGAGGGAGGGAGAGAGATTTGGGAGAAAGGGCTGGGGAGGAGGCAGTGGTGAGCGATAGTGAGAGGAGAAAACCATTACTGATCGCACCTGTCCCGGGACCTTCTGACGGCTCCCTGATGGATCAGGGTTTGGTTTTATCTGTATCGCGCAGCGCCTTGCTGTTCCAGAAGTATGCGCGCGCGCGCACACACACACACACACACACACACACACACACACACACACACACACAGCACATGAGGCCAGAGTAGTCGCATTCAACAAAATGTGATTTATTCAGACAAAAGCCTTTGGAAATGAAAGAACCCCCCTCCCCTCAGTAGACTGCAGTTGACGATACAAGATCACATAGACAGCAGAAACACAAAGGATCATCTAATTCCAACACTGTATGGCTAATCTGGGTGTCAACATTGCATAATGTCTTGTAACAGGGAAGTCGATACGCACCGTGTCTTTAACCCTCAGGGGGGGTTCATCACAGAACAGAACAGCCTCACTATGTGTCATTAGTCCCGCGTCGAGTGGCCAACCTCACCGATAGGCTGCCATCTATTGCTAGTGCACTAGCAATGACATGTGCTTTGATTGTAAATGAGGCGTTGTTGCAAGATCCTGCAAGAAAGTAAGGTTACCGTCCCTGGCAGGTTATGACGAGCAATAGCGAGACCCATCTATCGATTTTTCATAGATGGAGACAATATTCAAGGATTTTTCCATAGATGGAGACAACATTCAAGGACCTATCGACAAAGACAGCATTCAAGGACCTATCTAAGAAGACAGCATTCAAGGACCAATCAATCGAGACAGAATTCACGAACCTATCTATTGAGACATTATTCAAGGACCTATCGATAAAGACAGCAATCAAGGACCTATCTCAGAAGACAGCATTCAAGGACCTATCAATGAAGACAGAATTCAAGAACCTATCTATTGAGACCTTATTCAAGGACCTATCGATAAAGACAGCATTCAAGGACCTATCTCAGAAGACAGCATTCAAGGACCTATCAATGGAGACAGAATTCAAGAACCTATCTATCGAGACCTTATTCAAGGACCTATCGAAAAAGACAGCATTCAAGGACCTATCTATGGAGACAGCATTTAAGGACTCTGAGTCATTCAGACTACTTGGCAGACGGCTCTCTGCCCCTTTGGGCCAGTGATGCTCTACCACCTCCCCACTCCTCCCACTGCCTCGCTCGCCCACACATCCAGTGGACGCCTCGCTTCAGGGTGCGGGAGGTGGAGCACAGAAGGAATGGGGAAGTAGGAGAGCGAGAGAGAGAGAGAGAGAGAGAGAGAGAGAGAGAGAGAGAGCCTTTAGTCAGGCTGAATAAAGTGTATCTTGAGTTAAAAAAAAAAAAAAAAAAGTTAAAAGCCAGATGGAGAAAAGTGCTGACATGAAGAGCTGTGTGGAGGCATGTTATGATACTGCATCAGTATTGGCCACTTATAAACCCAATTCTGCTGGAACAGACTCCATAGCCGGCGGTTATGTTTAACTAAAAAAAAAAAAAAAAATACAGCAGGATATTACAATTAACACACGTTCCAGTTCCCTTCGTTGTGGGCCTGAACTCTTCGGAACACTCCGCATCAGAATTCAGATTACAGTTGGGAGCGAATGCACATTCCTAATGAACACGCTCCAACGTAACAAAGGCTCATTGAGATGCGGTGCAGCAATGCTCCTGACGGGAGGCTGACGCAGGTAGACAGACAGACAGACAGACAGACAGAAGCATAGGGTGCTCTGTGTTCTCAATGCTGCGTCCGGGCTTCATGCTTTGTCAGACCCTGCAGGAATCCACATACTGTACAATCCATCCACCGCATCATCCAGGCTTTCTACTCTAACAAAGACCTGCAAAACATTTTGAGGGTGCGGACGTGGTGAAAAAAGTTTCATCATCCAGACACAAAACAACGGGGAGTCAGAGTCAGAGTCAGAGAGTCAGAGTCAGAGTCACTGCCAGGGTCCGGGGTCCTGCGGTGCCCGGGCCCTCCTCCGACTCGGCCGCGGGCCGGAGGGGCCGGCGCTGGGGGGGTGGTGGTGGTGGTGGTGACGGGGGGTCTTCTGTACGCCGGCCCCCAGCAGGATGTCCTGGTGCTCGGCCAGCGCCCGCTTGGCCAGGTAGCGCTCCCGCTTGATCTGCACCAGCAGGGACTCCGGGACGTCCGGGACGATCCAGGTGATCGCCCGCAGCACAAAGAACACCACATGCTGGGGGGGGAAGAGAGAGAGAGAGAGAGAGAGAGAGAGAGAGAGAGAGAGAGAGAGAGAGAGAGAGAGAGAGAGAGAGAGAGAGAGAGAGAGAGAGAGAGAGAGAGAGGATATGGTGGTAAACAAAGAAACAAGATATAACATAAAATATGTGGTCCTGAAGATGACTATGGACAGCAATAATGGGACAGATGATGTTGTGTAAAACCCCACCGTACCTCAAAAGCGATGATGAAACTGAATCTGACTGCAAGCAGCTCCCAGTAGACCAGTGTGTAGTTTCCATTGTCGTCTCTGAAGGCCTTATATCTAACAAAACAAACCAACAGGTGACGCTTCACATACACTGATACGGCATTTCTGGGCTACGCAAGGACGTCTTGGACCAAAACGTTTTGTAAGCCACAATGCCCTCTCCTGGTCATGTCTACGAACTGCACATTCGTGGGTACGACTTTTCTTCCTCTCAATCTTTTAACATCTCAAGACCCGCCTCGGGAACATCTCACCAGCTGGCACCAATGCTCAAAAAGGAATGTGTATGGCTTTGCATTAGACCGCCACTAACACATTAACCAATATTGTACTGTACAACATATTTACTAATTGACTGACATTTTGTTGTTGTGGTTGCTGCTGATTGTATTTGTTTGCTCACAGCCTCACCTGCTTCGGATAAAAAGCTTGAGATTAGTAAATGTACTAGAATTTACATTTACTAGAGAAGTAAATGTACATTTAATACTTTTTCACAGAAAATCAATTTTACTCTCCTATAAGAAGGGTGACTCAACCTTTTGCCTGGCCTATCGAGTATTTGGGGTTCATACGGATACAAGCCAATGTAAACAAACCAAAGACAATACCTATACCGTTGTCTGTAAAACAGGAGCGACTGGTGTGTGACAGAAGCCATACCTGCACATTGGGTACTGGGTGTAGTTCACTGGGGCGTAGGCCAGGGTGAAGTTGACGAAGCCACCGAGATCCTTGTCAAACTTGTACTGATACAGCAGGCGAGATAGGAAGTCTGAGGTGAAGGCAATCAGGAATGCCTGCAGAACAAGCCCAAGGGAAGCCAAAACACAGCACAGCGTTGGGTCGACGGGACGCAGAAGGAAGGAACCTGAGCTTCATGTCACAATGTAGGATTTGAATGCATTCTGTATAGGACATGAAGCATCACACATTTCATACAAGTATTGAAATAATGTTGATATTTGTTACATGCAAAACAAATACGTTGGTATTTGTTTTGCATTCGTTCATTGAAAATGCCAATACAAATATTTATCATAAAAATATATATTTTCTAGAGATTTAATATGGAGCTCATGAAGTAAAAAAAAGTACTGTACCCAGTATCTGTAGGTTCAGTTTCTGGTAATCTACAGGTACAGTTTAGTAATCAGTGGGGAACGTTTAAGTAGTCTGTGGGTACGGTTTAGAAACGTGTGTGTACTGATCACTAAAATGAGGGTAGGGATTAACACATGTTTACACAGGATTTACACACTGGCTTCAGGACCCACCATCACCCCTTAATGACAAGCCAGCGACCCAAATCAAGGAAAATGTTCAACTTCTCAAATGTATTTAACATACCATAACACTTCAGTAACTGTACTATTAAACTGTTCAGTCAATTATTCAGGCAATAAAAAAGTAGATGGCACTCATAGAGATGGCACTCCACTGCATAAAAGAATCCTCTTCAAAATAAAAGCACAGGATTTTTCTTTTAACATTTTTTTTTGCTCGGACAAAGGCCCGCGACCCACCAGTTGAGAACTACTGCTTTAGACAACGTTTTGGACCAGCCCCCCCCCCCCCCGACACACACACACACACACACACACACACACACGCACGCCAAACTCACGTTGGCGATGACGGACAGGTGGGACAGGGCCTCCAGGATGTTGAACCACGCGCCAATGTTCTGAGCGCGCTCGGCCACCGGCCGGCGATACTCACACACAAACTTGTGGGCGTCCAGGCGGATCTCGGCCCAGTTGTTGAGCAGAGCGAACAGCGGCGCCAGGGGGAAGGCGGCCACGAAGATGGTGATGAACCCAAACTGCAGCACTGGGCAGGAAGACGATGACAACAACTAGACAATGTAATTCCACACGAGGAATCACTTGTGCATAGGCATGCCCGTAGTAGTGGAGATACAATTAGTTGAGGTGGGGATCGAACCGACGCTCTACCCACTGAGCTATGCCATCCAGTTGACAACAACCAAATAAGCTGCTAACAGTATTTCACTAGTTATTGTGCATAGACATTCATTAATACACAGGACAAGATGTTACTATCCCTTGTGCCGTCATCCAAGGTAAACACATGTAGAAGGCCAGCTCAGATAAGACCAAGCATACAACACGCGAGTGACGTACCCACCATTAGGTGCAACACCATAGCAGACATCAGGCTACGCCATCATAAATCTACGGTCATTCCTCAGGACTCCGTAGAGGAACTATGCACAATCTAGATATCGCTTTTTTCGTCATATTATTCTTCTTCACACCAAATTTCTGCAATTAATGGAGGCTAAACGATTGACCCTCGATGATTTCATTCAAACTGTATTACAAAGGTCTACTTCTGTATACCAGTGCTATTCATTTTTCATTTTCCTCAACTTTATACTTTTTGAGATATTTGCGATTAAACATGCAAAAAAACTCCCATAGACATAACACTGAGCCTTTTGACTCCGCCTACTGCAAATGCTCCTTTTAGAATAGATTGTGCATTCCTATGCACAATAATAAACACACAGGATCAGTTGGAATAAAATACAAATATATGTACAAATATAATATACAAATATTTAAGTATTACAATTTTTTAATTGATTTTTTTCTAAGTTGACCAACTTTGTGCTCCTGACTCCTGAAGCTGCTCTGAACTCGGTTTCGCTTTTTATTCTTTTTCGAACCCGGGTGCGCGCCACCGCGGCCTCTGCTGTCGCTCCTCCAACTATGATTGAATGCTTTGATTGTTCTCAGCTTGACTTGTAAGTCGATTCGGATAAAACTGCCCGCTAAAGGACTCAATGTATCGTGAAGGTGCTGTGAATGTAATAGCTACTAAAAGAGTAACAGGACACTGACCCAACACGGCTTAAAACCACTGCCGCTTCCTGATTGGTTTAAACGCGTGTCAGGTGACTTCACACACTGCATAGACCAGTTGGGCTAGCAGTGGCTGCTAGTGAGTCCGAGTTGGTCCACAATGTCCTCTATGGCAGAATCATTTCTCACCAGCATAGAAAGTCCCAATCAACTGCTGTACTTCAGTACTCCAAGTGTAGCACCAACTGTATGAATATATAAGCTTTAAACCTGTAAAAAACCTTGAGCATTTCACAACATTCACTTTCGGCGACCGTGTACACACCCATCTCCAGGTACTCGTCAAACAGACCCTCCTCTTCCACCAGGCGGTAGTCTTCCTCCCAGCGATGAAGGTCACACCCGCCCCTCACTTTGTCCAGGGACCGCTTCTGCTGCCAGGACTTCACCTTACTGTCGAGAGAGAGGGGGAGAGGGGGAGAGAGAGAGAGAGAGAGAGAGAGAGAGAGAGAGAGAGAGATGACAGAACACTGTTATACATATTTTACATACATATTTGAAAATTTGAGTCACTGATATCATAAATATCAATAATATATAACGTCCTCCAAAGCAATACATACGGGATGACAAACTCCTGAACGTTGCCAATGAGTTGCTTCCCCACCATGATGATGAAGAGCTGTTCCGCTAGCTCTATGAGGCAGCCCCCGGGACCACACTGCAACACACACACACACACACACACACACACACACACACACATGCACACATGCACACGCGCACACACGCACACACTGTTGGAGTACAAACCAAGATGGACAGAGCGTGATATGTTCTGACATCACATCCTGTGTGAGTGCATTCATTAATGAGGTCACTCACGTCTTCATTTCTCATGCCCAGCAAGGTTCCGTAGTTGCTGGGGTAACCTACATATCTAACACAGAAACACCAGGGTTTAGCTTCCTCCTCCCTGGTCGTCACTTTGTGGGGAAAACCGATGCAGCTGCAGAACTAGAAGGGGAGCCGCGTTTGTAACTCGCCTCCCTTTGAAGAACGCCACGTAGAACGGAGAGGAGTAGAAGTTGACGAACTGGAAGACAAACACCTTGAAGGTGAAGGCGTCCTCATACTGGGTTTGGGTCCGGTGCATCTCTGCAGAATACAAATCAAAAAGATACAAGATATGTACACATGTACTGCTACATGTACAGCTATTGGGTCATTAACCCCCACCCACCTGCACACTACTCCTCTCCCCCACCACCATGCACAGCCACTTTAAAGAACCATCTTTAAGAACTATTTTTAAAATAATCTGTATTATACTGTCCATACTGTTATATAAAGTATCATACTATCCATATTGTTATAATCTGTATCATACTGTCCATACTGTTATATACTGTATCATACTGTATCATACTGTCCATACTTTTATATATTGTATCATACTGTCCATATTGGTATAAACTGTATCATACTGTATCATACTATCCATATTGTTATAAACTGTATCATACTGTCCATACTGTTATATACTGTATCATACCGTCCATACTGTTATATACTGTATCATACTGTCCATACTGTTATATACTGTATCATACTGTATCATACTATCCATATTGTTATAAACTGTATCATACTGTCCATACTGTTATATACTGTATCATACTGTATCATACTGTCCATACTGTTATATACTGTATCATACTGCCCATACTGTTATATATACTCATACTGTTATATATTGTCTATACTGTTCATACGTTTTTTTATAATTTATATTCTTAGATATACCTATTTTTGATATTTATTCTGCATATGTGTATAGCTGTCCTGCACCAGGGATCGAGGGAAACGGCATTTCGCTTTTTGTGTATGTCCTGTACATTCATGAAAACTGACAATAAAGTTGTCTTGCATCTTGAATCTATTGGCGTTGGGAGAATCAAAGGAAGAAATGGACTAAAACTAAATATACTGTATATTGACATATTTGAACGAGAGCTAAATGTTGCCTGTCTGTCTGCATTGATGGACTCACAGCACGACTCGTCTATGAACGAGGAGAAGGGGGGAGAGAGAGGACAGAGAGGGAGGTCACTACCACTGCAGCTCACCCCATTTGGTGAGCAGTTCGGCGAGGGCCGTGTACACCTGGCCCATCAGCAGGATGAGGCCCAGGTTCACCACGCTGCCTGAGATGGTGGCGATGTTCCCCGCCTGGAGAGGAGAGCACCGGTCAACACGGGTTAAGATAACCACGACATGTCACAGAGAGGGATGTATCCCACTGCACACACCTACCGACCGACGTCTTGTCAGGGAAATACAAAACAAAGTAAGTAACAATCTCAAACTCAAGCTGATGAACTCAGCTTGAGTTCCTCAAAGTCTGAAATGCTGTACCGTACTGTACTGTTACTGGTCGATCAGCTTGGCTCTGTAGCCAGAAGGGAAAATCAACTCCATCCATTAAATCGGCTTGAAGTAATAGAAGGAATTGACAGGTTTACATAAATGATGTGAGATTGCAGCAGGTTTGCAATGGAACTAGAGATCTAGGCGAGAGTTTCTAATTGTGGATGGGGCTTAGAGATCAATTTAGACAAGAGCTATCTTAAAAAAAAAAGACGAAGCTAATCTTGCGTCTTGTACCTTTCATAAATGTATCCCATTTTTTGTGTGAGTCTCAATTCTTGGAAGCTGAGGTGAAAGCGGACACCGTCTTCAGAGCGCGTGAGAACGTGTACCTGGGTGCGGAGGACGGGGTTCCCGGTGTGGAACATCATCACGCTGATGATGCCGCGGTACATGATGACGGTCACCAGGAATATCAGCACCACACAGAGCTGCCGGGGCGCACAGCAGAAAGTGAAACATCCCTGCATTACGCTGATCTAATCGGTGCTCGTTGATCACTTTCATGCACTTAGCAGCAGTGCTCTGCCGCGTTAGAACGGCGCATGACGTTTCCGCTTTAAAGCTGCAGTGGCGTTCGAGCGCCAGCGCAAGCAAGATGGCTTCCCTGAACCAATCAGGAGAGAGATAGAAATCAAAATGGACCCGTACAGAGGCAAGCGCAGTCAACTCGAAATTTGATTTTCTCCACGGACGTACGAGACATCCACACAGCCCGCTTTAATCACTCATAATAGGCGGGCGACTAGGCCATTTCCAAAGCAATACACTCAAATATCAGCTCTTGAATGACACCTACAGCACCTTTAAGACCTAGCCAACGTGTCACGCCTCACCATGATGATGATGACCATGGAGGCGGTGAACATGCGCGTCAGCCGGTCCTTCTTGGGGAAGTAGGGTTCCTTCACCCCCGTCACCGGGTTGTACTCCCTAGCGGGCGCCATGGCAACGAACTCTGGGCGTGGTCGTTCCTGAGGGCCCAGCCATGACATGGGATCAACTAGTTACCCTGGATTTATATATTCAGACTTTATAATGCTTATTTATTTTAGCATAAATGGATGTCAAGGTGCGTTTACATCAATGAAGACTAATTAAGGCCATAATTAAACGGGGGGAAAAATTAATAACCGTTTATTTATTTATCCCTGCCTGCATCATTCTGGATCTTTTATCAAAGCTATAAAGAACATAAACTAACATTAATGTACATATTAATTACCAATAAAAGAGGCATGTTTTGAGTAGGGTACATTCTGTATTGGTTGGGGAAAAGAGAAAGAGATGTGAAACCTCTTCTTCATGGAAGTCCATGCAGTCCCAGTGGTGGGCCAGGGTGGCCATCTTGCGTTTCCAGAACTCCAAGAAGGTGACAGCCCAGAAGGACATGAACACACTGAAGAACACCGTGCCCGGGTGGTCAAACAGGTAGCCCAGCTGCAGCAGACAGGAAACAGGAAGCAAACAGCTAGCCCAACGGTAGCCACAGCTAACACTGCACACAAGAAACTTTGAGTAGGCCTATCCATCAACAATTACCGTTGTTGTCTTCAAAAGTAACCATAGTTACTTATAAAGATGACAAATTGGAAAACAAATATAAATAAATAAAAAAATACAATAAAAGCAATTACAAATTGTAAATATTTATCTTGTAAATATTATTTTTTGAAACATAAACAAATATTTATATCAATTGTTCAAATTTGAGAAGAGCACAAGTGTAAACTTAAAAGAGGCCAAACCGGAATGCAGAACAACAAAATGTGCAGCCGTCTGGCTACCATTATTATTTACACAATACATTCAAATGAAAACTTTGACTGTGAAACCAATCAATCACTAAACAGGGCTCCTTGGGGAACCTTGGCCATGGGGCAGATGTCAGACATGTTCCAGGGCTGGCATGTGTTGCACAGGGGGCACATGAGGTAGCTGTCTCCACTGCTGCAGATCTCCTGTCTGTTGACAATGACCACACACACACACACACACACACACACACACACACACACAGCGTGGTCACCACACGTCTCAAGGCTCACTAGCTGCCCTTTGTACTGCATGAGGATGAACGAATTAATTGTTGAAATTCTCTTCAAGCAAATGCGAAAAAATTCTCTGTGTCTGTTACAGGCCTGAAAAAAGCCTGTCCAAAAGGCCCTCCAATCATTTCCTTACCAAATGAAATGAGTGAGATGGCCTGCCTGTCTGTCAACCCACCGACCCGGCTGCCTGCCTGCATGACCATGAGTCTTCCACCAGGCTAGGCAGACCTATTGCTGAAGCTAATTAACTATGGTGTGTTTTGGGGAAGTGGCTTTGGAGAGAGGCGTGAAGGGAGGGGTGAGATGTTTGCGGTCGGACACTTTCAGAATCTAGGTTACTCTGGCTGGCTTCCCTAAATTACCCACCTTAGCTTTTAGTGTGGAAATACAATTTAAGGCACATCCATTATTCATAGTCTGCATATGCTAAGAGCAACGAGAGAAGATCAACAACCACTGTGCTTGTCTGAAGTCTATATATACACACATGAAGTCTATATATACACACGAGATTAAATGATCACAAGAACCTCTACGTCACCTAATGTCAATATGGAGTCACCGCTGCAAACATCCCAACAATAAACATAACAGCAGCGGTGTCTACTCACGCTGGCACATTGCTGGCCATGGACATGACGCCTGAGAGAAAGACAAGCGTTCCCACCAGAGCAGCAGGCAGGAGCCAGGCCGTGTAGAACCCTGCAGAACCAGCCACACTTTAGAGCTGCACTGATGACAGCAACACTGTGAGAGGATCATGCACCGTGTCCCGGGGGATTGTACTCTGACACGCCGCCGTGGCAGTGATGATGGTTTATGACTAATATACCAATCAAGACGTCCCTTCAGGGGGAAAGTGCAGCTTCCCATTGAAAGCATTCTGCAGTTAACGAGAGAGCGAGAGCGAGAGCGAGAGAGAGCGAGAGAGAGAGACAGACGGATCCTACCCAGCCAAGCAAAGTAAATGGCAATCTTCTCTCCAAAGTACTCCCGGATGTGGTCCAAAGGTTGATACTTGTACCACTTGGACCATCGGGCCCAATACTGGAACAGAATCTGCCGCTTGTTCAGCTCATCGGGCGCGACCTCGCGTTCAGGGAGCTCGTATCGGCCCTACGCGGGGAAAAAAAGACAGAACAGCTTCATGTTGCTTGCTGTGTGCAGCAGAACGTCAGAATAATTCATTTAGTTTGATGTTACATAAACATGGCATATTACATAATCATGACATCAACACAACAAACAATGCATCAACATGTTTTCTTGTTTTCAGCCGCCACGCCCTGACAGCGTTGTTGAGCATCAACAATATTAACTCTACGTGGGAGAGACCCACAAGTGTTGATAAAAATAGAGCATAGAAGAAGTCACCAATACAAAACACAAAAATACAGTGTTCGAGATATTTTATAGGGTATAAAAAAAACATAAAACATATACAAAAATATGCATATACACAAATGCCCATAAAACTACAAACTATGCAACTCTGAGAGGATGCTTTGCATACCGCACGCTGCCTCGAAACATTAGCTATTAAGACGTGACAAAACGTCACACAGAGTGCAGCCCGGAGGGGAGGCACTGTCTGTCTGTCTGTCTGACTGTCTGTCTGACTGACCTCGTGCAGGGGGAAGGCGGCAGAGTACGCCCCCTCGGAGAGCAGCCGGGCCACGCCCACCTCCGCCCTGGTCCTATTGCCGTAGGCCGTGGTGGCCAGGATCTCGTACACCTGGAGTCGTGAAAGACTGAGTCATTCCCCCGTTTCCCCCTGTTATTCCATCTGATGTGATGATGATGATGAAGAGTCACGTCAATGCTCAAACACGTGACGTCGCTTATCATCGCGGTGTGACTGGAGTTTGTTTCACAACACGCGTGTGAAGCGCCTTTTCTCCCCTGTTAAGAAACTAGCCCGGCGCGACAAGTTCCCCTTTAGGGGGACAGAGCGAAGACGAGGACGGGTGTTCCTGTGATGAGGTCAAAGGTCACCTGACTCACAATGCGGTGCCTCTGTGTGCTCGTGAAGTACGTGTCATGGTTGTCACAGCCCAGGAATCTGAGAGAGAGAGAGAGAGAGAGAGAGAGAGAGAGAGAGAGAGAGAGAGAGAGAGAGAGAGAGAGAGAGAGAGAGAGAGAGAGAGAGAGAGAGAGAGAGAGAGAGAGAGAGAGAGAGAGAGAGAGAGAGAGAGAGAGAGAGAGAGAGAGAGAGAGAGAGAGCCTAGGTCACACTTTGGAGCAGGCAGTTTTCAAAGTGAACGAGCCGATATCGTGTTTTACTACGACAGTAAAACAGCAGACCTGTCCATCTTGGACTTGCGGAAGGCGCACGTGTAGTAGTCCAGTGGGCGTTTGGGCACCGACTCCGCCAGCATGTTTGGAATGCACAGCCTCTTCATGATGCGAGCCGACGTGTTGAAGTCTGGGCTCGGCTGCACCTGGCAGGTCCGACGCATGTGAAACACTCATTCAAAACTCGTATTGTATTCAACGCTTTCATAGACTTCAACACTTCTTCCGGCATTTATCAGAGTGGGGGTTTTTTCCGAAGCGAACCTGCAGCGGCGCTCGAAGGCACATCTCCTCGGCGTGGAACACCAGCACCTCCCAGGGCGCGCTCAGCTTCAGGAAAGTAATCGTTTTCTTCTCGTTGGCCGTTTCCTCCTGGTGGTGTGAATTACAGTGAGGAGCACCACTCGAAGGTGTGAATACAATGCACAGCCACAAACAGGAGGCCGATACCATGAAAATGGATGCCAATGGCGGCTGAAAAAACACACTTCAAGATCTCGATCATTAAGTGTCTTCCAATGATTTTTTTCCACCCAATATTGGTTTACTGGAGCACGATCAACACAGGGAGCATTCCCCTACACAGCGTCTACACAGAGAAACAACGGGTGTACGTGGTTCTTTTAAAGGGGGTGCGGGGGGGGGGGGGAGAAACATTCACCATTGTAGGATACACAGTGGCCCCTTTACCTTCTCCATGAGCAGGCCTGCACTTTGCAGATTCTGCACGAATCTCTCCCTCCACTGGGCCAGCAGCTCCTTGCGCTGCTGCGAGCTGGTGGTCTTCTGGCCCGCCGCCGGACCCTCGGCGCCGCCAGCCCCCCGGTGCTTGGCCCGGGGCTTCTTCCGAGAGCGGACCTCCCACACCAGCACAAAGTCTGCGGCGGGGGAGAGAGCAGAGAGTGGAGATACGGGCGGGGGGGGGGGGGGGCACAGTGGTCCATAGGTCAGAGATGATGTATGGGTTCCATTCAGTGCACACACAGAGACGATGTGCTGTTCTGGGAACTGTTTACTGTACTGTGTACGACTGGTGATCTGACACCAGTGATCTGAGCAGCCCGCTTTATGTACCTATTTTGGTGCATCCATCCCTGAAGTAATTTCCCGGGCTTAATGGTGGCTGCTGGGTAATCTTTCTATCACAAGGATTAGGGATGGGTTCTTCCTCTTCCTCCTCCTCGTAGTCATCGTCATCATCCCCTGCGCCCCCGTCATGGGCTGAAGCGGAATACTAGGGATGCAGATAAACTTCTGTCATAGCTCATTATAACCGGGGACAGATGCATTCAAAACGCAGTGAAGCAGTAGTGAAGCATGTTGTTTAATTGCGAGTCTGTTTTACCTGAGACGTTTGTTGCATGTAAAGATGAAACAGACCGTAAACCAAAAAAAAAAAATCAATCTCCTACACCTTGAGCGGTAGAGAGGAGACCGGAGAGACGAGAGAGCCAGATCATCTGAGGCTGAGCCACTTGCGTGTACTTCGCTGCAGTTTTTCTACACTATATCGTCGCCCACACACGCACACACACACAGACACGCATGCAGGAATGCAAACGATTCACGATTCCACACAAGCGAGAGTGAGTGTGCTTACGTATCGAGGCGGGATGTAGGCTGCGTTCTGCAGGCTGCCGTAGCTGCCGTCCGCAGCCTGCTCCCCCGCCGCGTAGCGCACATCCAGGAGACACTCTCCATCGTCCGGCAGCGGAGCAGAGCCCTTCTTCAACATCACCAGGGGAGAAGAGTCTATAGCGCAAAGGGTCTCAACTACGGAAATGATGCAGGGTGGGAGGCAGCCGACACTTAATGTATATTTTTTAAACAGTTAAAAATATGGCAGCAAAAGCGTCTTGAAGATAAGAGAAAGCATGGATTGGTGGATTCATGTTCAGTACCGTACCGTTTCAGATGCTGGAATTAGGCTGGGAGGGGGAAAATGCAGTCAGTCAGTGTGGGTATGTAACAATCTGCGCTTCGCTTGTGTCTCTCTCGCTCTACTTCACCCCCCCCCCCTCTCCTCTCAGCCACAGGCAACTGGCAAGAGAGACAGCAGAATACCGTAATTCCCGTAAAAAAATGGAGACGACGTTTCAGCAGAGGAGGGAATTAAGTGCCTACTAGATAGCCACCCGGAACATAAATAATGTAATAGTCACTCAGGAGGATACGAGGAGGCGAGACAGCAGAGAATGTCTCAAATGTCAAAACCAGACTACAAGAAAACCCACTTTCTTCAGAGATCCATATCCTCAATATTGGCCCATACATCCATATACATACACACATGACACACACACACACATACATATATGAGACAGTGAGCTGAGCTGTACAATAACTTCCATTGATTAAAAAGGCACAACACAAACCTTCCCCTTTTTCTTTATTGTCTGTATAACAAACCCAACATACCTATAGGCCCACGCTTTAAGAGGAAGGATAGATTGGAAGAAAGTACATTTTCAATGACCTGTTTGCATTGTTATCCTCAATACCTCTGTAGTTTAAACATGAGCCGCATCACCCCCAAAATAAAAACAACAACAAGACAAACATCCCAGTGTGTATGCATCCCAGATAACGATGATGGGTTCTCAAGCTGACATCACTTGACACTCAAGGGCTGGAGCTCAATGTAAACCACATCGGGAACACTTACATGAGTATCGATTCCCCCCCCCCCCCCCTCGTCTTGAGAGACGCTCCGTCTAATGCGGTCTGGGCGGGCCGCTCAGGAGGGCGGAGCGGGCCGTCAGGTCGCTGGTTCGAACGCCCGCTCACGGCGGCTGCAGGGTTGAGGTGTCCCTGAGCAGGACAACCAGGTGTTCCTGACGGGCTGGCCTGTCACCTTGCATGGCGGACCTCTGTGTGTGTGTGTGTGTGTGTGTGTGTGTGTTTGCGCGTGTGTGTGTGTGTGTGTGTGTGTGTGTGTTTGCGAGTGTGTGTGTGTGTTTGCGAGTGTGTGTGTGTGTTTGCGAGTGTGTGTGTGTGTGTGTGTGTGTTTGCGCGTGTGTGTGTGTGTTTGCGCGTGTGTGTGTGTGTGTGTGTGTGTGTTTGCGCGTGTGTGTGTGTGTTTGCGCGTGTGTGTGTGTGTGTGTGTGTGTGTGTGTGTGTGTGTGTGTGTGTTTGCGCGTGTGTGTGTTTGCGCGTGTGTGTGTTTGCGCGCGTGTGTGTGTGTGTGTTTGCGAGTGTGTGTGTGTGTGTGTGTGTGTGTGTGTGTGTGTGTGTGTGTGTGCGTGAACGTAATGATGCTTTCACCCACAAAGTGTTTCCATTTTGAATTTATTTCTCTTGTCCTATTCATGAATTTACTTTGTACATTCATTATCGTTGAGTACCATAGCAAAAGTCTATGACATAAGACATGCATGTCTTAAGGTTGTAAGCAAATTGTCTTGATTAGGGTCCTTTTTTTTTTTACAAACAAAAATAGATAAAATAATAAAACATATACAATATATACACAAAAAAACCCATGTAAAAATGAATGCATAATTTTACACAATGAACTGGTCAAAACATTGCTGGCCAGCCATGTCCAGAATCGATTTGTTTACAAAAACAAACTATATCAGACATTAAGGATAGATACTCCTTTGTTACACCACAGATCCCGGTGGTACGTCTCTTCATTTCATGTTTTTTGGGATTGTACCCCAAGTCACGTTTCAAGCAGTGAACCATTAAACCACACTCCCCCTTCTTCAACAAGCTCCCAGTGATAGTCAATCCATACAACTGGATTCTGTCTGCCTTCGCCTTCCGTCATAACATTACCGTCTCTCCATTACAGTTGCAACTTTCCACATACCTTTTACACAGGATAACAACAACAGGACCGTTCGTAAAACAGGGTTAAACAGAATTAGCACAAAACAAAAGCATGGTCTACTTGGGGGGGGGGGACGTGTGTTAACCTGAGATCGAGAGGCCTTGGTAAAGAAACAAACACATCACGCCAAGAGACACTGGGAAGACTTAAACAGTGAAGATGTATCCAGTATCCCCATTGAAAACCGTTCGTTTTGTTTCAAATTACGACCGTTTCAACATTTTTTAGGGTTTATAAAGTATGGATTTATACAGTATGTATAGTTTTTTTGTAGTTCAAGCGATTGGTGAATAACTCGCAAATATTTCCAGTTCAATGAAGTCACATTGCACTTGGGGGCGCGAGAGATAAATCCTTCAGGGGACCGACAAGAGAACATGCAGGGTTTTTCACCGTCATCCTGATTCATACGAGATGAAATGGCGACTTTTGTAACCGATGCCAGATTCATAGTAAAGAATACGTTATTAAAAGCATTTATAATAAAATAAATCCTAGCGATGACTAGTAGAGATGCAATGCTCTAATAGAGGAGACTTTCTCGGTGTTGCTGCAGAGGTTTTCAGTTTTCTCGCCGCTCACCGAGAAAAGTCTTCCTACAACATCATGGTACTATTTCTAATGGAGTGATAAAGGCTTTAATGTTCCACATAAATACACACGCATTATTGTGAAAGCACACAATTAGACTGTTCCCATTTCACCTTTGTAATCTGAAAAAAACAAAAACACACACACATTTGACCATGGCTTTGTACCACTGGCGGACATTTTGGAAAACGTATGTGCAAAAAAGGACTTCTGATGAAATCTCCCATCAGTGTTAAGCTGAAGCAAAAGGCCTTGCCTTGATGTCACAGTCAAAGAGGCAGCCTCAAAACGTAGAGGCCAGCGTTTAGCCGACAGAGCTCGTCTTGATGCCCTAGCCTTGCCGGGACACCAACTTCTCAAGCAAGTTCAAATAAAATTATTGTTAAAAAGGAAGGGACCTGCCATAGATATTCACTCAACCAACAAACGCTATTTACTTTGTTTACATCGTACGTGGGTAATAATACTGCACAGCGTGTGTGTAGTGTACATTTGCACTATCAACGAACCAGAGTCAGGGGTCAGACGTGTTGCAACGGAGTAAGCCACTTCCTTTGAGCAACAAGTTCGTCATCTACCGAGTAGGATATTTACACAAGGAGTGTGTCAATCCTTAAACCTCCCGGCTTCATATGGCTTTCTTATGTACGCACACTTTTCATCACACATGCATCAATTAAAAGCGCGATATAATGAGGGGTGGTTTACATGTGTAGACATTAGTCTAGTGTCTAGCAAACAAAAAGCCACCACAAAACAGGCAAGAGGAATGGTCTTGTCTTGCTTAAGGGCACTTCAAATGAACACAAGCTATATCTTGAACCTCTTTTGGTTTCTTCTTTAAGCTGCATATCACTGTGCCAGCAGGTATTTTCGATCTATTTAGAACGCTAAGAGAGGGGAACGTGATTCAGTCCAGCAAATCCTTCTGTTCAGTAGAACCTTCCCCCAGCCTCCCCTGTGCAGCCCCTACTAATGCTAGTTGCCCCCGGCTACAGCATCATTACAATTCAATTCAAGAGGTCGTTAATAGTGGCTAGTGTAAATTTTACCTTTATTAACAACCTTTAATGTGCACTAAACTGAGGCACAATTGGTACTTCATTTGAAATGGACGCTTTGAGTAATCTCTTTAACGAGTAAGCAGGCCTGACTCCGGTCAATTGATCCGTCCCGAGGGCGAGGGGAAAAAACACGACCTTTCTCGACGTCTCGGTGTGTGTTCATCTGAGCAACGACAACATTCCGACAACAACACGCGTCCAATCAAGACGCTCGCATCCCCCCACGGAACTCGCCTGGCAATTCGAGTCCCGTGAGACGCTGACAGCAGTTACGGTGGTCTCCTTGGTTACGGGCTCTCCTCAGCACCAGGGCTCCCTCTGGGCGCGGCCGCGGGCCAAGCTGTCGGCCCTCTGCCAGGCGCTGCTCATCAGGGCCAGGGCCTCGCGGCACCTCTTCCTCACCGCCGGGTCGCACACCTCGCCGCGGGGCAGCTCCACCTGGAACCCAGCACCGCCCGACAAGGATTAAATGGAAACCCGACGCCACCGCCTGCCGTTCGAGTTGGAACCGACTGCAGCTAGCTGCTGGTTGCGACCCCGGCAGCTCTGAGTGCATTCACCATCGTCCACGCCAGGCAGGCGTGATGGAAGCGTGGGCGATGGAGCGTACGTAGGGTTTTCCCCCCTACCTGAAAAATGTCTTTCCAGGCGGTCTCCAGAGCCTCCAGAAGGCGGTCTCGTTCCCCACAGCCGCTGAAATACAAAACCCAGGGAGGCAGGAACTTGGCCCGGTCCCCGGCGAACTCCTTCACATGGTCCGGGACAGCGCGGCGCACACAGGGAGGAACGATGGGGAGGAATATGTTAAGACCGGCCTCCAAGTCAAGCATTCACTCCAAGTTGGGTTTGGGTAATTGAACAACATTCGTCATGTGTCCTCATGTCAACGTAATAATGAATCAACTCTGAAATGATGAATGGACTGCATGTACTGTATGTATACTGCTCATAGGCCACCTATGACATGTCAAGGCTGGGCCTCACATTCCTGCTCTGGACAGGACTGCGGATTCATCTGTATTGGTATTATACTGTATTGTACTGAGTATTAACCAAACGTTGTTTATTGCAAATGTAATTATATTGTTAATTGCATTCTGGGCTTCAGTACAACGTTACCAACGTTGCACTGTGCAAGGCAGATATTTCCGAAACAAATGCAAGTAAAGGAGGATGACTTCAGTCAGGCAGAGACATCCATACTCGGGGAGTCACTTTTAAAACCGCTGAAATCCCAAATGAGATCCCAACATCGATTAAAGCGTCAATACATACAAAACAGTATACATCAACACAATACCGAATGTTGCGTAAACATCTACAACAACAGGCTATCCCTGCATCCCACTATGAATGCCAGGCAGCAGAGCCTGGCGCGGAGGCAACGGCAGAACGAGGAGGACGAGTCGCCGCACTCACAACCACGCAGTACTGCTGATCGGCCTCCAGGCGCACGCAGGTGACGTCGGAGAGGTCGGCCGCCCCCAGGGACCGGAAGAAGCTGGTCTGGCAGTCCTGGTGGCAGGTGAGCAGCTGGCCGGCCGTCAGCACCAGGCAGCAGGGGATGCAGGGGGTGGGCGACACGCCCTGGGGGATCACCTGGGGGAGACGGACACACCGTCGTCGTCACTGAGGAGGGTTCCCCAGGAAGGGGGGGGGAGGGTGCGCCTCCCTCTGGAGGGGCAGGGGTACTGCAGGGCAGGTGTGCGAGATGGAACGGAAGGGGGGGAATGTAATGTATTGAGGTGAGGGTGTGGACGTTATGGGTTGGAAGTATGGCGACACGGGTGCGAGTGCTCTTATTGGACAGGAAGCGCGCTCAAGTCAGGACGCACCGCTTTGACCGCATGAGGGAACTTCAAATTAGCATGAAAAAAAAAAGGTGCTTTGCACATTGTGCAAGGTTTCTGTGGAATACATTACAAGTAGTTATTTTCACCAAAGGGAGGGACTGACAAATAATGTTTGGGAACCACTGGAGTAGTGGATGGAGATTAAATTGTATTAAGGGCTTCTGTGTACTTTACACAACGCAAGACATTTTCAGAAATTGTATCATTTACATAACAGCAGTGCTTAGGAAATATTAATACTTTTCTTCTCAGCATAAACCATTTCACTAGAACAATGTTACAGAGTATTGAGACTGAACTGTTCAGTCAGTGAACAGAAAGGTTAGTCGCCTTTGATCTCGGGGGACAGGTAAAGAGCAGACACAGCAGAAAAGAGAGGAAAAGAGAAATTGCCCGTGTTAATGTAATAGCTGCTGCTCAGCCGATGACGCAAAAGAGAAGCTGGCAGAGGAGAGTAAAACTCTTACGACACTAAAGCACAATTTGCCCTTTCCAAGCGTCTGCACTCGGGTTGCCATCCCTGGAGACAGTCACTCACTGCGTTTCCAAATTAAAAACACGACTTTTTACCTCCCGGCTGATGTTTTATTAAATCTAAACGGCAGACCGCGCTTGCCACTAATAACACAGGACTAAATACTTAATGAGAAACACATCTGACTGACTATCAAGTGGTCGGCAATCTGCAGTCCTTCGACAAAGTAAAATCTAGAATGTGAGGAGTTGTTTGCCTCAAAGCCAAACAAGAGAAAACAAACAAACGAAAACAAAGGATAACCACCCAGGAGGATGGCCGTTCGGCAGGACCCAGGCGAGCCCCCTCCTCACCCCTTTGGAGGCCGCCTGGCAGAGCAGCAGCATCCAGTCGGCCATGTCCTGCTCGTCGTTGGCGCTCAGCTCCAGCGCGGGGCGCTCGGTGAGGATCACCAGGAAGGCGTGGGGCCTCTCCGCGCTGTTGGCCCGCCGGCAGCCCCCGCAATGCTCCCCGCTGCGGGGGACACGGGGTCACATGACACGTTATCACTTCAGGGACACACACACACACAAACACACACCAAACCATCCACCAAGACATTGTTTCAATGTTGCAGGATCATGTGACTTAATGGTTTAACAAGAGCGAGAGGAAGCTGAGCAATACAATGGCCATTGTTGAAGTTACTAGTTAGAGTAGAATGCTTAGTAGTAGTAGTAGGCTTCAAAGCACACTCAAACGAGGCCCAACTGGCAAAATTGCTTCTGCACCAATCAAGAACGGGCAGGCTGTGTCCTGTTTAAGCTCAGCGGTCTGGACACAGACCAATAGGCTTTTAGTCCACGGTAAAGTGCAGACGGCAACAAAGCGACCTACCCCATGGTGATGGACAGCAGAGGGGCTATGTCAGTCCTCTCTGCATACTGGTAGAGAATCCCATTGCTGCAGAGGTAGCAAGGGACAACCGTAAGGGACCACCATATTAACAGAAGTACACACACGCGCGAGCACACACACACACACACACACACACACACACACACACACACACACACACACACACACACACACACACACACACACACACACACACACACACACACACACACACACACACACACACACACACACACACACACACACACACACACACACACACACACACACACACACACCTGAGGACCAGGTAGCAGTTCTTCCAGAGCTCCTTGCCCAGCAGGGTGGTCCCGGCCCGGTACAGCACACAGCCCTCCTTGGTGCTGGAGGAGCCTGAGGGCCCACCGTGGGGGGACACGGCCGCGTCCATGGGGTCCTCCCAGTGCACCAGGGAGTACAGCTGGATGGACACCTCCGACACCTGGGCGGAACAGTCCATCCCATCAGAACCCTTGGTGTCGTGTGCTTGCCGACCCGAGTCAACGCGCTAGAAACCGCCTCGGTAGGGTAAAAGGATGGGGGCTTTCCTCTCATCCATCGGCAGCGTGCAGCCTGTACCTCGCAGTGGGCCTCCTGGGAGACGAACTTGGTGAGGGCCAGCTTCTCCATGGTGGCGTCCGTCAGAACCGAGGGGTAGGGGGGCTCCCGGCAGCCCTTCACCATGGCTGACTGCAGCGCCGTCAGCAGGAATCTGGACGACACAACGTGCGGTTAAAACGGCAGCAGCTCCAAACCAGCAACCCGGCCGGTGACAGCGTCAGTGTGGGACGTGTGGATTTGTTGAGGGTCGCCTTGAGCCATGTCTACCATTGACCCATGTCAACGGCGACCGACATTAGACACAAGCAATGTTGGCTTTGTTTTTATAATTGGTTATAGCGGAGGTCGGGGCAAAGGGCAAAGGGGCATTTAGAAGACGCTTTTGTCCAAAGCGACATTTGTGGGGTTCAACCAAAGACTGTATATATATATGGACAAACCCTCCGTGACGTCACCCATAGACATTCTTAACAGCGGAGATGAAGCCTAAAATTGAGCTTCTGGGCGCCGCCATCTTGGACATTTCAGTCTGTGTTCTAAGCCCGCCTACCTCCGGCCAGACCAATCAAAGCCTCGAGTCCGTGAAGGTCATGCCTTGATGACATATGACAGCTGCCAATCAAGTTGACCACGCCCTTAATTATTCATAAAATAAATCCTTCTCTGTGCATTAAAATAATGGATTCTAAAAAAATTCACCCCCCTCACAGTTGTCATGGACTCGAACACTACTGAAAGACACCAAAACCGTTTTTTGAACCAGGCTGTAAACATGTTTATTTTGGCTGTAAAGTTGGACATTTTAACATGGGTGTCTATGGGAGTTGACTCCGTTCTGCAGCCAGCCTCAAGCGGCCAGTCGAGGAACTGCAAGTTTTTGCACTTCCGCATGGGCTTCATTTTTCAGCATGGAATGTTGCCGCTTGGGTTCAACATGTGGATAGTTGGGAGGAGGGGGGGGGGGGGGGATCAAGGGGATCGAACCGCCGACCCTACGGTGAGTGGACGACCCGCTCTGTCCACCCGCTCTACCCACTGAGCCACTGCCGCCCGCAGTAGGGGTGAAGGTACAAAAAGGGAATGACTTTGAGTTAGTGTTCCCATGGGACCGGGCAGGAGACGGACCACACACACACACACACTCACATGGTCAGGGAGAAGTCGGCCGCGTCCAACAGGAACTGGCGGCGCCTGTTGGTGCACACCAGCGTCAGCGTCTGCTGGTCCAGTCCGACCTGCGGGACCAGAAGCAGAGCGCGGTGAGGAGAAGCCGCGCCACGCCATGCTGGAACCCCGGTTCCCTGCGCTGGATGGCCGGGGCTGTAGGGGGCGGAGCTAGCCACGCTGCAGAGTATTGATTGGCTAATCAAAAGCGTCTGAAAATCTATGTGGATGTGATCCAACCGCCCCAACAGTTTGCAGTTGGGGGGAAACAACAAGAGGGTTAGGAATGGATCCGGGCACGGCCATGTTGGTCTGTTCAAGCTTGGATCCCTTGATTTTGTTACAGTAGGCCATCGTCAGCATGGAGTACAGTGTTGGAGGGGGGACAGCAGCACGTACTGAGATGTAGTCCAGCTCGTTGTAGGACACGGCCTCCTCCACCGTGTAGGGCTTCTCTGCAGCACCTGGAGATCAGACAGACAGACAGACAGACAGACATACTTTATTGATCCCTGAGGGAAATTGCCTTCGTCACAAAACTCCAGGAGAAAAAAGAGGACACTCTACTTATAGTAGAGTGTAAGAAAATATAAATATATAAAGAAAACCTATGTAAAATATAAAACCTATGTAGAAAATATAAACCTATGTAAAAATAAAAGATCACAGCCGCCCAGGAGATGACGGCCGACAAACAGTCCTTTAACATTTGCATCGCTTTGCATGGTTGTTGTTTAGCGCTCACGTGACACCGAAAGCTTTGATCAAATGAATGCTGCCAACCCACCAGTGGGTTTCCACCTGTGCGCCACTCACCTTTTCTCAGCAGGTAGATGTAACAGTCTGTGAGAAGCAGGTACAGGGGCTGGAGGTCACCCTCCATGTGTCCTGTACTCATCTTCACCATCTGGTACACAGAGATCAACCACCGCCAGGTTTTGCTCATCATGTGTACAGTCACTCACACACAACATACAATAGCAGAAGATCACCGGGTTCTCATGATTGATCTGATCCAAGTGTGTATCATGAAGTGTACATCATGAAGTGTATATCATGAGTGTCGTAGGGTTAGGGTTCAGTGTCAAGTCATTATTAAGGCTAGGGTAGGCAATTTGGCTGTGGCTGTTGTAGGGCTGTAATAAGCCCATCCAAGCATTTCATTTGGCCTCACTGAAATGATTGGATGGCCTACCTGTATGTCTACCTTCCAACCCAGCAGACAGTGCACACTCTGCCTGTGCATTCCACCAAGCTAGGCGGACCTATTGGGGTGGTGTTGGTGGGAGGCCTGACTGGGATTTTTCTGGTTGGAAACGTACAAAATCTAGCTGGTTTCTCCAAAGTGCCTACCCGATGCTTTAAGTCACAATGCACAATGAAAAGTGCATTAATGGTGTGCAGTATTGTCCTTTACCTTATAGAGTTGCTCTTCATTCTCTCTGAACACGTGAATCATAAGCAGCAGCAAATGGTTGTTGTCCACCCTGAAATTCAAAGAGTAGCCGAGGTGTAGTTTGTCCCTCTGCCATCTCACTCGTAGCGTGCTGAACAGTGTGAGCTGAACAGTGTGAGCTGAACAGTGTGTGCTGAACAGTGTGTGCTGATCTATTAACCAGCCTTCGGGGTTTTTCCGCTCATTGCGAATGCTTAGTGTTGCCTTTACCCATGGCTCACATTTTAAAGGGATGTGGGCTTTGGTGTGCCCTGGTTTTAGCAACACAACGTTCCTACAACATGCAGGTTTCATGTTTACAATTGGGACCTGCACAAACTTGAATTTCCTCTCCAAAGCAAACCAATCATGTTTAACTATTAAGTTTCTGGAGCCCTTACTTGAATTCTGCCGGGTGACAATCTTCTGTGGGACTGGGCTTCTCCTCTTGCAGCTGCTCCTTCGCTTCTCCACCGGCTTCGTTCTCCACCACATCCTCGCTGTTCGCGTCCCCGTCCCCGCCTGGACTCAAGGTGGGCTCAGTTGCTTCCTCTGTCGCTGTCGTTCCTGCATCTTCACCAGCACCTTCAGCAGCTTCCGACTGACCAGCCCCTGCAGCGTCATGGTGGCCACCACCCGGGGCAGCAGGCTCTGGACCGTGGGGGGTAAAGCCGTAGGGCTCTGCAGGGCTCGGGGCCAGAGCGGGACCAGGAGGTTCCCCTGGAGCGCGATCGGGCGGCTCGCGCCCTGCGTCCTCTCGAAAGGGCTGCCGCGCGGGAGGCCGGGGGCCGTGGCCCCGCTCCACGCCGTTTGAGGCGGCGGTCCGCTCCTTCTCCTCCGCGCCTCCCTCGGCGTGGTCCCAGCCCGGCTCCGGGGGGCCGCTGAGGCGGTCCATGACGTCTCGCAGCGGCTGGCCCACCACGTCCATCGAGGTGTCCGCCATGCGCGGGAGCCGTAGGAAGGGCTCCGACTCCCCGTCCTCCTCCTCCTCCTCCTCATCGTCCTCAGCGTTCTCCGTGCTCCTTGTGCTCCTCCTGCTCACCCTCCTCACAACCGCTCCGCCGCCGCACACGAGACTGTTGGAGGAGTCCGTCTCCTCCACGGCTGCCCTGCCCCCAGCTCCTTCAGGCATCTGCAGGCTGTCCTCCGTCTGCAGGCTGTCCTCCGTCTCAGCCGGCTCTGAGGAGGAGTTGTTTGTGCTGCTGACGGAACAGCTCTTACCACGTCGCTTCTTCACCGGTTTCCTTCGTTTGGCCAGCCTGAAAGACACCGGTGGGGAGCCACCGCAATGAGTCACCGCGACCACCACTTAAAATCTACTCAAGCGAACAGGAAACCCACAACAACAACGCCGGGAAGCGACAGTCGTGTTGTGTGTTCATCGCAGCGCCTCCATCCTCACCTGATGACCTCCAGCTGCGTGCTGCTGCTTTCCCCGTCTTCCCGGGAGCCACAGGATCCGCGGCGGCCAGGCGCGTGCACGGGCGTGGCGTCGGCGGAGGTGTTGGTGTCCGAGTCGTTGTTGAACGGGTTGTGCCGGAACACGGGGCTGTGGGGCGGCGAGGGCGGCCGGGCCACCTTCGGGGTGGCGGCGGAGGCGGTCGCCACGGCGGCGGCGGAACGCAGGACCACCGAGTCGCCGACGACCGTCTGGGGCTCTGAGCCGCTGGAGCGCGGGCAGCTGGCGGGGTCGGTGAGGTCGCCCTCTGCATGGGGGGCGGAGAGGCGAGACACTGGAGGATTACGTGGTGTGAATGCGCACGTGCCGGGCACGCTGGGGGATGTAGTTTGTTGCAGGCTCAGGCGGCAATAAACATATCCCAGGGGGGCGGAAATAGAGAGAAGCTTTCTTTGCTGTGACACAGGCCGCTGTCATAGTGCTAGAATTACTGAACTCAATATACATCTAGTATAAGGAAATGGTTTTAATTCCACATATGTTTTATGTGTTATGAGTTTTTCCAAAACGTCTCTTATATTTGAGAATACAAGAGAGCAATAAAATGTGCACTGTGTTAGAATTGTATTAAAAGTTGCATTGCTCTTCATATAACTAAATTCACAATACGACACTTAATCTATATTGTGCAGACTAAAGTGGTTTGCTGAGCATAACATTGGTCGGTGCCACACGAACGCAACATGAAGAAAACCTTGCAGAGAGAGAGAGGCCAGACAGTCTGATGGAAACTCAGAACAAGAGTGCGCGTCAGCCACACAAATCACCTCGCGTTTCTGCGCCACGATTACAAAAATACACACAGGGAGCATTAGAATCCTTCGTCGGGGGGGAAGAACTTGCATAGCATGACAGACGCCGGGTATTAAAAGATGTTACACAGATACGGCCCAAATGCCTGCAGGCTTACAAAAACCTCACAGTCAAATGTTAGCGAACAAGAAAAGCACTGCCTGTCTCAGCCACCTCACGTTACACCGTTACAGTAGCCTTACAGTAGACTTTAGTAACCCAACACACACACACACACACACACACACACACACCCCTGCATGCGCACAACACAAACAGTACAATAGAAACATGCTCAGTGCTCTGTTGGGTGGGGGTGGAGGTGGAGGTGTGGAGGTGTGGGTAGGGTGTGGGTGTGGTTGGGGGGGGGGGGGGGGGGGGGCAGGGGAGCACAGACACGTATGAAAGGGAGGGGTCAACCAATGTCCCACCTTCCCAGTCTGCACTGGGCATTGACTGCAACACAGGGAAGATGTCACCAAAATCATAATCTAAAAAAACAACAACAAAAACAGGAGGGAGAAGATTGACCGTTAGAGAAGGGAGCACAGAGAGATGGGGAGGGGAAGGGGGGGGGAGAGAGACAAGAACAAAACACAACACACGCAATGGGAGGGAATTGGAACAGTACATTAAGACGACGACGACATAATGAAAGGGAATTAGAGGAGATGAGATTTAATGAGAGGGGGGGGCGGGGGGCACTTTAAGGGGCTTTGGGCGTTGATGATTACAGCATGCACACATAGCGTGCTGCCACTGTTTAGTCTGACAACAGCTTCATACGTGTCCTGGGGTGCCACAGGGTACACAGTAGCGGAGAACACACGCACAGACACGGCCTGCATCCATCTAGCCCGGGCACTTGTTTTAGCATTTGAATCCCATCACAACGGGGGCAAATGACAAGAACGCAGTGCAGAGCTACTTGTGGTAACTTCAAGTTAAACGTCAAAAGGTGGAGTAATATAGGGGGATATGGGAGTGAAGGATGGAGATAAAGTAGAGGCTTATTTTGGAGCCCACCCGGCCTAAGGCGTGATCTAGGAATCGGCAAGTATATTGTCAACAAATTAGTATATCTCTGAGTGTACAGAATAGATGTCATGTATATATATATATATATATATATATATATATATAAAAAACACTGAAATCTTCATTCCTACCCAAGGTGCTCTACGGAGTGGAGTACGAGACAGACAAACAGCAAGTGCGCTGTACCTTCACTAGATGGCGCTATGGCGCTGTCGTCCCACTCCAGGTTGGTGGACGTGAGGGAAGTGAAGGAGTGAAGGGACAAGCTGTCCGAGCTGTGCAGCATGTCCTCAAAGTCCAGGAGGTTGTGGGGTTTGTAGTACTCCGGCATGTAGGGAGCCACGTCCAAATACGGCACATCCTGGGACAGCATCCACACGGACGGCGTGAGGTGACGGAAGATGTCATGAACACAACGGGAACATGTGAGATGACGTGGTTACATTATACTCTGCACTAAACCGACAACAAGGGGGAAATGCTGAAGTTGTAAGCGTGTATCTTTGCGTAGATATGTGGTGGTGGTGGTGGTGGTGGGGGGGTCAGAGAGCAGATACTGACCAGCTCAAGGTCAAAGCGAATGAACTCCAGGCCCGACACCAGCGTGAGGAACAGAGTCAGGTGGTCGTGGCTGCAGACCAGGGCATTCCTGGGAGGCGAAGACAGCAAACGTTAGCAGAGTCGGTCGCAGAGGGGCACGGCGTGATTGGAAAATGAGAGTAAATTGCGGGGGTGGGGGGGGGGGGGGGGGGGTGTTCTCGAGCATTCACTTGAAGTAGTATTTCTGCAGCAGGGCCTGGTTCTCCTGGAAGAGGCGCAGGTAGCTCTCCAGGGAGCTCTCACTGAGGGCCAGGTACAACCAAGCTCGGCCTGCCGACCACACAGTGAAAACAATTGTAAGTTTGTTTAGCTGCTAGTTGTGCTTTCGTAGGGTCTGAAAAGAGTGAACGAGAGAGGCATGATCACATGCTCAGTTGAGAAGAGTGGAAAAGTGCTAATCCAAGATAAAACCAAAACTATTACAAACTCTCCACCACAATGCTTACAGGTTTTAGCATGTGAACAAATTGCTATCAATGTGGTTTCTTTCACACTCCCTTCACTATAAAATATGAATAGGTGCATTCCTTTCTTCTGAGACTGTTTAGCACTAGTCATGCACTCAAAATACTTTTGTGTGTAGATGTGTGTGTGTGTGTGTGTGTGTTGGGCTGGTGTCTCACTTCGGCCAAGGTTGGTGGCTATGTTCTGCAGCTCGTCTATCTGCCGAACAGCCTCCTTCCTGGTGAAGTGAAGGACGAGCACCCAGTAGCCAGAGGAGATGTCCTGCAGCCTTCAAACATCATCAACATCATCATCATCATCATCATCATCAACCTTCATGAAAACCTTCACAGAAAACAAGTGCAGTTGGCTGTAGTTAGCACGGTTAACTTAACACAGATAGCATGAATAAGAAATCTGTGACTAGATAACACAACATTTGACTCAACACTTTCAACGCTGACGCGGCGTCCAAATCCAGTCCTCGTGCCCATCTCTACACAGGATATGTTCATGAGAAAGCCTTGGATTGAGATACTGGTGTCGAGGCTCACCCATACAACAGGGCATGGTCCAGATGCTCACACAGGCGCTGCAGGACCCGGTCGTGGTTGCGTATGGCAGGAGTTTCATCTTCACACGCCGCAAAGTAACTCTGCAACTGTCAGCAAAATGGTACAAAAAGAGTGATCTCCAAATGTTAATCTGAAAGTGTCTGCCTGTCTGTCATTTCTCTTCTGTTCCTGTCAAGACATCTCAGCTTTCCCCTTTCACAGTTGACAGCCATTTTGAAGACATTTGTACACAGGCACCGGATCAAATCTGCATTTTTAGCAGTGAAGCAGTGTAGCTAGTCAAATGGCCAGTCAGTCACATATAAAGCACTTTTAACACTAGTGTGAAAAACAGAACAACCAGAAATGAGGAATTAAAATAGCATGTAGGGTAGTGACCCCAAGGAAGGCAGACATCATTTTGTCATCTACTGTATAAAAAATCAGGACTAAGCAGCGGGGTTTCCCTTGAGAGGGCAGCGTGCACGTAGGAGGTGGGAAGCATACAATTCACCACAGTTGAACTGCCGGGTAATGATTTCAGGCGTCAACAAGAGCCATTACCATCCTTTCAGGTCCATTTCTGGGGCCATAATTTCAACAAAGAACGCCATGAATTGAAAGAAAACTCAGGAACCACACTTCTATTTCAATCACCTGATTGGCATGTGACTTGGGTAGGAAAGAATTTCAAAGATTTAGCCGCTTGTGAAAACAGGGGTGGTTTGGACATCCTACCGGTGTTGTTGTTAGTTAGTTTCACAGTAAAACAAACACATGGTAAAAACGTATCGCTTGTATAGCCAGGGCGTACATTTGAAGCCCATCTGCAAACAACACACCATTGTGTAACTATCCAACTGAAAGACACTGTATACACAACGCTGTATACAACACCATGCCGCATTAAAACAGGGCTGAGGGGCATCAATGTCACCATATGTATGGAATGTGACCATAACATTGACATGTAAAACATATGGATCACGATAAGAGACACCAACAACGATCTGTGTTATTAGGGCGAGGCCCTGCGTGTAATGTCCCATTCGTTCAAGACTTGGAAGTTACACTTCCACAACAACAAACCCAAATCAACTGCGAGTACAACCACTGACTTCTAAAACGTCACGTCGGCCCGGCGAGGGACAGGATATTGTGAGCTCACCTTCTTCACAGACAGAGAAATGTTCTCCAGTATTCGGTCCTTGACTTTGAGCGGATCCATCACTTGTTTCCTTGGCGGCCGTGCAGCAGCGGGAGGTCAGCTGATCCCCCCCCCAACCCGCACTCACACACACACGCACACGCACACACGCACACACTAAGCGCTTTTACGCCGACTAGCTTGGAAGCTAGTTGTCAACCAAAAAAAAAAAAAAACACGAGTTGGGGCGGTTTAACCAAATTGCCCCATCAATGTTGCCGATGACGTCAATGTGGCAATGCGTTGTGAAACCCACCAAAGCTTCATATGGGACTGTTGGTGTCCGTCCTGAGGACCGCCAGCTAGTTAGCCGGGGGACGCAACTAGCACGTTCGGTTTCAATGTTTACTTTAGCGTCCGTGTCATTTTACCGTAACCGAGCTGGTTTGGTGGCGTTTTATTTCACCCCGAGGAGCGCCCGTGTCATCTTTGATTGCGTTGTGCCAAAGTGGCAATCCCGTGGCTATTATCAGTTTCATTAGCTAGCTTGCTAAAGCTCACGGCGGCGGTACGTCACCGCTGACGTCACCCGACTGCCCCAATGACCGGCCGCAGGTGTTACCCAATCACATTGAGCATGACATTAATTCGCTTTGTCACAAATTACTGGAATGTGATTTTTTTATTGTGGTATGGACAAACTCAAACCGTCTCCAACTCGTTACATAAGAAATCCTGATTGCTAAAAGAAAATTCAGTGCATGTATTTACCAGATAACCTTTTCCCCATATCCACATAATGGGAAACAATTTAGTTGAATTTCACTTTTTGTTATTTACAGCAACTGTGCTCAAGTTACGACTGAATTAATAGTGTACAGGCCATGACATTGTCTTTTTGTACAAAAAGTCCCAACCATCCCAAGCAATTGGAAGATATTTTAAGGCCTCCAAAAATGTATGCATATCCCCCAGACAACCCAACAGAAGCCAAACACTCAAAAGGGGGCTGCAGTACAAAGTCTCCAGAGTATCAAGTCACAAAGTTGCACCGTTGATCGCAAAATGCATTGACAACCACTTTGTTTTTTTTTTCTCTCCACTGCCTTAATCAGATTTCTCCTTTTCTTTCATGTGCAAAAAGACGATGCTGAAGACGAACAGCCCCGCCATCATGGAGAAGACGCTGGCGTAATAGGGGTAGGCCGATGGAATGAAGCGCTCATACTGTGTGTGCTGCAACGGACGCACAGACACCTGCGGGAAGAGAAGTAATTCAAGTTTGTGAACGTGCATAGCGAGGTTTCATCAATGAACAATGCCGACATAATGTCTTGAGTCTAATATAAAGTAACCCAAGATGTTGGTGTTAATCGTCTCACCTGCGTGGAAGAGTACAAGTGCGTGTATCCAAGTCTGTTGTAGTCTACTTTGAACTGGAACACTCCATAGACGTCGGGCAAGGTGAACTGAACACTGTATTTGCCTCCTGTTAGAAAGAAAGACATAGCCGGTTAGTGTTTCTCATAGAACCCATTGCTCTCTGTATGCAGCAGTGTTATTAAAAGTGCAACATGTGAGGAATTCCTCTTGGTGCTTTGGTCATCTCAAACAGCATAAAATTAAGTGTCTACTGTTTTCCAATTAAGAATTCCGAGGGTGTAGCAATGCCACTGCAAGAGGAATTCTACCTTAGGACAACCACCACTGAATTATTTTGCAAACGGTGACATGTTAACATTACAATGAATGCAACCAGAATGAATTACCGCAGAATTTATGGCAGGAGATTAGGACGCCACAGATCCAAAAACGGCTGTGCTTCCTGTTTTGTTCAAGACATTTTCCCTAAACTAATTTTTGCACTAGGATGAAGCCTTCAATATGCATATCTATTTTTCGACACTCAGTCGCTGACTAGTTAAAAAGGCCCTTAATGGTCACTGGGGCGGCCACGCATCCCAACGGTGGGTCCTCACCGTTCTTCTTGAGGTACGTCCTGACGAAGGGGTCGATCCTCACAAACTCCAGCTGAATGTCGTCACCGTTGAAGGGAACCCAGCGGCCCTCCGAGAGCATCTCAATAACAACGCTGTACTCCTGTGAGACAAAGCACACCGATTCATCAGAACCCCGTACAGCGCTAGAGTACTCGGTGTTCAGCTGAACAAGACAATTCATGAGCCGAGAGTATGAAGAGGTAATAATGGGGTCATATTTGCATTCTAAAAGCCTTTAGATTTGCTTATGTGTGTTTTCACAGAAAAAAAAACATCAAAAGAAATTAGAAATGCCTAGAGTCATGCCATGATGACAAGAATTAGCCCTTCGCCACAGGATGAAATGCCACTGCAATACCAAACAAAAAAACCCCATATATGAACTGTGCTGGTGTCTGCGGTCCATTGTATTCAACTCACCACCAGATCAGTGATGGTGTAGGCCGTGGGGGGTGTGGTCTCGCCCACTTTGCGGTGGGTGACGGCGCCCACGCGGAGCACCCCGGCCTCCTTGAACACCCAGCTGGACAGAGCCTCGGCCAGCTCCATGTTGCCAGTCTGCTCGTATCTGTGAGACATCACATGCAGAAGACCATTGCAGTGGCACGTGACACAGTCCCTGCGGTCACTAAAAAAATAACCCGCCGGCTCAGTGTATGGGTGGAGTGTGAGCGAGACTTTTACATCCTGAACCTGTCCATTGTTGGACCACTATAAGTTCTAATCTATATTAAAGTATCATTACATAAAGCAGAGCATGGTTACCTTTGAGACCCAGGAGTAGCCTTCTGTACAGCGGAGTTGAAGAAGGCATCACTGAAGAAGAGCATGGAGCCGCTGAAGACCACCCTAGCGTTGTTGCGGGCCTGGAGGCCAGCGATCAGCAGGGTGTTCTTGCCGACTGCATGGGGGTACTGGATGAACGACACGATCACATCAACAAGGGGAAAACTAGCAGCTTGGCCCAGGAGGCAGCAGTTCAAAAAAGAAAAGGCTGCTGCAATAAAAGCGTACAGCATATGCATACATGAAACATTCCAATGTCATGAGTTTAGTTTTTTTGTGAATTCTAATGTCTAGACAGACACAAGGGCTTCAGACTGCAGACTGATATATTTAATGTCCTGTTCAGTTCTTCAGCGACTGAAAGCAAAACACAAGTGATGTATGCAAGACATTGTGTCCAGGAATGAAGAAATGAAGTATTTGAAGTAATGCCCCACATGTTTTTTGATTTGACTGTACATTGATCAATAAAGGGTTGTAACTTAAAGCAATATTAACAAAATATCGACTGCCTAGAAAAGGAATGCAGAGAAACCATCAGTGATGACATCATACTGGCAGAGTCACCACTTACTTCAATCAAATTGAACAAAATCAATTCAAACGTTGCAGGAAATGACCCAATATGTGTGTTCCTTAATAAGTAGTACCTGAGAGATAGGCCTGTCGGGGAAAAAGGAGTAGGAAGTGGAGGAACCGGTCAGAATGTCCAGGACAAGGGGGTTCTCAGGGTCTGCCACCATGCTAACGGGGGGAGAAAAATCAGGATTTGAAAAAAATCTAAATCTCTAAAGCCAAATGATGAATATTACTTTAAATAGTTGACAATGCTTACCCGACACCCTTGAACAGAATGGGTTTGTTGGTGGGCGTGCCAACAATAGTTGGGGCTTTCAGCAGGTTCTCTGGATCGGCGACGATTAAAGTGTGCTGCAGAGAAACACATTGACCTCTCATTTGGGTTCTCAGTGTGTTGATAAAAACAACACTCCGGTTGATGCTTTGCCCAAGGTTAGAAAAAATGTGTGACAATGGATAAGATTCAAAACATCTCTGCATACCTCGCCAGGATCAGACACGTCAAAATTGTGATGGTCAATGACGGCAGTCTTTTCCTCGTCAAATTCAATGCCACATTCACTGCCCAGCTCCCTTAAAGGGTCGCCTGTAGTGAAACAAAACAAGGGAACACCATTTTTAAGTCTCAAAGATGGCATCTAGTTCCGGTTTGTGCACCTGTGCATGTTTACATGCGTACACCGGACATGATTCAAGGGACACATCTGAAATGAACCAGTCACTAAATATTTCAAACTGACCAATGTCGGAATTGGCAGCAACAAGGACGTTTCCACCACCGTCAATGAATGATGTTATGGTCTCCACATTGATGTTGCCTCCAAAATCTGAAATAGAAAAGAGCACAGTGTGATTTTTAACATGCAAAACAAAAAGAATAACCGACAGTGAAACTTGTGCAAGGTGTGCAACTCACCTTCCACTGATGGTGCAAAGATGATCAAGTGGTCATAGAGAAATTGTCCGTATTTGATCAGCGATAGAGAGGGATCATCTGCAGTCTTGAATGACAGGTCAAAACCACGATCTGAGACAAGAAAAAAGACGATCAGGTCCATGGTAATATGCATGATACTACATATACTACATATACATACACATACTATATAATAGTAGTTATACATTTCTTACCGAATAGTGTTCAGTGCGCAACGCATGTGAACTAACCACTCCATTATCTAGCAATAAAAACACACTAAAGCTTTGTAATTGAGATGAGTGTGCAATTTTATGACCGTCTTCAACTTTACATAGCTTGCCCATCCGTCTGCATTGAGAAACCAGCTCATGACAGAAACAAAGATAGGTAGGCTAGACGTTCCTGAAAATGATCCGATTTGAAAAAGGCCCAATTAACTTCCATCGTAACCCCACCGTTGGCCACTATATATCGTCAATTGAATATAACTGACTAACACTCGAACATTGTACACGTACCTGCAAGACTGCGGAAGAAGATTGAATGGGTGTCTCGGATATTCACGTTGTCTAGCAGGACCAGAGTCTTTCCATCGGCCCACGCCGAGTGCATCAAAGATGCAAGTGTTAGACATAAAAGTACACCCTTATTCATCTTTGTGGATCTGCTCTGGCTCGTGCTTTTAGTCCGTTTTCGGGATAGTATAGAATCGGGCTGGTTCGTCTGCACGGCTGCTGTCAACGTCGCCATTTTGCTGCAGAAGTCGACGTCAGCTTTAGCGTTAGCTGCACTCTGACCCGGCAGATTCACCAATCAGGAAAGGAAACGCGTCGCTAGGATTCCGCTTCCACCAATAGGAGATCGGCTTCATTATAACGCTGGGCAATGCCATTGTATGGTTAGATCTGTAGACACGTACAGATGGACAAACGTCTGTACGTGTTTTTGACACATACAGCTTATATATATTATTACTTTTTATTCGTTTGTAGTCGTTCCGTTGTGTTTTATGCTTTAAACAAATATGACGTCACACTGCAAATGAAATCTGCATTTAATTAGCAGTGTAACAATGTGTTGTGCTTATTCACTCTAATGAACAGAGTTATTTTAGAGTGGCAAATAGTCGGTATGTTGCCACTGTTAACATCACCATAAAATGTAAGCTTGGCCAGTACAATCTACGTCATACAGTAAACTAATGTTGTGCCAAATGATCATCTATTACAATTTTCAAAATTATTGACTAGTTTTGTCATGGGTTTACAACTTGGAACAAAATTAAAAAAAATGATGACAATTGGACATGAAAAATTTATCATGCACAGAATTTCCTGCCGGCATCTGAGCATTTTCCAGCTCATGCATAAAAAAAAATATTCTATTGAAACACAAACATTATTTAGCCACAATATTTCCAAGACAACTGTACAATAGGCTTTTCATGAAAATGCAACTTAGTAAAATATAATGACAATGTACACATTTCATTTGGGACGGTTCATGAGCCATTCATTTTAGGTTCACTCAGTTTAACTCACTGACAACCACACATTGGACCATGTGACCACAAACGACACTTCGATGTGGCTGAGCTGTAGAACCCACGTCGGAAGGTTCCCTCATGTCAGTTTCAGCCGTAAAAAAAAAAGTCAATAGGCTTCGTAAAATTACATGACTTTTTCACTTATAAATTATTCAAACACTCCCCAGTCTGCGAACCCAACGGACAGACCACTGAGCCACACTCTACGACTTCACTAGCTTACACCGTCACGTTCGCCTCACTCTCCAGCTCCGCCTCCGTCTTCACCTTAACCTCCGCAGCGTCGACTTCACCTTCGGCCTCCACGTCTAACCCCAGAGGAGCCTCAACGTGGCCCATCACCTCCGCCTCCTCTCCCCCACCGCCCTCCCCCTCCTCCTCCTCCTCATGTACAGTCTTTCCATCATCTCCCTCTCCTTCTCCTTCTCCTCCTCCTCCTTCCGCTTGCTCCTGGCTTCCCTCGGGCGCCTCGTCGTCCTCCTCCCTCCCCGCCTCCTGCGTGCGGAACAGCACCTCCCCCTCCTGGATGACGTGCTGCGTGGCGGGCTGCCACGCGGCGGGCCCCTCGTCCCCCTCGGTGGTGTACTGGTAGAAGTCGCCGTCGGCCTGGAACATGACCAGGGCCTGCGCCGTGTGGATGCGCACGTGCTGCGCCAGCGAGTTGGCGTCCAGGAACTTGTCGCCGCACGAGTCGCACGCGTACAGGATCTGCGTGTTGGGGTCTGAGCAGACAGGCGCACACACGTTAAGAGAGAGGATGGATACCCGACCCGAGCCCGAATGGGCCGGATCGGGTTCGGGACAAATATTTAGGAATTATCCTTGGGTTTCGGGGCGGGCTCGGTCACATCTGCGCGATTTGTAATTTGTCATTTACCCGCGCATGTTGCGCTCATCTGTTTGTTGACACTTCCAAATGCCTTGCAGTTGCTTAATAAAGGCGGGCTTTCATAAACACAGACGTAAACGTGTCGGGTTCGGACATAAAAAGCTTGATGCCTGTCGGGCTCGGGTCGGGTTCGGTTACTGTTCTGTCGGACACGGGCCGGGCTCGGACAGAAAATTCCGGCCCGATCCGCACTCTAGCACACATTGAGGGGACAAAATAAATAGGCCCTCCCGTTTGTCATGTTGTGGTGGCGCGCGGTGAGCGACATGCCCTTTACAAAATAAATAAGGGCAGGGAACGGCGTCCGGTCTCACCTGCTTCTTGGACTTTTTCCACAGCCTTGGTGATTTCCGCCTTCAAAGCTTCGGTGTCATCTGTTGACACAGAAGTAGTCACCGGAACCACTGTGAGAGATTAGACGTGATGAAAGCACACTGCACACAAGAAACCAGAGTAGCACCAGAGTTTCCCTTTCTCTACCCCGATTGTAATGACAACACATCGTTTGATATAGCGCTTTTCAATACTCAGACATTTCACACAATAAGACTTATAATAACACAAGGGAAACAGGCAAATATCAATAAAAAGGTCCTTAAAAAATAAACATTCAAAAAGGCACACAAATCTAATTGAACTACAACACAATCAGAACAACAGCTTGTGTGCCAAGCCGAGTCCCCGTCCGCTAAAAGTCTCCCACCTCTCCCTCACCCTCACCCTCACCCTCTCCCTTACCCTCACCCTCACCCTCACCTGTGAGCTGAGCCACGGTGCTGGCGGCCAGCGCCACGATGTCGTCCGTGGTCACCGTGACGATGTTGACCTCCCCCGAGGTCACCATGTCGTCCAGGCCGTCGATGGCCTCGTCCGCGCTGCCGGCCAGCACCAGCCTCTTCATGCCCGCCTTGCCCTGGTGCACCGTGCGCACGTGGGACCGCAGGTTGTCCACGCGGTTGAAGCCGCGGCCACATTTGTCGCACAGGTAAGGCTTCTCTCCTTGGGTGGCGAGGGTGTGCGCGCGCGTGGGGGGGGGGGGAGAAATACAGATTGTACACGTCAGAGGGAACGAAGGCACGGAGGGGAAAGGTTGAGCTGCAGTTGGAGGATAGTGTGGAGCACTTTTCTCTTCATCCAAGGCAAATGTAAGCAGTTTAGAACAGGTTCCAGCGGTTGGAAATGGTTAAATATGTAAATCTGGTGTGGATTAGATCAATGGCTTGATCTGATCTTGATCTCCTGGCTTCAACAGAACTTCTGTTACCAAACTCCTTTGTGAAGAACACTTTGTCATGGGGGATGGATACAATGCTTTGACAACATGCAGTCACTTCAGTCACTTTTTATGTTCAGGTCATATTAGGACTGGTATTCTTCTACCTGTTGTATTACTACTCATAGTCATAGCTGTTGTGTTCTTAATTCTGGGTGATGGGGAACGTGCGTACTATTAATGTAGTATTAAACGAAATCGACTTTTATCTAGTTCATGTTAAATCCCATTACCCCTTCACCTCTCTGAGCTGTAGTCACAGGATGTGGTTTGCCTCGCGTGAGGGTACACTAACAATGTCAGTGATCACATTATCAGATTATCAGAATTAAACTTTGGTATTTATTCAGGAAGTCCAACTGAGGTTAGCCACCTATTTTGCAAGAGAACCCTGAAAGCAGATGTGCATGCATGCGTGTGTCAGCATCTACGCTGTGTATCTCCTCTGTGGGGACGCCTGGTGGCTCGGCGTTACACTGAATCAACAGGTGGGCTCTGTGGTCAGACGGTCACCTGTGTGGATGATGATGTGCTTGGACAGGTCTCCCACGTTGACAAACGCCTTATTGCACATGTTGCACTTGTGTGGGCGGACGTTGTCGTGGTGTCGAATGTGATTGGCTAGCTGACTGGACTGGACGAACCTGTCGCCAGGGGGACATGATCACATAACAATAAAATCAGGCATTCCTGCGTTAGCCAAACACATCACAGTACGCACACAAAAGGGTTAGGGTTCCAGGTTATTATATTGCTGATCACAAGGGCTGTGACAAGGACGTCTTTACAACATCCCCGGTAATAAGCAATATCATTGTGTAATCACCATGACAATCGTAACCAATGTCAGCACGTATTTGGTGGTGAAAATAACCAGCCAAGGCAAACACACACACACACACACACACAACAAGGTCAAACGACCTCTGACCTCTTGCCGCAGCGGTCGCAGACGTAGGGCTTCTCCCCCGTGTGCTGGCGGACGTGGGCGATGAGGGAGCTGGCCTGGGTGAAGGACTTCCCGCACACCAGGCAGAGGCAGGGCTTCTCCCCTGCAAGGACACCGCCATGTCGACAATTCATTACCGCATAGTCCTGAAAGCGCTTGACAAATGTACTTATTTCCGACAAATGTACTTATTGCAAGTCGCTTTGGACAAAAGCGTCTGTCAAATGGCCTAAATGTAAATGTAACAGTCTCAAAGGGCCTCACGGGCCACATTCTGTGACAACCCCCTTAATCCGAGTCCCTTAACTATCAAAAGGAGGTTTATTGTCATTTTGCAGGGAAATGTTCCTTTGTCAGTTTTGCCATTTGAAGGTAAACAGGAGGAGGGACAGCGTGCCGTAGCACAGCAGCCCAGCGACGTCGTCGTGACGCAGGGACAGTGACAGTGATGCAGTGACAGTGACAGTGATGCAGTGACAGTGACGCAGTGCGCTGCCCACCTGTGTGTATCCGCTCGTGCCGCTGCAGCGCCCCGGGGTCTGCGAAGGCCCGCTGGCAGTGCATGCAGATGTACGGCTTCTCCCCGCTGTGGACACGCAGGTGGCGCTTCAGGTTCCCTGCGGAGGAACGCCGCCGCCGCACACGCAAAAAAAAACACTCAGGATGTGGCAGCCGTGAGGAGATGAGATGTGGTGTGATGCTGCTCTCTCTCAGCCATGAGGAGATGAGGGAAGTGAGATGAGAAGCGGTGTGATGCGGCTCTCTTCCAGCCGTGAGGAGATGAGGGAAGTGAGATGAGATGTGGCATGATGCGGCTCTCGTTTGGCAGGATGCTTCGCATCCTGTGCTCGTTTGCAGTGTGTGGTTCTACATGCAGACTTGTGGGCATGCGTTTGTCTGCATGCGTATGCGTGTTTGCAAAGCCCTGTGACTGCTCACCCGAGGTTGTGAACTGTTTCCCGCACTCTCGGCATTTGAGAGGGCCGTCGGCAATGTGGATCTTTAAATGGGCCTTCAGATTCCCCACCTGAGGAAAAAACATTTCAACGTGAATATCATATTGTGCGAGTTAACTTAAGATGTAGGTTTGTCATCCATGAAATGAGGATCAACCCAACTACATCTGGTATTGATATAAAACAAATTTTGTCATGCAAAACGTTTTTTTTACAACGTGACTTTGTTGTAATATTAAATAGATTGATTATGGTAACAGAGTGGGTCTCTCTCACTCTGTAAGTATTGTATTCTTGGCTCATTACCATGCACTACTCTACGGACCAGACTGAAGACCGCCCTGCATGACTCTACTCTACAGACCAGACTGAAGACCTCCATGCACAACTTTACTCTGCTGACCAGACTGAAGACCATCATGCACAACCTCCACCACTCTGAAGACACCCCCGCCCCCACTGACCTGGTTGAATCTCTTGTCGCAGTGCGGACACTTGTTGCCCTTCTCCGTGTCGTGGGTCTCCAGGTGCCTCATCTTGGCGGTGGGGTCCGAGAAGGCCTTGTCGCAGAAGTCGCAGTTGTAGGGCTTCTCGCCGCTGTGCACCAGGTGGTGGCGCTTCATGTTGCCCGACGTGGTGAACAGCTTGCCGCACACGCCGCAGCTGTAGCGCGCCTCGCCCGTGTGCCGCTTGCGGTGCAAGTTGAGGAGGCTGATCTGCCGGTAGCTCTTCCCGCACGTGGAGCAGCAGTATGGCTTCAGGGGGCTGCCAGGATGAAGGAGGGGGGGATGTGTGTCAACCACCACGGGTGAACCGCGGTTTGACCTTCATGCGACTATGTGTTGTTGTGTACTTGGTTATGACCATTGTATTCTCTTGTGTAATTTCCCAGCTTGGGATCAATAAAGTATAACTATCTATCTATCTATCTATCTATTCAATTGTTTGAACTAGAATTTCCGCCTTTCCAGATTTTAAGAAAGTGTTGTCTTATCATATCTTATCGGCAGCAGGGGTTGGCTTTCTGAGAGATCGGTATCATATTGAACGCTGTACACCATATGACCGACCCGTGTGTAGTAACGGGCCGTACCACTGACCCTTGTGTTGTAACGGGCCGTACCACTGACCCTTGTGTTGTAAGGGCCGTACCACTGACCCTTGTGTAGTAACGGGCCGTACCACTGACCCTTGTGTAGTAACGGGCCGTACCACTGACCCTTGTGTAGTAACGGGCCGTACCACTGACCCTCGAGTTGTAAGGGCCGTACCACTGACCTGTGTGTTGTCACGGGCCGTACCACTGACCCGCGTGTTGTAACGGGCCGTACCACTGACCTGTGTGTCTTCTCGTGAGCCTTGCAGGCTGCGGGGTCAGAGAAGGCCTTGTGACAGTCCCGGCAGCTGAACGGCTTCTCCCCCGTGTGAATGCGGATGTGCCTCTTGAAGTTGCCGGTGTGCGTGAATTTCTTCCCGCAATCCTGGGAACAAAAACAGACAGACAGACAGACATACTTTATTGATCCCTGAGGGAAATTGCCTTCGTAACAAAACTCCAGGAGAAAAAAGAGGACACTCTACTTATAGTAGAGTGTTAGAAAATATAAATATATAAAGGAAACCTATGTAAAATATAAAACCTATGTAGAAAATATAAAGCTATGTAAAAATAAAAATATAAACCTATGTACAAATATAAACCTATGTAATAAAATATATAAAAATGTACATAAAGAAAAGATAATATATATAAATGTACATACATCCAGGCATACACTACGAGGTAATAGCATACACAAGGATGTAGCATGTCGGATTTTAGTAAAACCAGTTGTGCAGAGAGATGACCAGATGACCAGTTATGTAGTAAATGACAGTTATGCAGTGAAATGAAATGACCAGTTATGTAGTGATATTACAGTGAAATGAAATGAAATGACAGTCATGTAATATTTCACGGTGAATCAGCTTAGCTAAATGAAAAATTATTTCACAATCGATTCCTGAACGAAGACCTTAAAAAACATTACTAACCAGATTGTAACTAACATTCCAATGCTCAGCGCACGGAGGTTATTCTGAGGTGACATTGCGATGTGCAATACAAGGTCCAACTTGATATTGAGATATTGAGATTAGACTTCCAGAGCAACACACACACACACACACACACACACACACACACACACACACAAACACGCACACACACAGGTCTCACCTCACACTTGTGAGTGACGGAGCTGTAAGGCTTCGACTCGGAGCGGCCGTTGGCAGACCCTGTCGGTGTGTTCCTTCCCTCCTGGGTGCCGCTTGACTGCTCCTGCTCTTCCTCCTCCTCCTCCTCCTCCTCCTCCTCTTCCTGCTCCTCCTCCTCTCCCAGGTCTTTGGTTAGCTCACTGTCCTCCTCCCCCTCCACCACGTCTTCGTTCGTCACCTCCTGGGCCTCCTCACCGTGTCCTCCTCCTGCTGCTCCTGCTGCTCCCTCTGGGCCTGGATTCCCTGTGGGCTCCTCTTGCTTCATACGCTTTGGAGCGCTTTCCTCATCCGTGTCGTTATCTGGATTCAAAAGAAGAAGATGAAGGAGAATGCAGAAGTTTTCATAACATGACAGGACATGAAGACACAGTGTGACAGTCGCAAGACTCAAGCACAAAATGGGTTGCTGGTTTAGGGGTCAGGTTTAGGGGTCAGGTTTAGGGGTCAGGTTTAGGGTCGGGGGATCCTCACCCAGTGGGAAGTTGCGGCGAGGCGCTCTCCTGATTCTCCTTCCCCTGGAGCTCATGTAAACCGAGCCCCCCGAACAGCTCCACTGGGACTCTGGGAAAACGAAAACCAAATCATCGAGTGAACCCGATGACTGCATCTCTCCATACCGGGAAGCCCGGAATCTGAATTAAAGTGGGTTAGCTGAAGGTAACTCTGGGGAACTGACGGGTGAGCGTCAGTGCTAAGTGAGAAGGCGTCCGGAGGAGGGGGTTCACTCACTGGGCGTGTAGTCGGTGTCTCTGGGGTCGTCCTGGAACTCGGGGACGTCCTTCGCGATGCTATCCTCCTCCGCGGGGACATTCTTCTGGGCGGCCGGCACTTTGAGGGGAGAGTTCTTGGGCGGTCTTCCCCGGCCCGGGTGGGTCCTGACGGGGACCGCGGGGGCCGGGGGGGCCGCTGGTGGGGCCGCTGGCGGGGCGGCAGGCTCACACGCCGTCTCTGGCGGTTTTTCTACCAGATCGTCCTGGGTCTGGGCCTCTTCTGCCGGGGGGACCGCCTCCACGGGGTCCGGTTCCAGCTTCTCTTTGGACTCTTCCTCTTTTTCTTTGGTTTCGGAATGAAAACAAGAAAGCCAAAAGACATCAAGCACAAAATAGTTAAATGTGGACCCCTTTGGATGCAAGCAGCCAGCCTATATATACTGTATGTCATAGACATATATACTGTATGTATATATATGTCTGTGGTACCCACCGGCCGTGAAATCCGCCATGAGCGAAGGTGCTGAAGCCGTGACCGACTGGTAGGCCGAACAGGCGTTGATCACCTCTTGCATTTGGAGAAAGTTAGCCACGGCCACCACGTCCTCCACGTTCTGACAGCTGAGGCTGAGCTTAGCCGTGTACATGAACTCCAGCACTTGGCCCAATCCTGCAGTCAAACCCAGGAAAACACAAATCCTTGAGCAGGGAAGCTCGTTGATGGTGGTGAGCATAGCTGGTGGTAGCTCATCAGCTATGACCACTCCTCTAATGTTCTCACAGCCGATGGTTGTTCCATCCTGTTCGGATACTTGCTACAATTTGGAGGCTTGTTATAACTTGTGTTGTCGTTCAGTCAATATTAGTGTGTGTGTGTGTGTGTGTGTGTGTGTGTGTAAACCTCATTCCTAACCCATGAGGGACAAATCCTCAAATAAGGTGAAATAAAGCACTCTACTCTGACAGACACTCGCCTTTTCACTGAGAGACAAGCAGTGACCTACAAGTGACCTATTTAAACACATGATCAAAAACAAATCGAAAGAGACCTGCAGCATTGCTGATGTCCAAGTGCACCACATCGTTCTGGTCAATGAACAGGGTGCGGAAGTAGGAGCTGCAGGCCGCCAGAACCGCCTTGTGGGCCTTGAAATCCACCCCATCCACCACGAACGTACAGTCACACAACAGCCCCATTTGGCGCTGCTGGTTGAGCTGCTCCAGGACTTTCCCACTATGCCACGGGAAGTCCATCTTGGATGACAAATGAGTATGGGAGGTTGGCACCGTTTCTCCAAGCTGGAACAAGCAGTAACAGTTAATAACTTGAGGTTTGTCCAAGAAAGACAAACACATTGTCAATGGGGTTCCTAGGGCACACTGATGTGTCTCTTACTCTATTCTTATGTCTCTTAAAATCAAATGGTTACTGGGATGGGAATGATTATTTACAAAAATATTGTATCATTGGTATCATACTTATAAATATTGTATCATACTTCTTTATTTATTTACAATCCACAAAAAAGTGGATCATAAAAGGTTTGCCAATCACCAGAAGATTCGTGCAATAAACATGTGATTACAACGGACGTCACTAGGCGTCATATGCAATATACCAATATGGAAGTTGTCTTATTGAATGTGACTTCAATTTCAACTTTGAGCGTTGAATAACTTGGTTTGACGGTGCAACCGATTGATTACAATTCCTCCATCATTGTACCTTTTCTATCCGGGATTAATTTAGCATGCCTAGACATGCATGGAGGAGAACAATATGGCGCATAGTGGCGCCAGGCCTTTCGCTTCTCTGTCGTTCTACAGCCTCGTTCGGTTGTTTAAAAGCACGCCATTTTAATACAAAATGAACACCAACATTACCTTTACGAAACGGCTGCTTGCCGCTCGCCAAATTCCAGAATAGTCCTTGTTTCGGAGTGTTTTTTTCCGTTATTAAATTAAACTCAATCGAGTGTTTCGGTGATCGATCTTGCGCCACAGACTAGAGATCCACCGCCATCTTCCACTCTCTGATCGATTGATAGTGGCCGGGCGGAAACTGTAAAGGAGCACGCGCAGTTGTTCATACTGCTGGAGATGCTGCGTCTCACCACCGGAGGGCGCAGTCTACTGTCGTTTTTATTTCAAGACATTTTACCAAATTTGACCAACGTTTAAGTTTGAAATTCCATAACAAAACAATCCAATATGTGCGTGGGATTATTTTTATTTTATATATTCTGATTTATAATTCAAAAGAAGAACTCAAAACAATTCCCCCTCACTAAACTGTGGGTGAGATTTATCGAATTTGATGTGGATCCATTAGCTTACTAAAAATGTAAACATTTTAGAAAAATCACATGGTGTAACTGTGATCACATTAAAAATGCTATACTTTATTTATTTTTTTTAAATGGCCTATATGTAAGATACTCCATCTCTGAGGTCGTTGCTGAGGTCGTTTATATAATGTGGGAGTATTTTAGTAACCCATTATACAGCATTAAATAAAAAAGTAATAAATCACTTCACACCTTTTATTGTTCTGGTTATATTGTTTAAAATTAGCCCACACTGATCACAGCCTTACACAAAATGATATTTATTCCCAAATCATACTTTTTTTTACTTCACACAAATATATTGTGTAATCACTCAATTACATTGTTGTGATTAGTAATGTTAAGAGGAGAAAGTTTTACAACAATGACAAAAAATAAGAAAATGTATTTAACTCTAAAATTACTGATACCATATTAATATCAGACAATAACACCCAGTGACTTTAAAATACAACAACAATGTTGACAAAAAAAAAAAAAAAACATTTAGACCATTTTTTAAAAGTATTTTTTTTTTAAAGAAATACACCCCCACTACAAGACCAGAATAGAGCTAGTATTGACATTGGACATGTGGAGGAAAACAAAACACAACAGGAAAACCCCAACGCGGGCTTGGACGTTTGGCGCGGTGCGTGGCTCCTCTCTAGATCTTGATCTCCGTGCGGAAGGTCTGTGAGTGCTCGTGCTTGGCGGGGTAGCGCCGCGCCCTGACCGTCAACGCCCCCTCGGCGCCCAGCGATGACGCCACCGAGGTGGGGTCCACGTCCTCGGGGAGCTGGCACTTGTGCGTGAAGGTGTTCATCACGGTGCCGTCCTGCGCCAGCTGCCAACGCAAGACATCGTTTTATTGTAGACGGCCGATGGAAAGTTCAACGGAACAAATGAATGAATGGTCGTCAGCGCCACTATGTGTCATGCCCTTCATATGTAGCACTGTGCTGTGCTACATTTTGACATTTTAATA
>JAXIVH010000012.1:8061112-8068612 GCA_036785325.1 Urophycis tenuis | reverse complement strand
TCACCCCTGCAAGGTTAAATGATTTCACTACACATCAAGTGTGTGTGTGTGTGTGTGTGTGTGTGTGTGTGTGTGTGTGTGTGTGTGTGTGTGTGTGTGTGTGTGTGTGTGTGTGTCTGTGTGTGTGTGTGTAGGTGTGTGTGTGTGTGTGTGTGTAGGTGCGTGCATGGGTGTGTGTGTGTGTGTGTAGGTGCGTGCATGGGTGTGTGGGTGTGTGTGTGTAAGTGCATGCATGGGTGTGTGTGTGTGTGTGTGTGTGTGTGTGTGTGTGTGTGTGTGTGTTTCAGTTCAAAACAGGACAACACAGAACAAAGCAAATAAAACTGGCAAGCTTTCCAGACCCAAATCCAGAATTTGGCACACGTTCAGACACACACACACACACACACACACACACACACACACACACACACACACACACACACACACACACACACACACACACACACGGGGTTGTGTGTGTCTCAGCTGTTGGCTTACATAATGTTTCCACAGAGGGGGATGAACCCTCTGCGAAAGGGCTGGGCTCTGGGCTGGACGCCCCGCAATCAGAACTCAGTGTATGACCCTCTTGTAAGGTATTGTGTTTGCATGGTAATCATGACTGTTCGCTCTGATTGAAAATGCATTCAAAAGAGGCAGGGGAAGGTAGGACAGGTAGGGGAATACATGAGGTGGATCGTAGTAGAGACATTCCCCTCCAGGAGCCAGGCGACATCATGCTACTAGTGCACTTGTCAGGAAGTGCCCGACCAAGCAAGCCGTAATGCATCGCCATCAAACGAGCATATTAACACACAGACTGCTATCGATGCACGGATGGCAGCTATTGAAACGATCAAATATGGGTTTTTTAACACAGTCTATAGCGTTTGAAGGAATGACACATTTAGAGGATCCACTTCATCCGTGTACCTTCACCTCATTGTGGGGTTTCTATGGAAACAGTTTTCCAATTGTTAAACCCAGAAGGTGTGTGTGTGTGTGTGTGTGTGTGTGTGTGTGTGTGTGTGTGTGTGTGTGTGTGTGCGTGTGCGTGTGTGACTTTCACACTCTCCAGATTGAATATGACAAAAATAACATGTGAGTGCTAATTGAGAGCAATAACCGGAGGTGTGTGTACACTCTTCAACTCAAAGGTACACTCGCTCTGTGAGTGTGTGTGTGTGTGTGTGTGTGTGTGTGTGTGTGCGTGTGTGCGTGTGTGTGTGTGTGTGTGCGTGCGTGCGTGCGCGTGCGTGCGTGCGTGCGTGTGTGTGTCTGTGTGTGTGTGTTTGTGCAATTCGACTAATGATTCTGGTCACCTTGAGGAAACCATGTGACCATAAGCACGGGTCAGATTGTTCCCGGGGCGTATATTTCTATACAAGTGATTATCTATGGCGAGACAGTTAACCGCCCCTCTGTTTGTGTGGGTCATTGGACTGAAATGGCTTTTTCGTAGAGTCCAGCTTCCCTAGACTCGTTGTAGGAATATAACAACTGCAGAGAAACAAACCAACAGGGTTGACCAAAGGGACTAAGCCTCACACCAATGCATTCTGTATCGACTACTTCAATGGTTATTCAATACAACACAAACTAATATGGTGACATGGGGCCGTTCAGTTTGAGGTTGGGTTTTTTTTTTCAGACGGAACATACTGGAGAATTCTGACCGACTGACACCATCCTCTGTGGACCCGCCTGATAAATCACCTCACACAGTTGTCATTCATCATATCATTCATCGTGCATGATGAGTGACCTCACACATCATGTCATTCATGTACGGTGAGTGACCTCATACACGTATATGGATGTTGACCACCATTAGTTAACACGGGGGCGGGGGCGGGGTCACCTGGGGTCAGTGGACCCCTGATGGCCACGGCGCACCACGGCAAGGGCAGGTGAAGGTCGACCACTTCAAAGAGTGAATTTCAAGCAGCCAGCGGCCCGTGACGCAGGTCTGTAACCACCGCGCTAATACGTCCTTAAGACTCCTGGTGTGTGCCAACCGTTTCACCACAACACACTCACACAGACACACACAGCCCGTAACACGGGCAAAGGACACATCTTCGGTAAGTGTGGTTTTTCCTACAGATACATATCTGTAGGATATAATTCGCATATACAGTAATTTAATCTTGTTTAGGTAAATCTATTTATTGTTTATTGTCTATAGTCAGGTTTTTATTGCACTCCTCTATCCCCTTGTACTGCTGGTCACTGTGAATTTCTCCTGAGGGGGATTAATAAAGGAATATCTTATCTTATCTTATCGTATAGCTTACGACTTTTTGCAAGTGTTAACAACTGTGCTTTGTGAGGGGGAAATCATTCAAATCATTTGACAAAAATCAATTCTTCCAACGGAGCCATCAAGCTTCGCAGTCCTGCAGCGAACCAGACTGTGTTGTTATTGTTGGTTCCAGGGTAATCATTTTTCGGGGGCAGGAATGGAGGGCTTTGAGGAGTCTGGCTGTGAAAGCTTTTCACGGAGCCGGGAAGCAGGGAATCAAAGGTCCCCTATTGAGGGTCCTCTGCTTTGCGATCGATGGAAACCATGCCTTCAGTCCCGCGTGCTCGTTAAAGGTCAGTCCGGGTGAGGAATCATTTGGAGGGAAAAACAATGGAAAACCTGAGCAGAGGGACAGTCCTGCAGGCGACTGCTTTGTGTGTTATACGCTATCCATCTGTGTGTGTGTGTGTGTGTGTGTGGTTGTGTGTGTGTGTGTGTGTGTGTGTGTGTGTGTGTGTGTGTGTGTGTGTGTGTGTGTGTGTGTGCGGGTATGTGTGTGTGTGTGTGTGTGTGTGTGTCATGTGATCATTCTCCTGCGCACCGAGTGGTGGCAAAACTGATCACTTTGACCAACTGTGGCGATAACGAATGAGATTAAATGATTGTCACTGGCTCTACTTGTTTGTCGAGTTCTACTTGGTTGGTCTCCCAAAAAGAAATCATAAGATAATAAGATAAGACCACCTGCTGCTCCTGCTTGTGTGCAGGGTGCATGCAGAAGATGAGCAAGCTGCTGGTGGCGGTGGGTGGGGTGAAGTGGGTCGGCTTCATGGTGCTGGGGCTTCTGACGGCCATCATCAGCTTCCTCATGGACCTCGGTGTTACGAAGCTACTGGCAGGTAGGCCCACACATCCACATGCATGCACACGTTAACACACAGGCTAACACACACACACACACACACATACATGAACTGTATATATAGAGTATGTTCCGTATTATGAGTGCTGCTGTGTCTGCAGCCCACCAGTGGCTGTACACCCGGCTGGAGGGCCACACGGCCCTGCAGCTGCTGTGTTGGACCCTGTACCCCTCAGCCCTCTGTGCTGTTGCCGCGTCTTTCTCTCAACACATCTGTCCCTGGACCACTGGTCAGTCACACACACACACACACACAGTCAGGCAGGCAGTCAGTCACACACACACACACACACACGTGAATTGATCAAAGCTATTCGATGACTGCTGCATGTGCCTGGGTATCTGCATCTAATACATTGATGCACCCATGTTATGCAACTACACATGTACTGTAGATGTCTTCGAAATGCAGTCAATTGCAATGCAACCTACACATGCAGACCACTAACTGAGCATAGTGAGGCCAAGCCCTCCTAACCAGAGCAATGATGACCTGCAGACCTCCTCACTTTGTCTTATGATATGAGATGTTAAATGGAGATCCTGACTCCCTGTGGCCTCTAAACATAGTGAGTAGGGAGTGGGGGATGCTGTGTCCTGGCCAAATCAATTATCATCATTATTATATTCTACATACATCTCATTGGGACAACGTGCTCGTTCACACCCTCTCTCTCTCTTCTTCGGTCCGGCCCCTCCAGGCTCTGGGCTCCCAGAAGTCCGGGCCCTGCTGGCCGGGGTGGACCTGCCCCAGTACCTGAGCCTGACGGGCCTGTGTGTCAAACTCCTGGGCATCACCTGCACCCTGGCAGCAGGCAGCACCCTGTCGCTGGGCAAAGTGGTACCGGCCTTCTAACACCCCCTCCCCCGCCCCCCACCCCCCTCCCTCTTCACGTTGGGCCACAGTTCATATGTGTGATGTCACTGCTACACAGACCCCCCCCCCCCCCGCCTTCCAACCTGGTGTTAACAAGCATTTGGGGCAATCAAAACGATTACAAATCCAGGTGTAAAATGTAGTCAGTGTGTGAACATGCAGTCATGCAGCATGAAGTGTTATGTTATATATATAAATTACATGTAAAAAGTATCATCCTCTCTGTTGGATGATATGGATGGCTGGATGGATGTGCATTGGCACCAGCCTGAGAGAATGTAGAAACACAGGTGGGAAATAGGTCTCTGGGAAAATAACCCTTGAGCACACATCTGAAGCACACATCCCCCGTTTACTTCCTGTGGCGGAGTAGCGCGGGGAAGTGTGCGGTCCAGATGTGTTCCACCCACTCTTGTGCTTCCAGGGTCCGTTCGTGCATCTCTCCACCATGGTGGGGGCCTACCTGAAGAACCTCTGCGCCCTCATGGCCGACGGCCAGGTAGGGCGCCGCCTCAAGTGACACTGACGTCTCGAGGAAGTGTGGTTTCTGTTTCCTTGTGTGCAGACTGAGCCGCACCCGCGCTGGGTTTATGGTTTCAGCATCAAGCAGGCCGGGTTGAGCTGGCTCTCAACACACAATGCAATAGGATGCTATACCAATATACTATGCTACCATAGTACTCCACTCATACTGCACGACACCGACTGCATTTCTATGAATGTCATCCAAAAGTGCTCCTCTAGTTACTGAACGGCTCAGAGTGAAGCTTGGACCGTGTGAGCGAGAGAGAGGCTTTAATCATAGTGATAAGACGGACGTTTCTCAAACTTAACCTACTCTTTATGCGAATAGAAGGGAACTAACATATCATTATTATTGTTGTTGTTGTTGTTGTTGTTGTTGTTATTATCTTCAGAGAAGAGAATCATGCTAATAACAGTACTCGGCACAAACAACAGGAGGTGTTCCCGTTTCCTCCACTAGGGCGGCGCAGGGGCGGACATGCTGGTCGTGGCTACAGCTGCCGGCGTGGCCAGCTGCTTCAGAGCTCCCATCAGTGGTGGGTACGAGAGGCCGGGCTCCACGCACGGGACACATACAGGAAGTCTGAACGAGACATCGAGTTGTGTATACGTCGTCCATGTATGGGCCTGTGTGGGTTAAGATAAGATGGTACATTTAAACCCCTCCTACATCCATCCTGGCCCTATGAAGAAGAAGAAGAAGAAGAAGAAGAATTACTCTTTGGATCCTGTGAGGGAAATTTGGTCTCTCGCATTTAACCCAATCGTGAATTAGTGAAACACTCAGAACACAGTGATGGTGAGGCACACAGTGAGGTGAAGCACACACTTAAACCCAATGCAGTGAGCTGCCTGCAACAGCGGCGCTCGGGGAGCAGTGAGGGGGTTCGGTGCCTTGCTCAAGGGCACTTCAGCCGTTCGTACTGGTCGGGGTTCGAACCGGCGACCCTCCGGTTACAAGTCCGAAGACCTAACCAGTAGGCCCACCTTCTCTGAGCTCCCCCAACCTGGCTCTCTCCCCCTGCAGGCGTGCTGACCTTCCCCCCATCTCCCCCTGCAGGTGTACTGACCCCCCCCATCTCCCCCTGCAGGTGTACTGACCTTCCCCCCATCTCCCCCTGCAGGTGTACTGACCTCCCCCATCTCCCCCTGCAGGTGTACTGACCTCCCCCATCTCCCCCTGCAGGTGTACTGACCTTCCCCCCATCTCCCCCTGCAGGTGTACTGACCTCCCCCCATCTCCCCCTGCAGGTGTACTGACCTCCCCCCATCTCCCCCTGCAGGTGTGGAGACCTCCCCCCATCTCCCCCTGCAGGTGTACTGACCTCCCCCCATCTCCCCCTGCAGGTGTGGAGACCTCCCCCCATCTCCCCCTGCAGGTGTGCTGACCTCCCCCATCTCCCCCTGCAGGTGTACTGACCTCCCCCATCTCCCCCTGCAGGTGTACTGACCTTCCCCCCATCTCCCCCTGCAGGCGTGCTTACCTCCCCCATCTCCCCCTGCAGGTGTGCTGACCCCCCCCATCTCCCCCTGCAGGCGTGCTTACCTCCCCCATCTCCCCCTGCAGGTGTGCTGTTCAGCATGGAGGTGGTGGGCTCCCACTTCCCCCTGAAGGACTACGTCCCGTGTTTCTTCGCTGCGGCCTGCGGGGCTACGACCTTTCACCTGCTGTCCTCCTGGAGCCAGAACACAGAAACAGGCAACCGGCCCTCCTCCTCCACCAAGTATCACGTCGTCGCTATACTCACCGTCTTCAGGGGGCCGTTTCATCATCATCACGGGCTTACGTAGAGTCTTTATGGATTGGACAAGTGAAAGGGGGGTTGGAGATGAGAGGGAATGACGTGCAGCATAGGACCACAGGTGGGAATCGCCCCAGTGTCAAAGGAGCTGCGTTGATCACACCTGATTCACATGTGGGTGTGTGTTCGTCACGAACTGAAGAAGCAAGTCACAAGTCAGAACCTATCGAGTTTAGTCCTTGAAATCTCGCCGTGATGTCTTTGAAGCGTTGAGGGCGAATCACGACGCGTGTGTGTGTTTTAAAAAACGCAACAGAATACAACATCTCCGGCAATGTGATGAACGATGAGGTTGTTTGTGTGAACATGGGACACTGAATGGAGGAGTGTAATGTGCTGTCGTCCACAGAGACCCTAGAGCCGTTATTCAAAACTCATTTCCCTGAATCGCCGCCGTTCCGCCTGCAGGAGCTCGCCGCCTTCGTGGCACTGGGGTGGGTTTTCGCCGTCAGCGGCTCTGTGTGCTTAAGCCGCCTCAGAACGCGATTGTCGTCCAATCACGGGCCTCGCCCGGGGCGCAGATGTCCTTTGAGTGTTTTTTGTTACTATGACGATTCACTTTCATTCTTTTTTTGTCCAGTTTCTGTGCTCCTAATTATTCGACTCTTCCTCGATATCAAATGACGAACGCCGAAATCCATCTGCTTCCCGAAGTTATAAATAAAACACGTGTGTGTGTGCTTGTGTGTGTGTGTGTGTGTGCCTGCGTGCGTGTGTTTTTCATTTAAACCAGGGTTGCATGCGGGGCACTTAGCTGTTTCTACCTCGCCTTTCATCGCTGGATCCTTGGCTTCACCAAGACAAACAGAATCCTCATCCACATGTTGACGACAGAGTGAGTCCGTGTTCTTACATTCTGTGGAAAGAGAAACAGGGAAAAAAAGCACATGAATTAATTCATGAATACATAAATGTATACCTCATAAGTCTTAGGACAGGCTAAGAATGTATATGGAATCTGAGTGGAAAAAATTTACTCTGTAAATAACACAGATTCTGGATGAAGACGTAACAATGTGGGCCATACCCTCCCCCTTCAGTTCCCCCACCCAGCCAGTGTTTAGAACCAAGATCGAAACAAGATGCTCAGTGAATAAGGCCCATGTGCGTATCTGTACTGTATGTCTGTAAACAGGAAGGCTCTGTA
>JAXIVH010000012.1:8032664-8055912 GCA_036785325.1 Urophycis tenuis | reverse complement strand
GGACGCTACTCAAACCGCTGGCCACGACCTGCGGCGAAGCGCGCCTCCTTCGTCTCGTCGGTCATCTGGAGTAGAGCAGCTCGTCGTCCAGAAGCTCGCCCCCAGGCCCCTCCACACCTCCGGAGCTCCGCTCCCCCTGCCCCGGGCGCCGCCGGCCGCCCCGCCCGCCTCGCCCCCGCCGCCTCCCCAGCCCTTCCACTCGATCAGGTGGGCCACCCGGCCCTGGGCCATCGCCGTCGGCTTGGTGATGTGGTCCTTTATGGTGGCCACCAACCCTGACACATGGGCAGACAGACAGACAGACAGACAGACAGGTATGTATGTATAGATAGATAGATAGGGTGACTGCATGCACCTGTGTGTGTGTGTGTGTGTGTGTGTGTGTGTGTGTGTGTGTGTGTGTGTGTGTGTGTGTGTGTGTGTGTGCGTGCGTGTGTGTGTTACCCAGCAGAGAGGAAGTGGCTAGCTCTCCAATATCATATCTACTGATCTTGTCGGTTGAGCTGCCGTTAGGAGGATTAGGGTCGTTCTGCTAGACAGAGAAAAACAAACATGAAACAAGAACATCTTCTCTGGCAATTACAGTAATCTAATCTAATCTGGCATTACAGAATTTCTGACAATTATGTTTCCAATAATTAATCAATATTAAATATTATGTGTACAATGTTTCTAGTTATTATGTATCTGATGTTTCTAGCTATTCATTTGTTTTCAATGAATTATGCATTAATGTTATTATTATTAAGTTATTATGTATTCAAGTATTCTCGTTATGTTGTTTGAGTCTGGAACGTAGACTATAGACTGTAGACTATAGTCTACAGTCTATAGATATAAGTGTTATTTTATGACTGCTAGTGTATTACTGCCCAGCTAATTCAGATCAGACAAACATTTGGCTAGTGTACTTCAGTGTTTCTATAGTAAAGGCTCCGTGCACATAGCCTATTAGTACACGCCGATAGGAACACAATTGGTCAATAAAACAGTACCGCCCCCTGTGGCAGGACATGGTACTGCATTGCAAGGGAAGAACCACGTTTTAGAACACACCTGTCCAGGTGGGGGCTGCCTTTCCTCCACTTCACCCTGCAATACCGACATGGAGAGGTGGAGCTCTGTGACACACACACACACACGCATACACACACACACACACACACACACACACACACACACACACACACACACACACACACACACACACACACACACAAATTGTATCTACAACAGTTGAAATGTCAATGCTCGTCAATAATGTAAGGCAGAGTAAACAAATACATACATACATTAAGAAAATGCAAGGCGGTTCACGCAATGAATTGAAAGTTGAGAAATACGATTATGATTTTTAATGACAAACTACTTCTGCTCGTTCTTAACATTGTCTTAGAAAATACCATCCACCAATCACAGCAGAGCTGAACTGATTAGACCCGGCTCATCTCGACTCAAGTCTGAGTCTGCAGTCTGCCAGCTTGCTGGTGTTGACACAAATAAACAGAACATGGAGAATGCACTCTAAAAGCAGACGGAAATAAATTTAAATATTAAAATGTTCCGTCCCGAGGGAATACTCTGGCACTCACGGATGACACGGTCCACACAAAAAACAAAACAACATAATTTATAGTCTGTGCAAGAATTGGACCACGGAGCAGCGAGATAATAAAACAATCAGGCCATCAAGTTGCATCTCAATGCAAACAGCGAAGCCCATGAGACAAATAGCGTAAGAGGCCAAACGCTAGCTAGCTACAAAATGACAGGCAGACTGACAGACCCAAAAACCGAAAGACGAACAAAGAAACAGACAGACAGACTGACAGAAAAACAAACAAGGCAGACCAGAGTCGGCTCAATACACAGGTAGACAGACGGACTGACACCGACAGACTGACCTTTGCAGAGGCAGGTACCCATGATGTCAGGACGGCCGGAGAAGCAGCGGTTATCTGTTCACCATGGTTACGGGAGGAGAGAAGATGCTGGCTGTGAGGGGAGAGGGCAGGAAGAGAGAGAGAGAGAGAGAGAGAGAGAGAGAGAGAGAGAGAGAGAGAGAGAGAGAGAGAAATGATATAGTGAAGAGAGAGAAAGGATAAAATATCAGATGTCAGCTCTTTCCCAAGCTGTATGTTGATATTCTCGTCTGACTCGTCCATATAGAGGTGAAAGCACAAGTGACAGAGAGAGCGAGAGAGAGAGAGAGAAAGAGAGAGAGAGAGAGAGAGAGAGAGAGAGAGAGAGAGAGAGAGAGAGAGAGAGAGAGAGGTGGAGTGGGGAGAGAGCAAGTAAAAAATGGGGAACTGTTTGCCGACGGTCTTACCCCCTCCATTCTCCTCCCACACCTTTATGTTATTGTGTCTCAAGATGGCAGAACATTAAATGTCCAATAATGTATTCACATGAATAAGTGATGAGGAATAAAGAAGACTTTAGAAAAGTCTTTACAGTGCATCAAAGAATATACGTTATGATATTGTCAGATTTGCCAATTATTCTGATCTTGAATAAGTCAAATGTTTTCGTATGATTTATATTCCAACATAAATATATCCTCATACACATACATAGACATGCAGTCACTCACACATGCACACACACACACACACACACACACATACATACATACATACATACATACATACATATGCATACTCACATGGATGCATATAAACACACTCACATGCACGCACACACACACACACACACACACACACACACACACACACACACACACACACACACACACACACACACACACACACACAAGGCCATGTACACAAGCTACTACACACAGTAACATCATTCTATCTTGTCGACTTGTTGAGTGACGTGGGGAAGTTGGGACTCTCATGACATCATCCACGACAAAGGGAGTCCTTCATCTTCATCACCGGGAAAAGCCTGTTCCCTTGGCAACCATGCATCTCCATGCCTCGAGGCATATTCCCTTCAAACCTGATAAGCCAGGGAAGGCAGAACGAAAAAACATGTGAACGGACGATTTGGATGTGATGGTGGCCCTCACTCCAGGTCAAGACTCAGAGGGACTTTTCCTCTCATCTACAGAACATAACAAGAAAATACGGAAGCTCTTTCTGCCTCATTCCGTGTGTATCAGGTATTTGTGAGGTGCTTCTTTAAACAAGTGTTTTATACATTTTGGATAGTCGAGCTTGACGGACACAGGGCGAAGCTGGCAACCTCAGAACCAACAACCAACCGATCATGCAAGAGAACCACAACACGAAGATACTTTGAGAGCTCTCACTCATACATAGTACATAGTACTCACAATAGTACTATCCATACATGCATGCATTTGTGGATCGTTAACAACGCCATATCGATCGTTTACAATGTGTGTCAATGGCTAGAATAATAATTCCGTCAAAACCGGTTCCAAACAAACCGGTGAAAGTTAAAGGTGCGTGTTGGTGCAGAAGGAAACTCATGCAAGGAGCAAGGCTGCCCCCGTGTGGTGGGGGAGTGAACGTGAATTACAGATACAGAAATGCATCTTTTTCCATATAGATTGTAGGGGTTGGTCGATACATAAACGTACAGTCACTTATTGTCATATCCAATATAGATTTACCCGTTCTTTTATCATGGGATCGCGACCAAAGATTACTGAAAATATGCATGCAATATGAGTTATCTGTTCCTACATTGCAACATTACACAACAAGAGTCATCTTGAAAACAAAAGCAAAACAGTGCTGTTTTACTTTTGCTACCTCAACCGTTTCCCAACCTCCTGCGTCCTCCGATGGATCCCATAACCTGGCTCAACCCTCTGCTTATGTAAACCTCCCTACGGGGAGCTAAGCAAAACTACAACTCTCACATCCACTCCCTGTATAAACAAGCTTCCAGGGCCCACGGCCAGTGTGTGTTATGGCACTAGGGAGCTAAACGCCATGTTCTCTCTGTGGGACTTGTAAGTCTGCCTGAAACGTTTCATAAACAACAGAGTGGATGGACACAAACAAATCAAATTCTGACCAGAAATCTGTGGGGATTTGATGTGAACGCGGTTTTTGTCCAGTAGCAGAAAAGCGAAAGGAATTTGAAAATACATTTTTTTTAGTCATTTGTGGAGTCAGTTATGACATTCTTGATTGTGTGGCTGCAGGGATCTGTGCAGCAATATGATGTGTGTATCCCTAAGCACACGGCTGCGACAGGACGTCCATGAAAATAACAATATAGCAAATACAAAAAAAGGTGAATGATACTTTTCTAAATCACTTCACTAAACGCCTTTATGAAATTCTGTACTTAATTACTTAAGTATTTACTTAATTACTAAATACTTACTAAAAAAATACAATACAAACAAACTTACTACAAAATACTTCCAAAATTCTCAACTACGTACTTGACAATAGGACTTTAAAAAAATACTTCCAAAATTCTCAACTACGTACTTGACAACAGGACTTTACAAAATACTTAAGTAAATACTGTAACAAACTGAATGTACAAATGACTTGACTAAATGAGCGCATGATGATTGATTGTTCCCAGTTCCTCTGCAGTGGAACGGTCGGTCTGTGAGTTATCTGTTCGGGCCTGTCCACCCTCGTTAGATCCACAGGTGAGCAGGAACTCATCATGATCACAATGATCACAAACATATAAAGCTTGCCTTGTCTCACACCTCCCACCCCACCCCCACCAAAAAAAAAAAAAGAAAGGTTCTGGAATAAAACCCGAACAGATTTTGGTGGGGCCGCAGTACTGCCATAGCCTGCAGCCATGGCACAGCCTGTCTACGGCTGCTGCTACACACATAGGAAATTGCGCAAAATGGGAAACTGCGATGAGAAACGGGAACATTTCAGCCCCATTCTCCCATAAGCGCTAGCAGAGCTGTGACTGCGGACCACCTCAGCTCTGGTGGGTTCTGCAGGGCCCCGGGGGCCCGAATAAGCCTTCCCTTCCCTGGGCTCTCTAATTGCTTTAATGACCCTCATTATCTGCTGTGGTGGTGCATGTTGTGCGCGAGGACGATGAATGGCCTCCATAGCAGAGACAGACTGGAGCACAGAGAATGGGGGCGGGCGGAGGTGGTGCTGGTGGAGGTGGTGCTGGTGGTGTCAGAGGTAAGAGAGGGGGGGGGGGGGGTGGAAAAGGCAACATTACGGGAAGTGAAGACGTGTCACACTACACCAGTGCAGAGGGAGAGGCGCGGCGACATGCAGCCTTACAGGCTTTTATCAGGTTTTTATGGTGATTTGGCGTCCCGGGATGTTGTGGGCGCCTCCAGCGGGGGGGGGGGGGGGGGGGGGGGGCTCAGGCCTACTGAAAGGTACAGAGGTAATCCAGTGGCATCTGAGATCCATATGGACTGGGGAAAGGCCAAGCCACCCATGTTGTGAGCTGTAAAAAAAAAAAAAAAAAAAAAAGCAAAGAAAAAAAAAGTGTTTGCAGAGCGCCATTCTGCCTCATTATGGGGGAACAGCGAGGCTCCAATTTACTTTTGGGTTATAAAGCTTTGGGAGAGCAACAAAGCCGGGCAACAAAACAGGCCTTCAAGCAACTTCCCCCGCTAAATTTTGGGAGAGGGCAAACGTCTTAATCTGTTATTCTACCTCACAGGAAACGTGAACTCCTGTCCGAGTCTCTAACTGGTAGACGGCAGTAGATGTGGAGGATAAACAAGCCTCATGTTAACAGGGCTCTCTCTCTCTCGTTCCATTTGTCAGGGTTTATTTACTCTGAGCGACGTGGGCTATGGCCAAGGCAGGGCCTGGTACTATGGATCACATTAGGCAGACGGTTTGAAAATATACAAAGAACGACAAGACTTGTATCAACAGAGGCTTGTGTTTCTGCCGCGGACATTTTGCTGTTGCAGTCGCTGGCCTGCCGCTGGTTTGGCTGAGCTGCCGCTAGCATGAAACACAGGCACAACTCAAGAAGAGTTTAGGACTCGTTTCTTCTGGCTGGTTATTGTGTGTCATTTCCACCGTTGCGTTTAGGTAAAAAATAAAAAGGAAGATCTTCATTTTTCCTTGTTCAATTTTAGTTAGTGTGTTCTGTTTCCCTCTCTTCAGTGACACCGTTGGCTATTAGTGGTCATTCTGAGGTACCGACAGAGATGTGGAAGTGTCTGTAAAAGTCCCCAGAGGATTACCGAGCAGAAGAGCAGAGCGAGGAGACGTGGACGGACTATATATAGACTCAAATTGTGAGGATATGTTTGGTCAGGAACCCATCGCTAAAATTAGTGTGAATGTAAATTCCTCCACATTCACTTTTCTAGTCTAGTCTTCCGCACACCAATCTTAAGTGCTGTGGACTAAGACGAACAACAACAACAAAAACAGAAAATAAATTACCCGCGATGAAAGGGAAGAACCCACAAATTAATACTGCTTTTTTTTATCAAACCTTTAAGAAAACAAGACAACATGGAAGAGCAGGGAGAGTAGAGGCCACGCCCAGCTGTCTCCCAGTGTGGAAGAATCCACAAGGCCTTTAAATAGCAGCACAGGCCCCCAAATGCCCAGCCTTTAACACAACCACCACACTGCTATTGTGGTCCAGGACGGCTCCAAACTCAATGGTCTCTTTCTGCCTCTCTTGCTCTCTCTCTCTCTCTCTCTCCCGCTCTCTCTATCCCTCTCGCTCACTCTCCCACTCCCTCTCTCCTTCTCGTTCGCTCTCTCCCGCTCTCTCTCTCTCCCTCTTGCTCTCTCTCTCTCTCTCTCTCTCTCGCTCGCTCTCTCCCGCTCGCTCTCTCTCTCCCTCTCGCTCACTCTCCCACTCCCTCTCTCCTTCTCGCTCGCTCTCTCCCGCTCTCTCTCTCCCTCTTGCTCTCTCTCTCTCTCTCCCCCTCTCTCTCTCTGTGAATCCCTCTCATTTTCAGTCTTAATGACAGACACTAGACTACGACACACTCATTCCCCTCAGTGCGCAGACAATCAAATTATACCCTCAATAACAGCGACAACAACACAGATAGAGGCTTCGGCCACATTTGGTTTCCATTACATTCACGTTCGAGAAGTCCCACAAGGCTAATCACAGCCTCTTTTGCTTTGCCCCTGGTGATAACATGTATACGCTGTGATGGTAGACCGGGTGACAAAGTTGTAAAAAAAAAAAAACGGGTGGAAGACCTTGTTTGTTTCATGTCGCCGCTGAAAAGCCGGGACTATTTCAAGGCACGGCATTCCTCCAGAAGGCCGCAGGGACGAGGAGCGCGCCTCAAGGGCAAGTGCATGCTCCTCTTCCCCCTGGAGGGCCGCTCGGAGCTCCAGCACGGCCTCCTCCTCTTCTCCTGCTCTGACCCGCTCTGCCGTCCCAAGATTAATAAATAATCTCCGTATTGACCAGGTTTTTTTTTTTGTTGTTCCTATCTATGGAATGCTTGAGATAGTTTGTTTAACACGTGGGTCTAAATGCATTCCCTGGTCGGGACTTCACAGCAAGGTCAAAGATAATGTGGGATTAGTGTGTCAGGCTTCTCAAGGAGGAACGCTGCAGCTGAAAGGCAGGTGAGCACCTCTTAGGTGTATTACGTCTTTACCGCGCCGCTGCTTTTCCAAGCCCACGATGCTTCTGCACTCACCCTAACCCTAAAGCCCCATACTTTATGTGCATATATACACGTACACACAGGCCCACACACACATGTACATTATTTCTCTCCTTCTCTCGACCACACATACATTATATGTTCTCGTTATCTCCCCCCCACCCCTCTGTCTCATATACAGACACACAGACACACACACACACAGACACAAACAGACACACACCACGGCCACCCAAACAAGGTCGTGGGAGCGGTCACCTACTTAGGCAGTGTGATGTGTGTATTTAATAAGCACACAAACGCTCAGCACACAATACAATATTTGTATTATAAGAAGGGGTCCAGCCTCATGATAAGGCAGGACAGATAAGATGTGTATATGTAATGAGGTTTATGTACATAAACTTGTTGCTTTGGTGTGAGTTATTAAAAAATAAAAAAATAAAAAAAACCTTTTTTTATTCAAAATATTTTATTTCTCAACAAATGAAGTGAAGAAAATGTAATTCTCAGAGAATTTGTGAACAGAATGCACATAATGAACTTAATTTTCATTTTCAATTACGTGGACACAGCCTCCAATTCTTAATTGCTGTTCAATGTTTTTGTGACAAATAAATAAAAGTAAAAAATAAATAAGCTATTAAATATACTATAAAACAAGAGGGCAAAGGGAGTGTGTTTGCTTTTGATGGCTAAACTAACGATGGCATGTCCAACTGTTTCCTCAAAATGTCAGAAAAAACACGAGAAGTCATCCCCTGGATTAAAGTTACCTAAGATACACACAGTGACGCACAATTCTGGTAATACGCTAGATAGTAAAATCATACAAAATGTATTAAAAAAAAGGAAAATGCAACTGCAGCAGAGAGAAATAAGAAAAATAATCCCTTTTCCAAAAATGACTCTAACACTACATTAAAAAAATATTGATATATAGAAAAAATTCAAGTAAAGGAAGGTGTAGATCAGTAATAAAATGTTTTGCAGTCATATAGATATTCAGAGCACTGAGAGAAAATCCATCAAAACACACTGAAACCATCTCCCGGTGGCTGGCCGACAAACACATTGCAGAACTGCACGCCGGAAGCACGGCACACACAGAGAACCAGAGAACCCCGCGGGCTGGCTGGGCCATTTGATTCATTGGAATGGTTACTCGGAACCATTCCAGATGTGGATTATTAGCCAGTTCAGTAAATAGAATTCCTCTCAAGCTCTGCTTGAAGCAAAACTCAATGAAACAAGAGATTGCGAGCTCAAACTTAAATCGATCAGGATCTCACAATCACCACATAGAGCCCTTATTCTACACTGAATATCCATCATGACCGTGCATCACCAGGCAGTGTAATTATGTCAGCCAACTTCAACCCCTTGCTCATCATAGATATGCTGCAGCCAAAAAAAAAAAAAACTTTTTTTTTAAACTTTAAATTTAAAGTTATCTCACAATATCTCAATGCTGCATCCAGTTATCATGTGAGATTTCTCCATTATCACTTAGATTGAAACCCCCTCAAAAACAAAAAAAAGATGCCTAACTCAAGTGCTACATGAAGAAGATTATTGATTGTAATACGTTCTGCAAAGGGGTTCGCCTCAAGCAAGTGTCTAAAGAAACTGTACACGTAGAGTACCTCCTGTGTGTGTCTTCTCATACAAAATCAACGACATGACAATAGCTTAATCTGCGGCCGTACTGACGCACTGCCAATAAATCCAACCACTCCAATCACTCCAGGTCTCGTCTTTGGCCAGCCCAAGCTCACCGTAGCTCCACCCTCTTTCCGGAGGAAAACAGACCAAAGTGCCAATTAAGAGAGAGACGCCACGATGACATCATCACCGGGCGGGGGAGGGGAGGGGGAAGTGGGGGGCAAGCTAAACCTAGAATCCTTCCATACAACGACAGTGACCCGGCCTCGTTTATTATTAGTTTCTTCCCATACGCAAACCACAGGCAGGCCTTCGTATGGGACCAGATGCTCAAGTCACCTTTTTTTTTTTGTGAATCGTTTCGCTAATGGCATGTCTATATACATCCAGAATTCATCGTTGTATTATTTCCTGTCGGGGCGTGGCGCGTCTGCACCCGAATCAGCCAATCCGGAGCCGTCCCCGCAGCTTGCCTCCCGATTGGCCGGAGGTTCTGTGTCTTTTCACTACTGGGGCGGGGCGTACTCTCCCAGTGTGAACCGCCCCCCCCCACCACCCCAGTTCCCTTGGCGGCACGCGTCAGATGGCGAAGACGCTCAGGGTGCTGGTTTGGTCTTTCAACCCCAGGATGCTGTAGGCGATCCTCTTCAGGTGGCCTGGTAGTCTCACGCCAATGTTCTTGATGTCCCTGTGAAAGAGAGGCGGACAAGAGTGAGTCAACCCTTCGCCAAAACACATCCTTCGTTTGATCCAACGGGCCAACAAACGGTAGCCTCAAAGCTCGTCTCTCTAAGATGAATCATCTTAAGTGTGAGCGCAGACTCAGCACCACCCTGGGTTTCACTTTCTCTCCCTTTGTATTCGTTTCGACCAATCACGTTGCTGGAGGCGGGAATCGGTTAATGGGCCAACAGCGAGCAGGAAGCACTGGTGCACTATTCCCAGTGGGAAGACGATCTAAAACATTCTGTCCCGGAGAACGGCATTATCCGTCTGCTTCAAATCAACACCGTGTGGAACGGCCGCTGGAGAAACACACTTCCGAAAAACACACAAAAATACAGATTCTCGAAACAGGAAACAAGGCGTGACTCCGCCCCTTTCAGAGTTGGGTTTCCGGCCCGGGATCTTTGCCGTCTACACCCAGATGTTCTGCTGCAGTGTAGCAAGACTTCGGGCTCCCAGAATACCGTTCACTCGACACCCCGGCGGACCTAGCAAACCACTGGTGTAACACAATGCCATGTGGTCCTACTGTATATCTTCATATTTATGAATACATGCATTTGTCAATTCATAACTACAATCTCCTAGGTGTAAGAAAGCAAAGCTGTAAATCTTTACAACAAGTACCCCCTGGAGCCGGCTGGCGTACCACTAAGGACCCACTGTTCTCGTAAGGAGGAGAAGTAGGGGGGGGGGGGGGGGGACGCATGGCAGCCCATACTCAAAGCCTTAATCAGAGCCTTAATTACTTAACGAGGATTCTCCCAGTCGACCATGAATCACTCGTCTGGCAACCGGAGGGCGGCTCGTAAATAGCTGCTGGTCGGGGTTAGTGAGTGCTGCCAGATGCTCCCAGACGGAACCCGCCGGGCCCGGTCCCACCAGCCCATACTCGCCCCCACTTCAAAGCCCCCCCCCCCCGTGTCTGCTTTGTGACCCGGGTGTCATCTGGCGTCGCTGACTCGGTGGTAACGTCTCCCACCCCCCCCCCACCCTCACCCCCCGCTGCAGGGACTCTCATGTGGCGAGGGGGTTACATCCCGCTCCCCCGCCGCGGGCCTGCTCCCCATTTGGGGACAACGCAAACTATTGGACTCCGGTCGACTGCCGTGTGACCGCTGCGGTTCTGCCGAGCCCGCCCCCCCCCCCCCCCCCCCCGACCGGGTCGATTTACCCCGGGGCGCCGGGGCGAATCGTCTCTCCGAAACTCAACAAGGCAACGGACCGCCCTTGGAGGGTGGAGGGTCCCACGTCTGCCCGGTCCACTGCCCTGTGAGTCCCCCCCACCCACCCCCCACCCCACCCCACCCCAGGGGGAGTTTCCGGTCCCCGTGCTCTTTCCTGCCCCGGTCCTTGATGTCAGCGCGCACCCACTAAAGTCACCCAGAACCGGGCCCACGGCCGGCGGTTTGGGTGGAGAGTCAAAGGCCGGCTGCCCAGTGCTACAGCCGTGTGGGTGAGGGAGTGGGAGGGAGGGAGGGAGGGAGAGCGGTGGCCGGACGGAAGAGGGAGCCGGACCAAACCACAGGCCGCTGCCCCCGGCCATCACGCCCGCCCCCCCCCCCCCCCCCCCTCACCCCCGGTCCTGCCCGCTGCGGCCTCGGGTCCGAATCGGGTGCCGTGGGTTAAATACGCTTTCGGCACGTTGTGTGCTGTTATTAAAAACGATACACGGAACACTCTCCACCGCACCGCAGCGCTGCGGAACACTTGGCTCTGATTGGTCAAGGACGTGACACTGGTCAGCACTGGTCTGCAGCGACCGGACGCCTCGGGCCTTTTGACCAGCCTGAACCAGTGACCCACACCACATCAGCTGACGCCTTAACGCAGAAACAACACGTGGTTTCAGATGATTTTAAGTCCATAGAAAAAAAGGCACTATAGACACGAGTGACTAATGTCTAATCAATGTTGGCAACTGTGTTATAAAAGGTTATAAAAGAACGTACGACGAAGGGGTGGTGAAACTGACACCGCTTATTATTACCTAATAATAAGACTTGTAGCCGGAGGGTTGCCGGTTCGAACCCCGACCAGTACGAACGGCTGAAGTGCCTGTGAGCAAGGCACCTAATCCCTCACTGCTCCCCGAGCGCCGCTGTTGGCAGCTCACTGCCTCGGGATTAGTGTGCTTCACCTCACTGTGTGCTGAGTGTATTTCCACTAATTCACGATTGGCTTAAATACAGAGACCAAATTTGCCTCACGGGATCAAAAGAGTAATTCTTAATATCTATTTAAAGGTATACCACCATCACAACACCAATTGTTTGGATTTATTTAGGTGCGGTATACCTTATTTAGGTGCGGTAACACCCAAGGGGGGGGGGGGGGGCCTTACGCCTAACACTTCCTCCTCCTCCACTCGACCTGTCTTTCAAGTCGGCCTGCCGCCGGGCCTCTGGCCACGTGATGCCCCTCCCATGCCCCCTCACAGGTCACCTCACAGGAGCACGCCTGGCCCTGCTACTCACTCGTTCCTCATCTGCAACACCTGCTCCATGGTCAGCAGCCCGGCGCAGCTGAAGTTCTCGCTGTACTGGCTCATCTTGATGGACTCCAGCCACTCCGACACCGACCGGAAGGGGGACCCGTCCGACCCGCTGGTGCTGGGCAGGCGTATGGACACGCTGGACGGAGGAGCAGAGGGGCAGGGGGTCAGGGGTGAGGGGTCAGGGTGAGCCCCGTGGCCCGACTCGACTCGACTCAGGGGGGGGGGGGGATGTCAGAAGGTGGAGGCGACAGGCTGTAATTATTGTGTCGGGGGGAAGCGCTGTGTGTGAGAGCAACCCGTCAGTGCGGTTCCAGCAGATTGGGATGCAATTACGTTTCGTCATAACGTACGCTTTCAAGATCGCACATGTTGACGCATGCGCACACGCACACACACACACACACACACACGGACAAACGAACGCATACCTGCACACAAACATAACCCAACATTTGACGTAAACAAGTAGGCCGCTTGGCGTTGACATTCTGCCCTTTGTTCATGTTTCACAGTGTCTCTCTCTCTCTCTCTCTCGCTCTCTCTCACCGGGGGTCAAAGTCGGCGATGGTCTTCAGGGACTCGGGGCTCCGCAGCAGCTTGTCCAGCAGGCTGACGATGTCGGGGAAGCGGGGCCTCTTGCCTCGCTCCTGCAGCCAGCACTGCAGCATCAGCTGGTAGACGGCCGACGGGCAGTCCATGGGCGCCGGCAGCCGGAACGCCTCGTTGATGGCCTTCATCACCTGCCGGGGCCCCACCCTCACGTTAGTGTCTCTCTCTCTCTCTCAGTGCCTCCATGCCGCGCTTTGTTTGTGTGTGTGCTAAAGGAGGCGGTGCCTGCGCTCAGGTCGGCGTGGCGACCGAGGGGGGGGGGGGTTCTATAGTGACGGATTACCTCGTGGTTGCTCATGTCCCAGTAGGGCCGCTCGCCGAAGGCCATCACCTCCCACATGACGATGCCGAAGCTCCAGACGTCGCTGGCCGAGGTGAACTTGCGGTACGCGATGGCCTCCGGGGCCGTCCAGCGGATGGGGATTTTGCCTCCCTGTTCAAAAAAAGAACAACAATCACATCCACGTTCGTGTAGGGATGCAATGAGGGAACATGGACTGACCATTCATTAACATTCGTTAGTGAGCATTATATGTTATTGATTAGGGTTAGGGCAAAGGTTAACTCTAGGCCTTAACCCCGACCCCGATGTCTGTCTGTCTGTCTGTCTGTCTGACTCCTGTGCTGACGCTTTATGATAACGCTTATTATTGCATTACTTTAATGAACGTTAATTAATAGTTGCCAGACCATTCGTTATCTTTTAATAACTGTCAGTTAATTGTAGTTTATGCTCATGACCGCATCTGTTAATTAGTGGTTCATCAATGTAACCTTATTGTAAAGTTATTTCTTCACTGAAGCTCGGGCCGCGCCCCTGAACCATCACAATACATAATTGATGGTTTCGCTGAGGCCGTGTGAACCGGAGGAGTCACAGCTTAGGCCACAGACTTCAAGACGTCAGTCAACGTACGCTGGTGGTGTAGGTGCCCTCGGGGTCGTCCTCCAGCACCCGGGACAGCCCGAAGTCCGACACCTTGCACTCCAGGTTGGTGTTGACCAGGATGTTGCGGGCGGCCAGGTCGCGGTGCACGTAGCTCATGTCGGAGAGGTACTTCATGCCCCCTGCGATGCCCCGCAGCATGCCCACCAGCTGGAAGGACGGGATCTCCCCGTCGTGGTCCTGCAGCACCCAGGGAGCGGACCAGAAGCAACCGTCAGGAGATGTGTGTGAGTGAGTGAGTGAGTGAGTGAGTGAGTGAGTGAGTGAGTGAGTGAGTGTGAGAGAGAGAGAGAGAGAGAGAGAGAGAGAGAGAGAGAGAGAGAGAGAGAGAGAGAGAGAGAGAGAGAGAGAGAGAGAGAGAGAGAGAGAGGGTGGGCGAGTGAGTGATTGAGTGAGAGTGAGTGAGTGAGTGAGTGAGTGAGTGAGTGAGTGAGTGAGTGAGTGAGTGAGAGAGAGAGAGAGAGAGATGGTGGGCGAGTGAGTGATGAGTGAGTGACTGAGTGAGAGAGTGAGTTAGTGAGTGATTGGGTGGGTGAGTGAGTGAATGAGTGAGTGACAGAGAGAGTGAGAGAGTGACTGTTGAGTGAGTGGGTGAGAGAGTGAGTGAGTGAGTGAGTGGGTGAGTAAGTGAATGAGTGAGTGAGTGAATGAATGAGTGAGTGAGTGAGTGAGTGGGTGAGTCGTGCGGTGACTGACCCTGAGGTATTTGTCCAGCGCTCCGTTCTCCATGTACTCCGTCACGATCATGGCATGCTTGACTGCACCCATCCAAGGAAACACAAGCAAAACAAAACACATCACAGGCTGAACCTGAACGTAGGCCTGGCTTGGTGCTACTAATACTGCATAACAGATATAGAATTATATATGGGTGTCTCAGTACAAATAGAAAAGTGAAGACAGAAAACATCAGAACAATGACTAAATTTAATTTAAAAAAATTAAATCGCAACAATAGTTCAACAATGTATACTCTTTTCTAGAACTTGAATAAAAAACACAAAAATACCAATACACTACACGGATAACACACCCACGACCCCAACGTTAAGGTGACCGACCGACGCAGGCTGCTTACATTTGGTGACCACGCCCTCCAGGCGGATGATGTTCTGGTGGGCGAACTGGCCCATGATGGAGGCCTCGGACAGGAAGTCCTGCCTCTGCTTCTCCGAGTAGCCCGGCTTCAGGGTTTTGATGGCCACCGCCCCCTCCTTCCTCCCCGGTGCCTTCAGGATCCCACGGAACACCTCGCCAAACTCGCCTGGGGGGGGAGAGAGAAGCTGATTGAGTAACCACAGCTTAAGATAATAGAGCCTTTTATCCTCCTCGCCTGTTTTATCTCCTACGCCCTTGCGCTGTGTGTGTCAGGGTGTGCTTTGAAACTGAGGAGAGGTAAACAAGGAAGTCTCGGGCTGTTTTCACAGAGGTGTGTGCACGTGTGTGTGTGTGTGTGTGTGTGTGCATCCATGTGAGTCAGCGATTGTGTGCATGTGTGTGTGTGTGTGTGTGTGTGTGTGTGTGTGTGTGTGTGTGTGTGTGTGTGTGTGCTTGTGTGTGTGTCTGTGTGTGTGTGCATCCATGTGAGTCAGGAATTGGGTGACTGTGTGCATGTGTGCATGCGTGTGTGTGTGTGCGTGTGTGTGTGTGTGTGTGCGTGTGTGCGTGCGTGCATCCATGTGAGTCAGGAATTGGGTGACTGTGTGCCTGTGTGCATTCAAGTGCGTCAACAACGGTGTGTGCGTTTTTGTGATGTGTGTGTGATGTGTGTGTGTGTGTGTGTGTGTGATGTGTGTGTGTGTGTGTGTGTGTGTGTGTGTGTGTGCGTGTGTGTGTGTGGGGGGGGGGGGGGGGCGCCTGGGGATCAGATATCACATCACAGGGGAGACGGGAACCGGGGGCATGTGTTGTAGTCGCATTATTACATATGACACGAGATCAGATTATAATGCTCGGCTGCTCTTCCGTGTCGGCCCACTGAGGGGTGTGATTTCCTGTCCTCGGCCAAAACCAACACTCTCTGACTGGGAGGCGCCGCCCCGGGGCAACTGTGTCCAAACTTGTCGGGTGACAACAACCGCGTGGCTGAGACGACGTTGAGCCCTCTGGAGCAACAGCCCGTCAGGCAGTCAGGCAGTCAGGCAGTCAGGCAGTCAGGCAGTCAGGCTCGCACGGCGCTGCTGAGAGACCGCCGCTGCCGGGAGACCGGGGACTGCCCCGCGACCCTGTACCGGGTCGGGGGGTAAGAGGGTGGGCCCAGGAGGACAGTGGGTGGGGGGGGCCCAGGAGGACAAGGGAGGGTGGGGGGGCCTAGGAGGACAGGGGGGTTGGCCTAGGAGGACAAGGGGGGTGGGGGGGGCGTAGGAGGACAGGGGGGGGTGGGGGGGGCCTAGGAGGACAGGGGGGTGTCGGCAGGGTCGTTCTGCTCACCGGCACCGATGACTTTCTGCTTGGTGATGTGGTTGGGGTGGATCTCGCTGGCGAACTTGAGGACGGCCGTGTTGGGGTCCTCGTACGTATGGGGGTCCACGTAGGTCTTCAGGGGCTTCAGTTGCTCTGGGGGGGGGGGGAAGAGAACGCAGGGGGCTTGGTCAAAATAGGCAAAGCTAAAAAAATTAAAATAAAAATGGTTGTGAGCAGAATAATTATATTATCAACACTAACATTTATATATACATGAATAGAATAATAACACAAAAGTCACACGCCATCTTCTGCTCACCTGGATTGGAGAAGTAGGCGTCTTCGGGTCCCTGTCTGGCGTGAGAGTTCCTCCTGCTGAAAGACGGAGAACAGAGAGCCTTTTAATATTCCCACACATTGAACCACATGCCGCTCCACGAAGGCATCGCATAGCAGCCGCTGTGCGTTCCCAGGGGCCCTGACAGGCCCCCGGGGCCGCCTGCTGCGTTGAGCCAGACCAGCCCCCCCCCCCTGCCCCCTTCTGGATAAAGTCCGCGGCGCTGCTTGTGTTTGCCGAGCCGGTGATACAACACGTCTGTGGCGCCGCGCGGCACACAGTGCAACGCAGGGTCACCCTCGCCACGTCTTATCAGCCGCCATGACGCCACCCTCCGGGCCCGTTTCTCCTCACCGGCTCCTGGACTACCGACTAAAGACACGAGTACCGTGGCAGATAAGGACCGCCGGCTAATCCTGGGTCTGTGGGTCCTCCTGGACCACCGTTACAAGTAAAGAGGGAACGCAGGGAGGGAACACACACTGTATATGTAAATACAAGACCAGGGAAGGAAATGCCCCACCCAAGGAATCCAGCAAGGAGTGAGTCACCTTGTGTGTGGAGAGGAGGTGAAATAAAATATAGATGCAGAAAACGAAACAGAATGAGACAGAGGGAGACTAAGAGAGAGAGAGAGAGAGAGAGAGAGAGAGAGAGAGAGAGAGAGAGAGAGAGAGAGAGAGAGAGAGAGAGAGTAGGAAAGAGGTAGTGAGAGAGGGAGAAAGAGAGTGAGAGACAGAGAGAAAGAGAAAGAGCGAGAGGGAGAGAGGGAGAAAGAGAGTGAGAGACAGAGAGAAAGAGAGAGAGAGAGAGGGGGGAGAGAGAGAGAGAGAGAGAGAGAGAGAGAGAGAGAGAGAGAGAGGGAGAGAGAGAGCGCGAGTGACCAGGCGCTGGCCAGTGTTCTTACCGCCTGCGTACAAACAGAACCACAGCGACGATGACCAACATGGCCGCCCCGACCACCACAGTCCAGAAGATCACCGTGGTGTTGTTTGGAGCTTCGGCCGCTGAAAGACAAACAACATTGTTTCAGAACAAACCCCCCACACACGCCAGCCCAAGGGACGCAATTGGTGTGGAAAGCCGATAACTGATCCGCTACAATTAGCTTATCATGCTAAAATGCTATTAATTTATGCATTTCTTATTTACCTTTTACAAAAAAATCTGTTACCTGTTAATCACACGAATGCAATCTCAATCACAATATCAGGCAAAAATAATCACAGTTATTATTTTTGTCATAACCGCGCGGCCCCGGACACACGACAGAAGCCACGCTGAGTTCAAAGCGAGCTGGGAAGTTCCATTACCGTCGGGCAGCGTCTCAAACTCGTCCTCCATGCTGGAGCCGCCGGCCCCCATGTCGGTGATGGGCTGCACCCTGAACAGGTAGGTGGTGGAGGGGGCCAGGTCGCTGACCCGCACCGACGTCCTGTCCAGGATCAGCACCGTGTACGTCGTCATGTTGAGGTTGTCGTCCTGTTGGGAGTCAGACGACGGGAGTCAGGACTATCGCCGCGGGAGACCCATCTGGTTTTTGCTCCACTTTGCGATTTTTTTAAGGTGATTTTAAGGTGCCTGCCACAATATTATTTGCGCCATCTTGAATCTTTTCCCATCATTTCGATGTTTTTGTGCAAAGGAATTGGGTGACAACCCATGCTGTTAGGACCGGGATAGGGTGCTGCGACGGGGCCCAGGATAGTGCGCAGGGTGCTGTACCTTCTTGCGGTAGGTGAGCTCGTAGCGGAAGGTTCTGGGCGGGGCCCGGTGGCGAGGGGACACCACCCAGGACAGGGAGAGGCTGGTGGGTTTTCTCTCATCCAGGCGCATGGACGTCACCGTGGGCGGATCTAGGAGCAGCGGCACGACGCACAGCGACAATCACATTATGTCGTCGTCGTCATGCATCACATCACACAGGTCATGTTACCATCAATATGTGCATGTGATGCACCTTTCAAACCGCTTCAGTGGGTTCACTTTGATCAAAAATGTATCAGCACAACTGATCGAGCGGGTGACCACACATGCGTCTCAGGTGGTCTTGGGACCCCCCCCCCCGGGGAGGGAAGGAGGTTCCTTTTCGGGCCTCACCTGTGTAGCGCAGGGTGGTGGAGAGGGAGGCCGTGGCGGGGGGCAGGAAGGCCCGGGTGGAGGCCTTGCTGGCGGTCTGGGAAACCCCGTTGTAGGCGTTGACGGTGAAGGTGTAGTTGAGGTGGGCGTCCAGCTGGCTGACCGACACCCGGGTCTCCGTCAGGCCGGCGCTGGCCGGGTCGTAGCGCACCTTCTCGCCGCAGGGCTGGCAGGCGGAGCCCTCGCACCGTCGGCACTCCACGCTGTAGGTGAGGTCGGAGCGGCCGCCCGTCTCGCTGGGCGGGCTCCAGGACAGCAGCAGCCGGCCGGAGGACAGCTGGGTGGTGGTGGCCTGCAGGTCCAGGGGGGCGGAGGGCAGACCTGGTGGTGGAGGTGTGGAGGGTGATGGAGGGGTTAGGAAGGCTTTAAGGGTGAAGGAGATGGAGGGGGGGGGGGGGGGGACCGAGGGAGGAGTTGTTGTCTGTGTGTGTTTTGGAAGGGACTCGGACAGAAGGTCTCTTCAAGCATCTAACATCTGGATGCTACATTCTAGGTGACAGCCATGAGATGTGTCAAGAGATGCTAGAGCATCATTTCACGTGACCAACCGTGACGGCGCTCCAACCAAATGAATCGGATAAAGGTATCGAATCAACTCAGATTCGAAGCGGGGTTGAAACGTTGCATCTACATTTCCTCTCCAAGGCTGCATAAATACATATTTTCTCCACATGTTTGTCATTCCATTGCTCTATTAGTATTCATTCATTCTACGACTTCATAGAAGTCATTTGTAAGGCCTGATCTTATCTTCACAAAAATGCATATCTGCAGCCTGTTTTCTGTATAAATTATATATGTCTGTATATATCAAGTCAGCCTTAGCTGACTTGATAGCTGACTTGATATATATATACGGCCCTGGAGGCAGCGGCTCCAGCAGACGGTGCTGGATGGACCTCTGGCCGGGCTGCCCACTCACCTGAGCAGGGCCCGGTGGGGGGGTCCTCCGGGGCCCGGTAGAAGTCGGGCAGGCAGGGGCAGACGACGTCCCCGGGGCCGGAGCCCAGGGAGTTGGCAGGACACGGCTCACACATCTTACTGGACGGGGACGCTTTGAAGAACCCCAGCTTACATTCTGCAAACACACACACACACACACACACATACACACAGAAGATTGATTTTCTATGTATTACTCCGGGAAGATTTAAGATGTTTCCGATGTTTAGAGTAAGGCTGTGTGGTCTCCCTCCCGACGCGAAGGGGGGTCAGAGGTCGACTTTGTACAAGATGTCGGCGAGATAGACTGGGGGGGAAATAAAGAACACATGGCCCAGCACGCACTGTTCTGCCTCTGGTGATTCGATGGCGGTGCTGTGTAGCCCCGGGCCTCGCTCCTGCACCCCACCGCACCGAGACACCACAACAAGGAGCAAAATGGATCCCAGGGACAAACGACGTGAGCTCCCGTCCAACACAGATTAAAAAAAGACACAAGCTCCCAGCCGCACTGGGCAAAACAAGACACGAGACGATATGGCCACGAAGGTAAGGTCATTGCCTGTCTATATTAGAATTCCTTTCAATGTCTGTCAAACGAATACATGTCAAACAATATAATAGGCCTCACACTAAATACAGTAGTGTGCAAAACGAGTGTGTTCCCGTGCATGAGATGCATCATCGTCACCACACCTCTCTGTGTGTGTGTGTGTTTTTTTCCCAACAGGCCCTTGACCAACACAACCGGTCTCCCCACATTCCGCGGCACTAACTGCCAGGCCCCAAGTTTAAACGAGAAACGTGGCCCGGGCTGAATCACCGCCGCATTTCATCGGCGACAAAAGCCTTTGTGGTCGCTGCCGCTAAATGTTTTTTTTTGGTGTGTGTGTGTGTGTGTGTTTTACTCGGTCGGAGACCACCCCCCAGCCTCCAACCTCCAACCTCCAACCCCCAACCCCCCCCCCCCCCCCCCCCCCCCGCGGCACCGGCAGACTTCTGAAACACTCGCGCTGGCTGATTTCACACGTCCGACTCAGGGTGAAGTATGGTGCGACAGGTTCCAGCTGTGCGTTGCGGCTGTGAAATATGAACTTAACACGGTGTGAAATGGCCAGCGAGGTCTGTGAAGAGAGTTGTGAATATGAGAAGAAGCGAATTCCCCATACCCTTCCTCCTGCTCCTCCTCCTCCTCCCCCTCCTCCTCCTCAAACTGGCCCGGCTACTGCCACACTATCCCTGCCCGGGCCACACGTGCATGGAGATGCTGATTGTTCACACCCTCACGCACGTGTGTGTGTGTGCGAAAACACCAAAATGCCAAGTCAAGGCATTCGGGACTGCGTGTGTGTGCACATGCATGTGAGTGTGTGTGTGTGTGTGTGTGTGTGTGACTGTGTGTGGTGGTGGTGGTGGTGGTGGTGTGTGTGTGTGTGGGGGGGGGGGGGGGGCGAAGTGTGGATTTGTGAAAGATGTTGTTACACACTCACACATGCACGCACACACACTCACACACACACACAAGCATTCACCATGCAAAAATAGTTGTGCTCACTCACAAAACAACATTTTTAGACTCTCGGGAACGTGACAGAAAGAGAGAAAGAGGAAGCCCTACTCTGGGGAAGTCATAGATCTTATAATATCTTGATAGCATGAATAATACCTGATGCAACAGATTGAGAGAGAGAGAGAGAGAGAGAGAGAGAGAGAGAGAGAGAGAAACATTGCAAGATAAACAAGCCATTCAAGTATGGGCAACCAAGACGCCAGGTTCAAAGTCAAGGACAAAGGACTCGTATTTTCTGAGCCAGATTGTCTTTCCCAGCGCCTGCCCTCCTTTCGCTGCGGTCGGGCTGAGTCAGAGTTCACTTGGAAGCCCGCGAGTGACCCCACACATGCGCGTGCGTGAAGGCCCCACTGCGGGGCTGCGTACACCGGCGTTGGCATGGCGAACGGATTGACCCCGCTGAAGTGAAGCTCCGCCTTCGTCGGCGTTCACGTCTATCGATGTCCCCCCCCCCGAGGACAAAGGAACGAAAACAACGACAAACCAACAAAGAAACAACGAAGTCTCAAAAAAAGAGACGAGTGGGCCTTGTGTGTGTGTCTGTGTGTGTGTGTGTGTGTGTGTGTGTGTGTGTGTGTGTGTGTGTGTGTCCGCAGTCCTCAACCTTGTGGACACTTTCTCCTCCTACCTCTTACTTAAAGGGGCTTCATTTGCATGAACACCAAAAAAAAAGACATTTGCATGAGAGAAGGAAGCTTGCAAGGACAATAGACAGTATGCAGGAGACAGATACAATCTCTCATTCTCATTTGTACAGTATAAACAAATGTGCAAGTTACACACACACACACGCACACACACACACACACACACACACAAAGTCCCCCTAAAGCCGCGAGGGAAACAAAAACGCTTGGAGCCTGCGCGTTTCGCTCTGACTGACAAAAGACTCCGGAGAATTACCCCAAAACTAAAACCCAAAAGGTAAAGAATCCCCCCCCCCAAAAACGAAAAGCGCGGAACAATAAGCAGAAACATCTGTGAGCTCTCTGGCACTCATTAACCGGCCGTCGTCAGCGGGGGCCACAGAAGTCACTCTTAGGGGCAACAGAAGGGGCCGACACTGAGGGGAGAGAGCAGCGAGAAGGAGCCAGCCATACTGTATACCGCGGAGGGCTCAGGAGTATAAAGGACGCAACAGCTGGCGCCTCAAACTCTCAATTCACATCCCTCACTCCACTCCACAACCCCCCCCCCCTGCAAACCCTTACTCCCACCCTCAGACCTCTCCGTAATCCCCAAATTCCTCCCCCCACCACGTTCCCCGCTCAGGGGGCTGAAAGGCCTCCTCGCTAACCTATTAACATGGCTATTCATCCCTGACCAGCAGGCAAAAGGGGGGAACGCCACGCTATTCAACGGCTGCATCCAAAAATAAATACAAAAACACTAAACGCAGCCACATTGCTGCATCCAGGGGTATGCACCACACACACACACACAGAAGTACACAAGCATACACACACACACACACACACAGAAGCACACAAGCACACACACACACAGGCACACACACACACACACACAATTGGAAAAAAATGGGAGCAGGGAGGAAGACGCGGCGTGGAAGGCGAACAGAGGGCCCCGGCCCGTTGTTCAGCGCGACAGGCCCCGCCCACATGTCCCCGCTGCAATGCATTGTGGTGAGGAGCGAGGAGCCGGTGGCCGCGCGCCGCGAGAGCGACCCTATAATCACCAGCGCATTCCTCGCTGCGCTGCCCCACAACAGCGGTGGGGCGGCGAGCGGCGCCGGGGCCCCTGGCAGCCCGGGCCTCTGCTCTCGGAGAGAGAGAGAGCTGCTCTCTGAGAGAGAGAGAGCTGCTCTCTGAGAGAGACTGACTGCTCTCTCACAGAGC
>JAXIVH010000012.1:8023947-8027464 GCA_036785325.1 Urophycis tenuis | reverse complement strand
GAGAGAGAGTAGAGAGAGGAGATAGAGATAGAGAGAGAGACTGAGAGAGAGAGGAGCGAGAGAGAGAGAGGAGCGAGAGAGCGAGAGAGCGATGGCTGAAGATAGACCGACAGAGACAGTCCCGGCATGTCCTCATGTCGCTGGGTGATAAGTAGGGAGGAGGCCGGCCTGTATTGTCTCCCTCTGAAGCGGTGGGCGGCGAAGCGCGCAGAACCCACTGGGGCGCGCGGGGGAGGCCACTTCCTGCCCTCGTCGCTTCTTCTAAGCCCCGGGTCCGCGCCTTGAAGTGGCGTCGCTTGTCCCCGGCACGGCAGCCCCCCCCCTCCATCCCCCCCCCCCCCCCAGATGTTTGATGGGTGAACTCTGTTTCCCCCCAGGAAACAGAGTTCACCCATCCCCCCGCGCCTCACTCCTCACCGCGACAAAATCCCCGGGACTCTCGGCGTGGCTTAAAGGCGGAGAGCCTCGGAGCCTCGGACGCCGGTTCCGCCGCGTCGGTCTGGCCGCGCCCCCCCCGTACGCCCCAAACAGGTGGCGCCGCGCGGCTCTGCAGGACGCCAGGCCCGTTTAGCGCGGGCCCACGTTCCGTTCTGACCGCGTGCTATTTCCATCATGAAACCCAAAAAACCCCCCACCCACCAAAAAAATCTCTTTTATTTCCTGATTTTTTTTTTTTTTTCCCCTGGCTTGGTTGGTTCAAGGTCAGGGGGGGTTGGTGTTGTGACATGTACAAGAGAAGCCTGACATTCCTGCTGCCTCGGCGGAGTCATATTAGCCACAGGGAGAATTCCAATGTGCAATGATAAATAACCCCCCCCCCCCACCCCCCCCCCAACCCACGATAGCGTCGTCCCCCTTATCAGCATGTCCTATCAACATTCTGAAACTGTAATAAATACCCTGACGCACATTCAACACTTGAGCACCGCTTTGGAACGTACCACCACTGGGACGCAAAAACCCAAGAGTCCCAAGAGAGGAACACCGTGAAGGAACCTTCAATCAACACGCAGCCAATACCCCTCCAATACCCCCCCCCCTCTGTACCAGAGGACCAAGGCAACCCAGCCGCCGCCCCACCACCACCACTCACCTTGGCAGACCTCCTCCACCTCCTCGTAGCCCTCCTTGCACTGGCACTGGCCCACCGGCACCACCCACTCGCCGTCCAGCGTGCAATAGATCCGCGGCACCTCCTCGCTCACGGCGTTCTCCACGCAGACGCCCTCCACCTTCCGCAGCGCCTGGTTCTCGCCGCCGGCCACCGTCTGCGGGAAGGTGGCCAGGCTCTTGGCGGTGGCCGGGCAGGTCTTGTAGTAGACGCGCAGCGAGAGGATGGCCACGCAGGCGCCGATGTCCTGGAAGGCCAGGTAGAAGCCGTTGCGCGACAGGCCGTCCACCACGCGCGTCTCCGTGTTGATCTCCAGCTGGTTGTTGCGGGTGATCTCGTCCGGCGCGATGGTGGTGACCTTCTTGAACTGGCCCTTGCGGAAGGTGGTGCCCCACGTCGGCGTCGGCCTCCGAGGAGTAGAGGTTGAAGGTCTCCTTGCAGGTGAGCGAGGCGCCGTCGAAGGAGTTGCAGTCGCGCACCACGAACTGGATCTCCACCAGGACGCGCGAGGCCGCCAGCCGCCGCTGGATGAAGGTGGTGCGCAGCCAGTTGTCCTGCTCGCGCTCGCCCACGTTGCAGACGTAGTACGAGTAGAACTGGGAGCCGTTCAGGGTCTTCTGCAGCACCTCCCACTGCAACACAAAGGCGACCGCCGCCGTAAAGGTTACACAGAGCGCGCACGGCCCACGCCACGATGACCTCGCGCACGGCACAGGGTGACACCGGTGCCCCCCCCCCCCCCCCCCATAAGGGCATACGCAGTAATCCACCTGTGGGCGCCCGAGCAGAAACCCCTCCGATGGAAAGCCCGGAAACAAAAACAATGCTTTTTATTAGACAGTGACCCCCCCCCCCCCCTGCCCCTCAGAGGGTTTATTGTACATCACTGACACTGGACGTTTCAAGGTACACGTTCCAGCAACAATAAAGCCTTTGTTTCGACACGGAGGAATTCTTTATACCTCGCCAAGCCACGCGGGAGGGGAAGCTGGCGTTCGCGCTGACATTGACCAGATAGCACGCGGTCGCTATTAAGTGGTCTTTATTGAGACATCGCTGAGACATGGGTTGTCTAAGGAAAACAATATCACCATAAGCATAAACAGAACACGTATTTTTTGGACACCAGAACCAGCGCCTCCACAAAACTACCACCCGGAAACATTTCAAAGATGCTGTTTAAAGTCAAGCTCAAATGTTGGTCATTGTGATTTATTACAACATGTGGCCTGCTAACTGGTGGTGTGAAGACAAAAGGATTAAATGTATTCTTAAAAACTAAATAAACTTGCTTACTTTGTGTTATAATACAAAAGATGTCAAGGTGATGTTTGCCAAACAGAGTGTATGCTTTCTGTGTAATATTGAACTACATGTCTGTACATGTCCATAATGACTATGCACAGTAAATGAGCCAATTTGCAATGGAATAGAATGGAATGTAACGTGCAAGGAATGGTGATAAAGACATCTACATCTACAAGTTAATGTTTGTAATAGGCTACCGTTTTTGTAATTATGTCTGAAAAAAAAAAAAAATTCCATCGGCAGGGAAGACATTATGGCCCACTGATTGGCTGCATCTCTGACCTCCACCATACACGCGCATAAACCCATGCATGCAGAAAATGTTTCATTTAATTGCACTCGAACCTACAATTCCAGTCAATTCCAGGACCGAAGCTTCAGACCACAAACAATCACATGCCTTCTCTCTGCAGAGCCTTCCCACTCCATGTCAATGTCTTGGCTGAGACCCCTTCCACCGTCAACTAAACTCAATGACGGTATTTTTTGTGAAAGGTGAATGTTTTAAAAAAATATATAAAAATAGCCTAACAGACAGATTCTACAAGCCTGGACAATATAATCCACATGTTTTTAACACGCAGCTGATGAGACAAGTGAATGAAGCCCAGTTGTAGATTTCATTCGGGAAATAGCTTTACTTACCCCTTTCTTGTCGCCCTGTTCGAAGGGCCATGTTAACCAGCCCAGATCACCACCCGATGCCTTCATATCCAACAGTACTTCTGTGGAGGAACAGGTCCAGATTAACAAGAGCAGAGAAACGTGTGTTGTTACCAACTGACCAAACTATCCCCCCCCCCCCAAAAAAAAAAAGTTACATTACAATGTACGGTCTAACAGAGGAATCGATCGAATTCATAATTTTTTAGAAATAAAAAAAAACTTTGCTCTTAGTTTTCCTTCATTTATGTTCTGCCAGGAACTACCTGATCATGTGACTTAATTTAATCAAACTTGAGCAAAGTTAGTGTAGGTTTACGTGGTTCCTAATGGTCCACGGCGTTAGAAAGTTACTGCGCCGCTCCAGTGCGTGCATGGATGGAAACCCACGGAACAGAATCCATAACGACGAGCGTCACCAGAATTAAACATCTG
>JAXIVH010000012.1:7981447-8018947 GCA_036785325.1 Urophycis tenuis | reverse complement strand
GTGTAAATGGAAGCGTGTATCGCAACCAATTTAATCTGCAAACGCCTTAATGTTGATAAGTGCTATCACACGATGAATAACGCGTCTATGACATCCTTGTTTTGCAGGTTGCCACGCAACACTCCATTGCTCTCCCATGTGCACTCGAACCCTTCATACCAGACCGTTCCATCTGCACAACCCCAAACCCACATCTATACTCAAACGCAAACACACACACACACACACACACACACACACACACACACACACACACACACACACTGCCACACCAGTGTCTCATTGTAACGCACTAATGTACTTTGTAATACAAGGGGCAAAGGTGCAGAAATGTATATATACTGTATATATATATATACTGGTTGTATAAGTGTGCAACACAAATATTGGCATTTAATAAACACACCTGTTGGAACGCGCTAGAGAGCTTCAGGTGTGGGATGTATGTGAGTTTGTGCCATCATGTACAGTCATGTCGCTGGCTAATGTTCAACGTGAAACCATGCAGCAAGCTAGTAAAGTGCCATGTGTAGCACCCAGTGATTTACCATGTATCTGAGCGATGTAGCTAGCCAGTAATGTGCCATGTATAGAGCCCAGTAATTTACCATGTATTCGAGCGATGTAGCTAGCCAGTAATGTGTCATGCACCCTGCTGTTTCGGCAGGGCAGAATTCCTTCATTCCGACCCTTGACACCCTATGAGAGTACTAAATAAAAACTCAAGCCACTAGAGGTTGCTAACAGGAATATCGACCTAGAGCAGGCTTAGCTAAGTAAATGCCTTTAAAAAGTAAATATTAAAACAAAATATACAAATAAATATTCCCCAGTGGGAAGCATATCATCTTTTACACAGAAATCATTAGTTATCTGCATGTCCTTTGCTGTCTCTCTTTATTCATTTGGGCTACTGGTTGGCTGATTCAGAAGGAATAGAATACCATTGCTATCTATGTGCTTTGCATTGTTAATCAATATTGTTACACCCTCCAATTGTAATCAACAACATGAAATATTGTCGGCGGTGCATATGTTCAGGTTCTTATTATCTGCTAATTGAAAACAAATCGAAACTGTTCATTTACTTTTCAATCTGGCTGAGGTTCACCTCACTGTATCCCTCTACACACTGAGCAGAGTCCCCATAGTCAAGACTCTAATGGCATATTGTGTAGTAGAATTGGGATTTCAGAGAATACACAAAAAAGTAGGGCTCATCCATCGCAACATCGCACCGCAAAGGTCATCTAAGGCATTGGAGTGTGGGTTGTCATGTTGTTTTGGTCAGTGGATGGTCATTCATTGTGGAGACATGCATCCTTATTGGGGGACAACGTAGCGTTTGAAAACAGCATTTCTTATGCGAGACGTGTTGAAACAAAGGTTTCATTAACCTGGGTTACGGTACAGTTACGTCGATTGAGGATTTTACAGTACAGTGCTGCAATTCTCTTTGAGTCCTCTCAATATGGCGATACAAAAAAATTACATAATGCATTCGGATGTACAAACCCTGTACACTCACACTCGTTTATAAACAAAATGAAGCTAGATGCTTCCCCTAGTAACGTGTACAATTATATTGCTATATTTGGAAGGGAAAGGTCCCTACTTTAGCATGGAATGTAACAATGCCACTGCCAAAGAGAAAACAAATAGCAGAAAACAGGAACCCAACATTTCCTTCTAAAATTGGGTTTTTGAGAATGGAATTCAACAATTTGCGCAACCAAACAAAGTTGAAAACACATGACGGTATCAACACGATCAGCTTTGCATAATGGCTAACAGAGCGCGTGTGACACAAGCAGGCACGAAGATCTCGCAAGAGAAAGTTTGTCCGTGGAACCTCCACCCTGATTTCACCTCAACCTGCTTCTCGTCACGCTGGGAACAGAGTGTCAATTAACATTCCGCCTCCTCCTCTTCTCGGCCTGTCATGCGGCTGTAAAACTTGCAAGCTTCACTTGTTCTGCGTGCCTTCACTCCCGCTCCTCTGCTGTAGAGAGCCAGAGGAGGGAGGAAAGGAGGGGAGATGACAGGAGCAAGAGGAGAGGAAAGGAGATGACACGAACCAGAGGAGCAACAGGAGAGAAGATGACAGGAGCAAGAGCAAAGGAGATGACAGGAAAGAGAGGAGAGAGAGAGAGTCCTAGGCTATTTGTTTTCTCTTCTTGGCAGGTGTTTGTTTGTCTAAGACCCTCGAGAGGAGAGAGAGAAGGAGAACAGATGACAGGGGAGGGGGGTGACAGGGGAGGAGAGAGGGAAGGAGAGGGGATGACAGGAACGAGAGGAACGGCTCAGGGCCACAGGTTCTGTTTTCTCATCCCTGTTGTGTTTATTTTGAATGCAACATTTTTCACCTTCAGGTTGACTGCAGTCAGGAAGCAGTGTACAGAATTCAGGGAGCACACCACCGTGTCCTCGTGGCTTTCATGTCTGGAGACCTGTTGGGACAGGATATTGTCCCAATATAAAGACACGTAGGACTCCACAGAGCGCATCCAGAAATAATAATAACGTAGGGTAAATATCCCGAGTGCCAAACATTCCGGAATGGCATTTAGATCACCTCTATCTGTCCCGGCATCCCTGAAGGAATATGCACACTGTCTTCGGTTCTTCAGTTTGAGTGAAATAGCTCCCGGGTGCACGAAACCCGTCTACCGCGTTCCGATGAAAATTAAACAAAGAAAATCATTTTTGATACGGGCCGCGAGAGGCGCCGTATAGGTACGACTCGAGAGCCTCGAAGAGGGAGCAGAATCCTCCATTCACATGATGTCACGCACATTCCAAGTCACCATCTTGGTGCGTTTTCACCATTACAATCAGAATAACAACCGGTTGCTTCAGTGTTGTATAATCTTTGGCCAAGAAGTACCATGATTATAGCTTTGACGTTTGTTTTTTTTGAAGGAGCCTCAGGTCACATGACTGAAACGGGTCAGAGCCAGAGCCCAGTCATAATCATTCTTCTAAAACAGGCAAGGAACCCATTTGGACTTTTTGATTTGTGTCTTTTCAAAGATACAATACGACGCAACACCACACAATTTGCATTCAACGTGCAAATCACAACATCACAAATAAATACAAGATCAGATTGACGGACCATTTAATGATCTGCGGAAGTATGTTAAACAAACATTTTTTTACATTGTAATTGTCCTCATGGAGGAACAGCAAAGTACACCCAAAATGAAGAATGATCAAAAGACAAAGTTTTAAATTGAATTACATTTTTCTTTTGTCTATTTTCATTAATTGCGTATAAAAATTAAATAAATAAAATATAAGTGCCTTCAACATAACCTTGAGAAACCTCAAGCCTGAAGTCATACAAATATTTACAAAATAATGTAAAGCATGGATTACTTCCAGCATCGCCCCTAGCTCAGTCTCTCTCCCAGGTGGCTTCGTTTTGCTGCACAAAACTAAAATGAGGACCCTGAAAAGAGACGACGTAGGGGTTGAAGACCTGGATTATGACAGCAAAGATTGAGGAAATGGGTATGTACAGTTTGGCTTATGAACACAATATTTAGAAGGGGACTATGGAAAGTTATTTGATACATCATCTGAGTAAAAATCACATTCTTTTCCTTGAAGTTTCTTTTTTTTTTTTTTTTTTTTACTAAGCTATGCTTGAATTCAAAATGTCATGCTGTCGGTCGTATCTAAAAGGATGATGTTTTACACAAAACAGCAGGGGGCAGTAGAGGACAACAGGACGGGAAAGAAAGAAGGCAGTACGTTAACCACAAGAAGCAACAATTGTTGGATTCAATCTCCTAAACTGCTTCTACGTAAATCAAACAAACAGCCTTGTAAATTCATGTAGGCCTACGACAGATTGGGATTGAGTGGGACTGGTTCTACGATCTGAGTGGCAAATACAAAGTCGCATATGAAAATAGTTGGTCAATCAATTGCGATTGTGACAGTAATTGCAACAAGATATTTTGGCACAGTCAATTTTAAAAATATTTCTGAATATCACTTCTGGATTTAGTTGGGATTCACATCCTGCCCTGCCGCAAAAATAACAGACAAAACAACAGCAATCTGTCTAAAATAATCCACTTGGTCTTCTCTCCTTGATCTCTGCAGTCATTAAATATTCAGAATATTTACAATTTGCCAATACCTTCCAGCTTAAAGAACACAATAAAACATTATTCAAAAGTTCCCAGTTGAGGCATTGCATGTAAACCGTACAACTTTTTGAGTCCAAGTGGTATTTCCTGGGGGAAAACCCATTTGAGGATACACAGTTGACTAGAAATAAAGAGGAAGAAATTTGGCTGGCAAAAGGAACACAAGCAGTAGATACGCTGATAGATTACTTGATTGATCAGGCGATCAATACTCTCAGTAGGCCTCTTGACACGTGACCTTCCTTTTTCCTTTTTTTTTTTCTTCTTTTTTTTTTAGCTCAAGCAATGTTGACCAGTGGCTTGTTAATTTAATACACAAATCTGTACAAGTTTACAAGTGTCTTTTTCTCATAGTGCAATGCCTGATCCAATTGGCTTCTCTATAAAAACAAATCAAAATAAAATTCACGCCGTTATGGAAGTAAAAACATCCCTTTAGGTCGTCCCTGGTCGGCTGCAAAGACGTCTCAGTTAATCCCGATGCAACAAGTCTCCAAAAAAGGCTGGGACTGGGGATGGGTGACTTAAGGACTTGGTGACGCAAAAGAAGAATACGAAAAAAAAAATAGTTAAGTGCATGCTCAAATAATAAGAACAATACAAAGTCGAATCCATGATAAAAATAAGTATTTCCAGTCTTTAAAAAACCGAATGAGTCTAAAGAGGCTGGTGCCGGCTTGGTTTGGGGAGGTAAAAAGGCGATGTGGATGGGTTTTACACCGACGCGATGACAATCATGAGGTGGGGCGAGATGCTGGAGATGCTGTTGAGGAGGTCGGGGGCCAGGTGGGACAGGTGGACCTCCGAGAACTCGCAGGGTGGAAAGATCTGGACAACGAAGGCTGGCTGGAGACACAAGGGGTACAGGTGGGGTTAGAACGGGATCAGTGCAAAGCTTTGTGGCAAAATGTCTTTTTTTTTTCTCAGAAATGATGACTGAGATCATGATTTGAAACAACAGCACCGACCTGATTGGAGCCAGGGTTTGGGACATTGATGATGCCAGCTGCCTGTTTGGCCTGCAGGTAGGTGATGAAGCCCGTCTTCAGTGCCTGGGTTTGACTGAGTACATCTTCCTGGTCTCGTCCACAGGGCAGGGCCAGAAGCAAACAGTAGTCATTCTCCACCTGGCAAAAGAGTTCAAACACTAATTAGTCCAAACTAATTAATGTGGGGAAAGCACAAGTAGCAACCTGCACGTGCAGAAAATAATGGCTGCACATGGTGTAATCCAAACATTAGAGTGAGTGGGAAGTACAATCACAATGTGGATTATCTTATATTATTTGGGGTTTTATATATATATATATATATACTGTATATATATATAAGAAAATAAGCAAGCAGATTCATTCATCATTGATTCAATTCAGCCAAAATCTGAAAATGTAATGTCTTTACTGTAGTCTTGTATCATGGTATTTAGTATTCTGGTCACTCACAGTCATTCTGCGGGCTACGCTGTCCAGCTGGGAAGCCTCAAGCCTCATCCTCTGGACAATACGCAGGAGAGAGCCCCCCTCTGGCGGGGGCAGAGAGCACTGAGCCAACACCTCGTTACCAGAAACAAAGTGGAGCTGCACAGCAGCCTGGTCATTCTTCAGGGCCAGCAGGCCTTGCCACACAATTGGATATTTCTGCAGGAATAAGGTGTAGGAATCAGTATTTTCTTTTCTCTTATAATTAAAAGATGGATGTCCCGAAACTACTTGCAGCTGAATACAAGTTAAATGGAGGATAATCACAAACAAATGGACGACAAAATATATTGACAGATTTGAAGTAAGTTGAAGATACTGCTGTAATTTTCCCTTTTTCCTACCTTTAGAAGTTGCACCATGTCAGTAGAGCAATGACCAGAATGCTCCAGCTTTCCATCCGGACGTAGCTGCTGTCCCATGGAGACCACAGCAGGTGGAGGGGCTGGAAGGAAGGTGGGGGGAGCCTGGAGAGACGAGTCTGCCTTGTGGGGAAGCACGGCTGGTAAAGCCATTGGAGACTGATAAGAAGGAGAGACTGCATCTCTTTGCATTCGTGACACGTGTGAGAGGTCCATAGAGGTGCCGTGGCGAAGGTGTGAACTCTCTGAATTGGAATCCACGCCCCCAAGTGAGCCAGCAGTGACAGAATGAGACACTTTTCCCCGGAGTCCAAGCTCATTTTCTGAATGGACCTGGTTGAAAACACACATTTAAAAGTATTTACATATTCATCTAAAACCTTGATTAAATTGATCAAGCAGGAAAAAGGCAGACACAAACTATCAAATGAAAACCATTTGTCTTGTGCCTCACCTGTGATGGTACAATTCCTCGATTAGCCCGATTCATTCCCAAAGAAGGACGTCTGGGAAACTGGGAAGTGAAGCTCAACATGTCCCTGTAGACGGGGAAGGAGGTTGCGCCACCTGGAAGCATTCGTTGAACTCCTTGGGGGTGAGAGGACACCATCACAGGGCCGGAAGCATGAACTCCCATGATCCTACTCTCAGTGTGCGATGGGTGCACATTTTTGCCATCTAGTACTTTGGGAGATTCCTTTATGGTTGATGTTGTGTTGTTTCCCATAAAAGGGTGGATGGATGGTGCAGAAATGCTGCCTGGTGAGATTGTGCTGCTCTCTGAAGGGCGCGCCTGTCTCGCATCCACAGCTGCCTGCTCTCCTAGCTCCTGGTGCAAGAGAATGCGTTGGTGCATGTCTCTGTACTGATCCAAGCGTATGCTTCGCTGGTCAGTCTTCATCATTATCACATCTGGTTGAACCTGGGGTACAGACGGCCTTGGAAGCACCTGATTAAAGTGTCTTGGATCTTCTTCAGTCCCACTGCTGTTAACACCACCCGACACCACTCCCTGCTGACCCAGGTGGGACTGCAGCACTATGTCCCGAATGACACTGGACTTGGGTGTACTTGAGTGATGTGCTGGCAGGGATCGTGAGGACGGCAAGGAATCAGATCGCCTTCCATAGTTAATGGCAGAAATGGGCTGTGTACTCAGCCTAGCCTCGTTTGCCATTGAATTAGTCACATTGTGAGGTGGCATTATAACAGAAGACTGTTCTGTGTGTGTATGATGAATGCCAGAATATGGTGACAAGGGGGACAAGCCAGGACCCAGGGCCGAGGAGGTACCAATGGGAGAATTGCTAGAAGGACAGACTTTAACAAAGGGTGAAGGAGAATTAACTATTGAGCGTGGAGACTGTGGCTCCTGCTTCATTAGGGGAGCTGAGCGATCAGTTGGGATGCCAGAACTGGGACTTATGCAAGTGTTAGAGAGGGATGAGTGATGTGGACTCATGCGTGGACTGAGGTTAGTATGTGGTGTTGGCCTGCTCATGTCCATCTTTTTTGGTGCAGATTCTGTTCCTGATCCTCTTTTTCCATGAGTGTGTCCATGTGACTGTATCACTGCTTGGCTATACATCAAAACTTGAGAAGAAGCGCCCGATGGTTGAAACATCTTCACTACACTCCCCTGGGAAACGGTGGGAAATGGGACTTCATATTTTTCTGGCCTTGGACTTTCTTGCTTGGTACTAGAAATAACAGGTTGGGAGTTGTATGATTGGCCACTTAAAAGTCCTCTAGTGTGTCCATAAATTGTGGGCGTCAGGGATCCTTTTGTGGTGGATGGTTGAGATGATGGGGGGATTGGCTCTTGCTTAATATGAGATTTGGAGACAGATTGCTGAAACTCTATGTCGCCAGCACTAGCTTGAGGAATCTGACTAATTTTAGCTCTCATCCTTTGGGGTCCTTCAGTTTTCTGACCTGAATAGCTTAACACAACAACACCTTCTGAAGTGTTGACTCTTAGGCCATGGCTGGCGGCTGCACTGTAAGGAGTGTTCTCTACAACAGATCGACCTCTGGAGACATCATTCATTGTATCTACCACATGGTAGCGACTGTTCTCATTTGTGTTTGCCCTAAACTTTTGCTTAGGAAGAGATAGGCCAGTGTTACGGTTGCTGAGGGAAATACGAGGAGTGTCCTCAGAGTCATATGGGATTGGTATTCTACTGATAACTGAAGTAGATGGAGATGAAATGACGGTATGCTGGATCTTCTCTCCATAGTTTTGACGTGACTCTGTAAGGGGAGATGGTTTGGGATATGGGGGCTGGGGTGATAAACTATGTGTTTCTTCAGAGTGTACATGTCTTGAATCCACCGTTTCAAGAGGATTTTCTTTCTCCATTTTTGGAGAAGGTTCTGATAGTACAGATGTCACTGAGGTGTTGGGTATATCCTTGTTTTTTAACGCTGAAACATATTTGGGTTCCATTAGTATTTTTCTTAACGTGCTTGAACTTGGATCTATATCTGATGCCTTGGTGTCAGGAGGTAGTGCTGGATTCCCTTGGGGGCCTGCAAGGGCGGTTACTGCTTGTTCAGAGAGAGTTACGACAGTAACATGAGGTGAATGAGTGCCAAACATTTTACTTCCCTCAGATTTCGGCAACCAGTCTGGGGTGACGGACATTTTTCCATGGCGCAGATGAGGTACATTGAATTGAGAAACGGGTATTGGTGGTGCTGGAGATGGGGCAATAGTGAGGCTTGGTGGCTTTGCTGCTTGAATACATTTTCTACTGCTAGATGCCTTGTTTGTGCCCAAGTGAAATGCTGATTCTTGGGGTACAGGCTGTTCCACTGCAGGTTGCTCAGCCTCTTTAGGGGTGTCCACTGTCATGGCACTTGAAATATCTTGCCTGCAAGTTGCTAGTGCAGTAACAACTGAGGCACCTGCCGTTGATGCCGCTGTCACAGCCTTGGAGTTGATGGTCTGGTGGTCTTCTGGGATTGACTCTGGGAGCTTGCTCGGGGATGCCTCCACTTCTGCAACCTCTTCCGACGTCTTATTCATTTTGATTGCTGCACCTTTACGACTCCTCGACTTTTTCACAGCCTTAGTTTTTGCCTTGCCCATTTTCTTGACTGTCTCAGGTGCCTGTAACTTGGAGACATCAGGACTTGCAACCTGTGATTGACCGGCCTTAATCTCTGAAAGTACTGGCTTTGAGCTAGGTGTTAAGGGTGCAACAGCCTGGTCTGCGGTAAGAATATTTTTGAATCCCATACGCTTTACTGGTTTCATGGTGTCACTGGTAGTTGAGGAAATTACAGCTTCAGGAGTGGAAATAAGATCTGTGTATCTCGGAGGAGCTGTGAAACCTTCTGGCTCAGCAGATATGTCTTCAGATGTAATTGAATCAATGGCTGCAGCTAGCTCTGTTTCACATGCAGGGAGAGCTCTCTTCTCCACCTCGTGCTCATTCTGTGGCTCCACCGGAGTAGGTGGCAGTGATGGTGGCTCTGCAGGTGGTTCTTTAAAAGGTTGGGACTGTTGATCTGTAGCAAGCTTAGCTATATTTTCAACAGCTTGCTCCAATTCCATTTGACGTGCTAAAAGATTGGCAGATGGATCAACAGGCATTTCGGTTTCTGATAAATCCTCCTCCATTTCCACAGAAATTTCCTTTGTTTCTTTCTGGGAAGACAGGGATTTAGTTTCTTTGTTATCTTCAAGTCCTGGTATGGTTTTTGTAATGGTGGCTGCTTCAAAGGATACAGACTCATTCTCCTCTGAACGAAGTAAACATTTCACATCATCAACGCTGACACGTATCTCAAGATTTTTTAGGTTGTGCGACTTCTCCTCTGTGAGCTGTTTGGCATTTCGTTTTAGTCTTGCCGTTTTTGTTTTTGTGATTTTGTCAGGTTGTTTTATCTGTGAAGGTGTAACATCTACTATGGTAATATCCTCTTCAACAGATTTCTGGACATCCAGTTCCTTTTTTGGAGTCTCCTCTTTTTCTGACAATTTTCCTGACAGTACAGAATCAACTTCATGTTTGGGCTCTAACAGTTCAATGCTGGCCAAATCAGTTTCCTCGGCTGCTAAATTAACCCTTCCTATTTTACCTATTTTCTTTACTTGAGGTTGCTGCACTTTCTGTGTGCAGGGTGAACACCATCCCTCAGATGTTTTCAGGTTCTCTAATGAGGTTGAGGTATCTCCAAGATCAACATCCTCTGCCATTATTTTTGGCTGATCCTCCTTAACTGGTGATACATCATCCCCCAGTCGACCTACTTTCTTGGGAGGCCGACCGCGCCTTGTGTTGACCGACTGAATTTGACAATCCTGCTGTACCTGTTCTTTATCAGAACCCCGCTTGCGCATTGAGCGCAAGGGCTCAACTACTTCTTTTCCAGCTTGCTCTCCTTCATGTTGCGTGGCATAGACAGATTTGACATTTCTGCGACGTGTTCTTCCATGGACTAAACTTGCATCAAGATTTTGTTCCACGTCTGAAGACTGAATTGGGGACTTGGGGGTGTTCTTCCCCTCTGATGTCTTGGATATTTCTCGAGGAGATGAAGCTCTCTTGAGTTTTTCCTTGTCTATGCGTTCACTCTTTCGAGTCACAGGTTTTTTACTCGCTGGAATTTGAGAAAGTCGTGTAGAACGTGGCCCTGACACAGCAGCCCTTGCTCTTTTGTTCTTAGGCTGTTTACGGTTTGGTAACTGCTTAATGTCATCTTCCGTTGGTTGAGAAGATAAATATGTGTCTGTCTCAGATTTCTGAGGTTCCTTACATTGTTTAGATTCTTCATCTCCTGTTTTCGGCTCAGTTGTAATAATTCCAACAAGAGGAAATTCAGGAGTTTCTCCATCAGAACTACTCAAAGAGCTGCTAGGTGTGGGGGGCTTATCTTCTCCACCGCCTTCAATTTTCAGTTTGGTATTACTTAATTTAACATTTTCCTCCACTTGAGATTCTGGCTCTGGAAGGGCCAAAGTAGAGGTCTCAGGTAGTTTTGTTACAACTGATTTAGCTTCTTCCAATGGAGGAGATTGTGGTGGGGATAAATCAAGAATGTGCTCTACTTTTATTTCTTCTGGGACTTTAGGAGATCTTTCTCTGGGAGAGGGCATCTGTGGTGAACACGGAGAGATAATTATGGAATTTACAGACTGTGTATTTATTTTATGCATTTGATCTGATGCATTGACATACAAGTCATTGTTGCCGTTTTGCAAATCTGCTCTGAGCTCAATTGCAACATTTTCAGTATCAAGTGCAGGGTTATCCTTGTCTTTTTGCTGTTGTAGCTCCAAAAATCGACTATGAAAAAGCACCTTAGGCTCTTGGGGGATGTTACCACTTCCAGAAACAGGTTGTAACTCAGTAGTACTAAGCTTAGTAAGAGGTTTACTGGCTCCTGTCTGTATATCCTGATCTTTGCGCTCAAGGCGTTGCAAACGCAGTGAATCCTGTTCAAAGATTGAGCTATGGAGGAAACGTGAGGCAAATAGTTCTTTCCTCTCCTGTTCTTGTGGCTTCAGTTCATCCTTCTTGTCACACAGTTTTCCTTCTGAGTTGGTACGAATCTTTTTCTTTTTCATGTACCAAGAAGGAATGGGTCGTGGGGCTAGCTCAACCTTCTCTTTGTCTGAACAACTGTCAGTGCTTGGGAAGCACGTGGGAAGAAATGACCAATTCTCCTCCCGGGATGAGTACAGGGTCTTAGCTCTTTCAAGGAGGGCTTTGGTATCCGGAGTAATGGTCTTATCTAATGCAAATGAATAAAACTTGTTCTTTTCCAAAGAGCCTGAGAGCTTAAGGTCAGGACACCGATCCTCACGTTCTCTGAGGATATAAGACAAAGAGGTGTTGGTGCTAGGAAGGTCATTTTTGCTCTCACTATACTCATCGGAATCAGATTGCACTTCTGCAAGATTAGTATGTATTGTTTCATGTTTTACAATGCTGCTTGGACTGGTCATTTCCATCCTCACTGAATCTGATTTAATTTTTCTCTCCCAGCGATGGAGTAATTCCTTATCACACCCAAGCAGGGCTGATTTAAGCTTGGAGAACTCAGTATCTGTAGACGGAAAATCTCTGGTTGTCAGGTCCAAGTTGTATTTCAGCGATTCAATGTGTGGGAATATTTTCTCATCCGCTATTGGAGAAGACCTTTGCTCTTTTTTTGTGAATGATAAGGAAATCTGAGCACCGGCAGCTTCAATTGGGGCAATCTGACTTTCACTTAATGATGTAATATTCTGTTGTACAACCTCATGCAAATGTGGAGGACTGCACATGTTTTGTTCACTTTCTGGTGAGAAAACCTCAGTGTCAGACTGCTCCAATTTCTTGCGTTTTGAAGATGTTACACTGCTGTCATTCTGATTTTCTGATTTTCTTGGATCACACAGCATACAATCCTTTTCAAAATCATAAGCATCATTACATTGTGGGCTTTCAGATTTTGCAAATGCATCAGACTTAACAAGCTTTTGGCCAAGCCAGCTACTAGATTCTGTTGGTTTTTTGCACCTTTTCATCTGGTCAAAGTGTGAAACAAGTTCTTTGTTGCTTTCATGAGTTTCTTTGTATTGCAGTATGCTGTTGGCAATTTCTAATGAGCCCGGTTTCTGTTCATTTAACTCTGTATCAGAATTGCTATCAAACAACTTTGTTAAACTTGAGCAATTTGGGCCTTTGGATAACCCACATTCCATTTTAACATACGGCGTTTCTAATATATCTACGGAATATTCGTTAAGGCTTCCAAGTTGTGGCTGATGCTCAAGGGTTAGGCCAATGGAGTTGGTCTCAGAGTCTTTTCTGTCTTTTGGACTGTAAACAGAGACTACTCTGTCACAATTGTCTTTGCTGTGCTCCTTTTTATGGATCCTTTTTAACACAAGGCTCTTCTCATCGATCAGCTCCTGAGCACCGTCTCCTCCGAGACTGAGTTCCTGGCGGCTGTCTTTCTTGTCCGCGGGTCTTTTTTGTCGGTTGGGTTTCCCAACAGAGTCTTCAAAGCGCCTTTTCCTTGCAGCTAAACGGTCAATATCTACAGATACGACATCAAATCCTACTTCAGATTTACCATGTTTCTTTGTCTTTAATTTAGCATCCTTGTCAACAACATCAACCAGGCTAGACAGAGTCTTTTTTTCTACTTTTCCAAGTTTAGGAATATCCCCCTTTGAGGAATCTGTGTGACATAGAGGACTTCTCTGTTCTTCTGAAGGAGATGCTAACGGATGGCTGTCATTTTCAGCCTTTGGTCGTCTTTTCTCCGGGGCGGTGTGGCCAATTATTTTCCCTTCTTTACTTTCTTTTTCTTTGACCCGGGTTAGTTGTACAACACATGGCAAAATATCTACCTTCACCTTCCCAGAGCACTCCTTCTGGGTCTTTATACTTTTACTTTGAAATGCTGCCACAGGGCTAACATCTCTTTCAACTCCCGGTTCCATCTCTTGGGAATTTGGTGAAGAAGCTTTGAGCTTCTTCAGCATTTGTTTATCAATTTTGTCTTTTCGTGCAACCCGTTTCTCCTTGTCACTGACATTTCCTCGTTCAACATCAAAAGGACGTTCTTTATCAAGCTTATCAAGCTTGTTGTATCTTTCGGCATGCGTCTTGTCAGGTTTCTCAAATCTAGGTGGGGAGACTGAACTACAGCTTCCACTCCTTTCAGATGACCTACAGCACAGCCTGCGGTCAGAGTCACTCTGTAGCCTCTCTGAAAGGGAAGGCGATGCTGTAGGGCTGGCGGGCCGGTGGGAAGGAACATGAGTAGGGCTTTGACTGCACTCAATAGTCCTTCTCCCGTGGTCACGTCCACGGTCAGTTTCAAAGCGCTCCCTCTCTCGTTCACGTTCCCGCTGCAAGTAGCTGTATTTGCGGATGTCCTGCTCATATGGGTCTGCTCTGTACTCTCTATATTCCCGCGGGTCTTCAAAGTATTGTGGATCATAGTAGTCTCCTTGATATGGATCCCATTCCCCGTAGAACTCCCGACTCCGGGTAGGGTATTTGCGTCTCGGGTCTTCGCTATATGTTGCTGAAGTTCGTACGTTGTCATAATACGTTCGCTCTGCCGAAAACTCATATTGAGTTCGTCGTTCATCCCTAGAATAAAAATGCCACAATGAAAGATTAATTCATATTTCAGAAACAATTATTACAGTAGACTGATTGGCATTCTGAAAAAAAGCCCACAAACCTTCGATCAGTTAAGAGGTCATAGAAATCCCTGATGTCCTGGCCGGATGCCTGCATTGACCGATAAAATGCCATCTGACTTTCCTGATTGGCAAAGTCCACCTGAAAAATGATTGTTAAATCAATATAGATGTACATATCGTGTTTTTTTTAAATATATACATTTGATTATGAACAATATTTTTGCAGTATCACAATTTCACAGAAATCAGACATGGTTCCACTCACCTTGACCTTATTGCCCCCTATCTTCCAACCCTTGGCCTCTTTAACTGCAGCCTGCGCATATTCAATGTTGTTGTACAGAATTAAGGCCATACCTTTCATTCTGTCAAACACAACCTGCAGAAGAAGGAAATTATGTTACATGATACATGAGAGAAAGGCAATGTCAAAAGGGTGGGATAAAGTTAAAGCAAAGACCTTTACCTTGGCAACGTGCCCATAGCGGCAGAAATGACGTGTAAGAAACTGTTCTGTGGTGTTTGACGCCAATCCATCCAACCAAACACAAGTCGTAGGCATGCTTTTTCCAAAGCCCAGCTGAAAGTTACATTGAATGGTAGAATTAATTACTTGTGACGGATACTTGTGACTTGTGTAATGGACAAGATGTTTACCTTCAGTCGATTGCTGCCAAGGTACTCCCCATCCATTTTCTTTATGGCCTTACAGACACTGGCGATGTCGCAGTACTGTAGAAAAGCATACTGCGGGGCTCCATTCACCTTCTTGATGTCAATATCCTTTGAAAGAAAAAACATGCAGGACATTCACTATACACCACCAAGTACACCACCGAATGAAATTAAACATGTCGATATGTTGTGATGCTTTGCAAAAAACAAATGGTGTCACCAACATACAACAATTTCTCCAAAGCGTTGAAATATGTTGAGAAGATCATGGTAGCTGGTCGTCTTCTCCAGATTCCCAATGAATAATGTCCGCGTGGCTTTGGGATGGAACTCATCTATCCTCTCATCCAACGGGCGGAATTCATTCTCGCTTTCCGTCTCTGCAACAGAAATGGCTTCATTATGAGCTTTGCATAGCTCTCCCACATCGATAATCAATTAGCGAAAGGCACCCGTGGCTTACCGGGGCCGTTCCAGGCTATGACCTCGATTTGCATCCCAAAAAACAGCTTCCCTTTCGACGCCACCTGGGCCTTCTCCTGATCTTCTTGTTGGCGGAAGAACACAAGTCCATAGCGCTCCTCGGAGGCTCCGTGGATCTGCACGGAGGTGACCTTCCCGTGCTTCTTGAATTCGTGAAACAGACCATCCTTGAGACTCGTGTCTGTGGAGAGAGAACCAAAACAGTGAGCAATTGGAAAAAGATGGCAGATTTATAACATATGCATGAAATATGAATGTCTGCAGATGGACAGATCTGCGAGCACTCCGGCGGCAGATCTGATGGAGAGCGTGGACTGACCCGTGGAGCGCACAGGAAGATTTTGGACCTTGATGCCAAAGCTCTTCCGAGGCTCATCCTTGTCGAGGGAGGACAGGGTGAGTGCGGAAGGGGCAGGAACTGCAGCGGATTGCACAGAGCGTGCAGGGGAGTCGTCACTGGAACTGGTGCTGGAATCACTGGACGCACAAGACGACAAAAAGATTAAGGCTGTCTCAAAGTGAAGAGATTTGGTGTTTACATTGGCTGTTCTGATGTGTTCACAAAGCACGACAACCAGCGTCATGAAAGCCGGGTCCAGTAGAGACAGAAATTCACACAAGGGAAAAAGGCATTCATGTTGTAGATCCACAAAAAATAAATCATTCAACGCTTTGAGATACCCAGGGAACCTGCATGCCATTATGGTCGACAGCAAAGAAAGAGATTTGAGATCAGCTATCGACGTATCTATATATAGATATGTTTATATAGCTCTATAGACACAAATGTATATAACCTTGTATATTTATAACAACCTTGTACAGTATAATTATCTCATATAAAGCTTTAGTGAACAGCATTAAGAGAGGGCTTTTTTCATCAGTGGGAAATTCAGTGCAGTCTCGTGCATGCGTCCATTTTAACACAGAACCTCGTCAATTCCCTGGCCCAGCTTCTTTTCAAGGCACTCTCCCCTTCTCTCCTCTTCTCTCCCCTCCCCTCCTCTCCTCTCCCCTTCTTTCCCCTCCCCTGCTCTCCTCTCTTCTCCTCTGCTCTCCCCTCCTCTGCTCTCCTCTCATTTCCCCTCCCCTGCTCTTCTCCTCTCCTCTCCCCTCCTCTCCTCTTCTCTCCTCTCCCCTCCCCTCCCCTCCTCTGCTTCCCCCCCCCCCCCGCTCCCTTCCACTCCCCTCCCCTCCTCTGCTCTCCTCTCCTCTCCTTGTCAGCCACTCCCGGAAGTGCTGCTGATGAAACGTGGCCTATGGGAGCGGGCAGGGAGCCAGCAGTGGCCAGCAATTTCCAGTTCCAACTGGATCTCCGAGGAGGAGGAGGGGGGGGGGGGGGGGGGAGCCATTACCCACAAACAGAGGTAGGCAGTGAGACACCAGTCCCTTGAAATGTCCCTCGCTGCACTACCTCACCGCACCACAAGTGTCACTAGACACAACAAAAAGGCTCACGTCCAAACTGTGGCGCCAATTTGTCAAGCAGAAAATCTAATTCCGTCATTACAGGCTGCATTTGTATTTTGTGCAGAATTTTTTTTTTTTTTTAAAGGGCCGCATCACTCATCTTAATTTTTTCTTCCTAACGTCATGGGGTTTCATATCAGAATAATAATGAATGTGTTATTCAATAACTGAAACGTTGACAATCTTTCCTCTTGCACCAGGTGCAACCACACCCCTGCTGTAACCACATTCCATGCAGTCTCTCAGGGCCATATCGTCCACAGAGCACTTTATCACATGCTGCTGGCGATGGCAACCTGACAGGAAACAATGCCTCTTCGTCACAACATTCCCACTGACTCAAGACACCATCTAAAATACAACGTGCGCGGTTCACATTGCATAGGCAATAGTGCACAGCGCAATGATGGGACAGCACATCGGTTTGTAGTTTGCGCTAAGGTTTGGTTCAGTGAAGATGATTTGATTGGACAAACACACCAGCAACCAATCAGGATGGCAAACACATAGCAGACACACAACAGGTAGTCCAGAGAGAAATAGAAATGCAATTATTCATGTGGTTGACTTGGGGGGTTAGCTGGATGTGAAAATCAGTTTGAAAGAATTTGTTCATGAATTGTACAACCGACGTGCACAAAAGTGCACTGTCATTGCAGACGTGGCATTGCAAAATAGGAAAGGAAAGGAAAAGACAGTACATTTGTCAGAATATCAGGCAGACCTTCTGCCAACAGACCTCTCCTCTCCTTTAGACAAACATTTTTGTCTTATTGACAATGAACCTGGGGTAATCAATATGTTTAATCAAACTGCTACAATTGGATGATACAGTGCATCATCCAATTGAATCAGGACATTAACCGAATGATGTCTCATTCAAAAGGATAATCCATTAAGAACAAAGATATCGGTATTGTAACAGGACATGTTGCACCATGTAATTACAACATTGGAATATGACACACGGGGCCAGCGGGACATCCAGCGCTAACGAACAACCCGGGGCTGAACTCACCTGCCACTGGTGCTGCTGCTGGTGCTGCTCAGCGAGTCTGAACTGGACGAGCGGCTCCGTGAGCCCGCGGTGTGCCCTGCCAGGACCCCCGTCGGGCCCGTCAGCCCGGCCGTCTGGCCCGCCAGCCTCTGAGGGGACGGGTTCCGGGAGTGCGCGGAGCGGGACCTGCTGCGGCTCTGGCGGTACGAACGCTCGCCGTGGCGCCCCCTGTCGTCACGGTACAGGTCCCGGTGGACCACACTGGCCAGCGTGAAGGACTCCCGGCCGCGGCCGGACTCGTAGCGGGGCTCGGGGGTCTCGAAGCGGCAGGGGCTCCGACTGTGAGCGCGGTAGAAGCCGATGGCACTGGATGCGGACCCCCCGCTGCCCACCGCAGCGCCCGCCGCTACGCCGGCCCCGCCGCTACCGGCGACACAGCTAACGATAGCCCCGCCCCCGCCGCCACCCACTAAGGCCGAGGCTCCGCCTCCGCCCGGCGTAACGGATCCACTCGCGCCGCTTGGGCCCAGAGTTCTTTCCCGGGCATCGCGATAATAGTCCGCTTCGTAGTGCCGCTGGCGCTCAAAGCCGGCGCCGCCCGTGCGGTCGTGATGTCCGTACGCACCGTGGTCGTACGCTCGCTCTCGACTCTCGCCGGTTCTGAGACACAGGGAAAGGAAAAGGAAAGCACAGTATAAATAAGGCTTTGTGGCAGACAGATATTGCCATTATTCCAGCCAACACGTATTTTACTGGGAGGGTGTAAGAAACAACAAGGAAGACACACTTAAAGTGTATCTGGCTGGATTTTGTAAAGAAACGGGTGGACTGTGTTGAAATACCCGCATAAACCTGAAACTACATCATTTATTTTCAGTGTTAGATATTAAAATGTGTTGCATGCCAATTTATAGTCAATGCATCTCACTCTCTTCAGAATGAGTTAGCATGACTGGCACAAATTAAGGAAATGTCAATTTACAAACTGAACCAGTTTGCAGAGGAAAGTTGCCAATAAATATTTAAAAACATTTAAACAAAATTACCTTGATTTGTAAGTGCTTCAATATAATATTTTTGTTTAAATTAGGATAAGTTTCCAAAATTTTTGTCATTGTATTTAAAGATTTCCAGAATGAAGACAGACCTTAATTTAGCCAAAATAATACTACCCAGCTAATTTGGATTATTGGCAAGTATTTTTAAAAAGTCTCATTCTACATTTGTATTACGTATTAAGTATATATTTTTCCAAAATACATTCAGTAATTACTTTTGCAAACCTTTTTTTTGCTCAACTTTTGCAAAATGAGACTTCAACTCGGAGGCCAGACATTGACCAACTGCTACCAAAAGGCTATCAACTGCTATCAACCGAAAATGTATCACGTTTTGTTTAAATGTTTGCCTTTTGTTTGCATGTTTGTCACGCGTGATAAAAGGTGCCATAAAGTGAAAGCCACTGCACATGTGCAGTACAGATCAGGCAGGAGGAGGGAGGTAGGGGTAATGACAAGGTGCCAGTGTGTCCTGCCCATTTTTCATTGACAAGCCAAGTGCAAATAAACAGCAATAGGAGATGGACTTGGACACACGGAAATGGAAAAACTGTAAAATACACTAAAGAGGTGGACACCATGAAGCCTCGCCCTGAGTGCAAAGTGTTACACGATTGGAATAGATAAAAAACCCTTGCTTTTCCTCGATGGCGAGCATTAAAGCAACCTAAAAAGCTTACGAGCATCAAACAGGTTGCTATCAAACGGGTTGTTTTTGTAGCTAACGTAGCTTAAAGGTTTTCTCGCATGGCCATAAACACTTCATGCGTGATATGTTATGTAGGCCTTGAGCGACCACCAAAAAATGCTTGCTAGGACAACAACGGCAGGAAATTAGATGCTTCTGCTAGTAGTTACATTGTGAAATAAACGTTTTGCTATAGATCGTGTAATCTTGTCGGTGCGCACTGACAAGCCTTCCCCTCGAGATGTTGCACGTTGTTAAGATTGGCGCGCATAGCAGGCTTGTTCATGACATGTGAACTATAGTTCACTGCAGCTCTTAGTGTATACTACAGACCCTTACATTGTGGATTAAAGTACTGTAGTCTGTTGCCACAGGTCACGTTTCTGGGTTGGGCGTCTAAACTGCACATCGATCGATTGTAACGTTGTTTCTTGGCCTCGCATTCAGGTGACATTTCAAGCTTAGTTGCGTCTCCTCGTTTCCACTCACAGAACAAAAAAGGACTAAATTTAACTTTACGATAACACATTGGCAACGTCAGCAAACTACCGACCGTTCTAAATTCCAAAATGTAGCTACCTCTTCACTTAACATTGTGAACATTTCCAATGACTTCTAATAACTCTATCGTCTTCAGGATGCCCATCCAGTGTCGGAATGGCTTCAAGCATCATCAGGAGGTGGGAAACAGGAGGGGAGGGGGGGGAGACGAGAGCTTACAACCACGGTGATGCTAGGTGTGACCCACGGTAGGGGTGGTGGAAACAAATTGATTGATGGAGAATCAGGATTCTCTGCTTCTGGGATAGTTGTATCTTCAGGTTGACAAAAAAAGTGACTTTTTAAATCAATGTATGCCCAAGCCAGGAATATCAATGTAACATTAGTGGAAACATATTAATGGTACTGTCTTGCAGAGGGTCCTCTACTGTATTTGCCTATAGTTGATTGGAATTATGTTATTTTCTGTTCACTTTAGTTTAAAAACACAGATGGGCCTGTAGACCCTGATCCCTGACATTACACCCGTAGGTTAAACAAAAAAAAAAACACATAAAATCGCAGTATCTCGTCGCAATTTTTACAGAATCGCAATATTTACAGCATTGCAATACATACCAAACATAAATTTAATATCTGATGCCTAATGGTCGACAACGTTAGCCTAGCTATAACCGATGAACACAACTGTATTGCCAACCCAGTCTCACGGCAGTTCATGAAATAGTCACAAAATAGTCCTAATCTATTGATTTGTGTACATGGACATGAATTTCCCTTTTTTACGTGACACGACTTTCATTATAACCCAAACCCTAACCCTAATCCCTAACCTCAAACCCTAACCCCTAACCCCTAACCCCTAACCCTTACCCTAAGCCTAACCCCTAACAATGATATCGTAGGGTTAGGATATCATTAAAAGAGAACTGGCGGCGGGTCCTCGGGCAGCTTTAGCTGGCGTCTTCACCAAGAGGCTCATGGGTACTGTAGTATTTACTGTAAAAATGTGGTGCAGGCACGAAAATACTTCCATTGAATTACGTTAGTTTGAAAGTCGTGCTGAGGGTCACGAAAAAAAAGGAAATTCGTGTCCATGTAAACGAATGAATAGATAACATTTCGTGACTATTTCACAAACTGCCGTGAGACTGTGTTGGTTGGTATTTCAGCTGTGCTGCCATCTATATCGGTGCATCTACTTAAATTGCTCTATGTAAAAAAAGACAGCAAATATTTGTTGTTAATGTTGTTGAAATGATTAAAAAGTGAATCCGTTTACACAAATGTCACAATGCCGCAGCCTGTTTAGAAGCAGGGGCAGCTTACAAGAAAACCCTGCTAGAGATCCACACCCACATAGCAGAGCATTCAGGTGTGTACCACATCCTAGGTTTGCACAATCTCCATGAATGGGTGCAGAAAATGCTGTGGTGTGAGATACTGTCTCGATGAGAACTTATCTCCAGTGAACCTTGACTGAACACAGTGCACACTTCCTCCGGAGGTGGTTTTGACAATGGTTGTCTGCATCACACTTCTGCCTTCTTTGTGTTGCAATATCACAACCGTTTCCAATTTGAGATTTGATGAGATTCAGAATGCTCAAGTAAACAGGGCAAAATGGGCTGTTTGGCATTGGTGGTCAAAACGATATTGTTACTCAAAGCATTTCGAACATGAAACATGAACATAAATTGTTTTGTATTGCCGTTTTGTATTCTGTTGGAATAAGTGATTGAATGATCTTATTTCCATGCACCACCCATAGCAGGTTGGAGGGGAACTTAATTTGCTCTTATTGCATTTTAAATGTGTGTGCCAGGAATGAAATTGATGGATTATTTTGACCGCTAGATGCTCTCAAAAATGCTAATTCTTGCAGATTCCCATAATTTCAATTTCCCCAATACAGGTTGTTGCATTATTCATGAATTATTATTATTAATTTTTTTAACCAGAGAGATGGTCTCTATAATTGTATTATGGCTTGAATAGTCTTCATATACAAAATATAATTGTGTTTTTGTCTTGTTTTATTATTAGTCAGACAGTAGGGATTTGTGTATAGCACTTCAACCATTTTTACTAGAACCACTCATCAGATCTTTTCATGTTATTGGCTCTGAAACTGAAGTGTGCGTTTTTCCCATATTACCGTAGAGGAGCAAGTCTGTCTGAAAGTAACGATAACGACTAAGATAGCGACAGCGCATTTAAATGTAATAAGCCTTTTATTACCACAGCTTTAACTTGACCAGCTTTGATGCGAAAAATAACCAAATGAGAGCAAATGATTGAGTCATATAAGAAATCACATCAAACATCCTCAACAAAGGCTGCATTGCATTGAAACAAAAACATCCATTTCACATCACGTGACATGGCGAGCCATCCCGTTTAGCAGTCGTGACATTTTTCACTTTGCTCACAAGGTGAAAAATGCCCGAGACTTTCATCTAGGGGGTGTGGAGACAGACAGCGCGGGTTAAGACACACGGAGTGAGAGAAAGGAAGTAGAAAGACATCCAAGAAAGAAGCCGAGAAACGTCACACAGGCAGAAATACAGGGTTATTCAATTGACTCTTTTAGTTAGTTGGGAGAATGGAGGGAGAAATAGGAGGGTTCAAACTAGGAGGTTAGAAAGAACAGCTATAATACACAAGGCAGGACATACCAACCTTTTGTGAGAGGAGTAACTGGGACTATTATTCCAAATATAATCTAGGGAGATAGAATATAGTGAGCAAAATGAGGGGCAGGTTGTGGAGTGCAGACAAAAAAAAGTCAAAAATTAATCAGTTGGAAAATGTAATCCTTGTAACTGTGGATATCGCTGGTGCACAAATGAGCTGCAGTTCATTATTCTTCATGAAAAATAAAAGAAATTGTTCAACTGACATAGTTAGGCATGAACTTGTCCATCTCCAGATGTTGTAGGAGGGGAGAAAAAAAACATTCGCAGATTGTACTTCCAGTGAGAAAAAAAAAAAGGAAAATGCTGGAAAAATGAATAAATATCAAACGCAGTGCTCAGTGTCCATACATATTTAACTGCCAATGCTTCAACGGCTCTCTTTTGCATCTATGGAGAAATAGTCTTTCATCTTCATTTGTTAAAGTCCAGCAAATTCCAATTAGATCGCACTGTAGGGAAACAATTCCACAGTGGCAGAGGGAAAAAATTGACCGAAAAAAATCTTCCAACTGGTAATCCAGACCTTGCATCAACATATTGAGTAAAGCAATCATCCAACCCGAAGGCGAATGGTTCTGCGATCATAACCTGAGAGAGGCTGTGTGGACTTTTGAGTACTGTTCGTATGGTTTCTGGTGCTGGAGGACGTTATATCCCACGACTTTGGAGTTCCACATTGAGAAGAGCGTGCGGTAATCCATTGGCGATAGGCAAGGTAATCTCCATTGGCACTTTTACCACTCTTTTCAAGTCCATTATTTCCATCTGCTTGTATGATCCAACAAGGGTTCACATTTATCCACAGCAACTGTGGTTGGCTTTGTCATTTGACCATTCAGAAAAGAAAAGAAAAAAAGAAAAAAACAACAACCGAGGAAGGCAAAATAAGGGAAACATTCTGCTCACATTTCCTGTTGTCTGAACTGGAATCAATGTGTCTGCCAGCACTTTGGTGTGATGCCCGAAGACATAATCCAAAACAAAAAAATGAAAAAGATGGAAAAAATGCTCAACCGATGAGTTTCAGAATCAGATAACATCCTTGGTCATCTTATTGGTGTTAATCCGAGAGGGAGAATACGTATCCTGGACAGGTTATCCACATCCCTCCGAACCAAGAAAGGATTTCGTACCACCAGGAAAGGTGGGAAATATTTTCGAAAAATCCAAATTGGACTCATCCAAACATCAGCACGCTTGTGTGCTCTCGGTCGTGTTGCAGCTTAAAACGCACAAGCGATTTCGGGTGAATCCATTGAGCGGGGGCCATAGTTACTCCAGAGGGTCCCGGGGATGGCAGCTCATGTGCTTTGTCCACTCCAACTCATTGCCTCACACAATCACTCACTTAAATATCCAAAGATAATCTCAAACTATGCGCAATTTAGCACTCATTCAATCAGACCCACGAACGTCTGCAAAGCCATCAAACAAGCTTTCATATTCACAGGGTGTCCTAGTGTCAGACACCTCGTGACCGCAAAGACCGGTGGAATCCAAACACCCTGGGAATTTTAGAGGTGCTCCCTAGAGATCATAACCTCACTCCTTTTGAACCCCAAAACAAGCAAATGAATAGATGGAAAGATGCTCTGTGGTGGGTGAGGAGCAATAAAAAAAACAAGTTCCTCCTGCCGTCAGAGAAACGTTGTCCACTTACCCGTCTATTCTGCGTTCATAGCGTCCGTCCCTGTTGTGAAGCGAGGCGGGGGGCACATACACCTGCCCCCCGGCTGCCCTCGTGAACCCTGATACGTCCCGGCCGCGAGCCCCTTGGGACAGACTATCGTCCAGTCCCCTCGCGGCGCTCGGGATCGTGCCTGGCTCATTGTAATCCGTCCGCAGGTCTCTGTCGCCCATCTTGTTGATGGCATTGTGCGCCTTTTGGGCACTTTTAATGTCCACAAAATCCACAAAGGCTGCGACTCCTCCTTCGGACCCCCGTTTCGGAAGGACCTTGACGCTCTCCACACGTCCATATCTAGGAAATAAAGGAAAGAAGATAGAAATGCCCACATTTGAAAGATGATCCAATAACTGAACTGTAACAAGTTTTTTTCATCCATACGACCAAATTAATATTGCAGACAATAATGGATTTATATGAAATGTTAAAATGCGATTCAGGGAAATGTCCATTATTAAAGAAAGTTGTTCCACAGGGGTCGTTTGGGCAGCGCACCATGTTAAGATGGAATATGCATCATATCAATAGGCCTTTATAACATGATGTAGGCTTAGACTATTGGCTATTATAAGTACTTTCACCATATGGAGGAATGGTATTGTAAACCTTGTAGGCAGCCTATCCGCCGCGATAATTCAATTTATTTAGAAATAATAAAGAAAAATAATATTGAAAAAAATATAACGCTCTAATTGGCCTTTAATTGCTCATTGACAAAATAAGGATATTGTTGCTGTATGATATGTTTTATTTATTTTTTCCCAAAAAATTCAATGTTTCTTTTGCTTCATGGCAATGAAAAAAAAATGTCACGCCGTGTTTCTCTGGGAGGCAGAACCTACCCCAGAGAAGACCAACCATAAATACATTGCATGCCAGTTCCCACATTGAATCGCCTCCGACGCCATTTTAGAAAGCCGTTCACACTGCTTACTCATTCCGCCGTCCCCCATCTTCAATGACTTCCATCACACGTCGGACTGTCATGCACCTGCACACTCCCATAACCTCTCTTTACATCGCAGCCAATGGAGGACGACTTGAACGTTGCAGCCCAAAACACCCTCCGTTCGTCTCCCTTACATTTTACCAGCGCTCGGTTAAATATTAAAATAAACATCACTGGCGACAATGTAACGTATTGTTTAGATGACGGCACGCTGTGATGTAGACGGATCAAACGTGAAGAAGGTCGCGCGGTATAGCGGCGCTCTTAATAGATTCATGTCTAGACATCCCTCGAACACAACATAGGCCCACAGATTGGACGGCAAATGGCTAATTTCACTGGTTATCCGTTTCATTTTTTGCCGTGGAAGTCTTAGTTTTCTAATGTTGTATTGGATAGACACCCCCGCGCCCCCGCCCCCCCCCCCCCCAACCCCCCCGTTTAATTCATGGTTGATGAGAAAGTGTCCGACGCCGAGCTTGATGTGAAATGTGGAAATGAGCGTGTTATGGACGCGACTATGTGGGGCCGTGCGCGGCTCCATATGTTGGGTGTTTTCTGTGGGAGCGAAGCCGCTTCCAGCTTCTCGCACTGAGAACACAGTGCTGACCCTGGACCCACACACGTTTGATGGAATATTTCCTTTTGTTGAACAAAGCGGAAAAAAAACATCCACTGACAATGCCATACCGCATTCTCTACAGTTGAAATTATTCAAATAAAAAATAATGAGCGTTAATGATTCATCTGATATTGGCGATGTTCCGCTGTACTACGAACACTTTTACACTAGGCTCTACTGTTAAGCACGGTGCAAGAATAATGGATAGGAAGAAATGTTAGTAGGCTATGTGGCAAGCAAAATCTGTGCAGTAAGATCTATTTATTTTTGCACAGTGCATGGGCTGGACAGATGCAATATTCAACATCATCTAAACCGCATTGCACGTTTTGTGGAAAATTGTCCAATATGCAACACTCCACCGAGGGAAGGCGCATCGTGGCATTTCATTAATTGGGAGTTGCGCTTGAAACCATTTAAATACCTCTCGTGGGCACTCAAGCACGTTCATTAAAACCAGTGTGGTTTTGCACATGTTAAGAATAAAGACGTGACTGGAAATGATACACCCGCATGAAGAAGCAAAAGACTGGATTCAAAACTCGCAGTATCATCAGTAGCATATGCCTTCACTAGTGATGGAAAAATGTTTTTTTTTTTTTTTCAAAAGCAGAGCCATCGGTCGCCAAAACTATCCTGTCATGTATTGAGGAGTTTGTTTACAGTGAAAGTGTGCTTTTAGTCATCATTTACCAGGTGATAGGTGGCACGGAAGATGTTCTGTAGTGTGCGGTTGACGTGTGACCAACAAGTTATGTGCAAAGAAACGGCTATCTTGGAATTGCAGACAGACAGCCATTTGTGTCCAGCCAGATGCAGGTATTGATATTCCATAGTGCGAACTGACAGTACAAGCGCTGAATGGCATCTCGATTAAACAAGACTACGCTTTTCCCGGACACCAGTAAATGCGATGGGGTGGTGGACATGTGATCGAGGACCTATTGTTAAATTTGCACGTACATCGCACATCAGTCAATACTCACCGCTTAAAGTGTTCAATGATTTTCTCTTCTCGTACATTTTCGGGTAAATTTCCAACCCATAAATGTCGTGTTTCCCGGACCATAGTGTGTATTCCCGGTCCCCGATCATGCACATTAGTTTGCTCGGTCAATTACCTCCGGTGCAATACCACATATTTGCTAAATGTAACGCAACAGAATCCTCAGGCCGTTCGGACCCAACGCAACCATAAGGTTCGACCCCCTCGCGCTGTGTGATACTCAACGCTGTGAAAGCGCGATCTGGCATGTCGTGAACGCGCTCTTGACTGTTCCCGTGACTAGGCGCGTCCCTGACTCCGTGCGACCTTTGGTCGTAAAAAGGCTGCTCGTCGCTGCCTCAAAAGATGCAGCAATTTTGTTCGTAATGAGAAGCATACCGCGCACGCGTGGCATTGTGTGAGAACCTTTTTGCCGAAGAGTTGTTTGGTCTCTTTGCGCATGCGCCTCGTTCAAGGTAACTGGGAAGCTTTAATTTAACGTACAAAAAAATCGCCAATAAAAGAAGCTTCATAAGGCATATAAAGCAATGCTTAGCCTGCTACTATGATAGCCTATATAATTATGAACATGGTTTAGATCAATGAGGTAATAACTCAGCACAACACTGCAGACATCTATTGCTAATATTTGTACTGGTGAAGGCTCCTAATGCGGGAAGTGGGGAAATTAGCAGTGACACAGAGATGTATGGATATTTTTAATGACGTTACTTAGTGCGTCTGCGCACGCGTAACCATGCGGTAAAATGATCTCAAATTCAGGAGCGCGCATGCGAAAAGGAGTGGTTATAAAGGCAGAGGAGGACTCACGGAAAGCAGTTAGAGATGTTAGTGGACAGGGAGGCTGCAGTGCTCCGTGACATTTCATTTCCCATCTTTACGATATTCGAGCTTTGTTTGGGATCTCCGGCGAAAGCTTTTTTTGATCGCCAACTAGGAAATCTGTTCTACTTTCTCACTCTTTCGTGGATCGTACACTTTCCTACAGTCAATGGCAGCATGTGGAATTGCTAGACAACGTAAATGTGTCTACAAAAGACCCCCTGGATTACCAAGGGAATCGGACCGTGGCTAATTTCACACGCTCGTTGACACGGAATAAGGACGGAATGCGTAAAATGCGTCGGAGAAGCGTCTGTAAATTGCCTCTGTAAATTCACAGAATTCAATAAAGATACAAATGGGGCAGCACACCGCGCTTCGACTGTGGATGATGTGAGCTGGATATGTCAATGTCAAATGCTCGATGGCCTTTCCCTTTACAAGACCGCACACAAGAGGGAAGAGCCCAATAACCACACTATTAGCGTTTTAAGTGCTAATTCAAGGAGGTTTTATTTATTGTGTCGTCATTCACTTTAGTAAGACGGTGGTGCCAATCGTTCTCCAGCTAGAACTCGCGTTTACCAAGTGTGAGTTCGTCGCACGCCCCATAATACGCACACAAATAGGCATATTGTTTCTTAAACGCCATTTTGTGCAACTTTAGAAACAGTACGTCAGCCATTTTACCATGTGATTGATTTTCTTAAACCTGATTGTTGCACAAGGTGCATCAATATTCGGAATAAGACCTACCTCATATAGAATACCAGCATAATGTTATGATGCTAATCATTTACAAATAGGCGAGAGCAAACCAAAACTAGTAGGCCTATCTTCAAGTGCATACACTATGCTTACACTCGGTTATGTGGGAGGGATAATTAATAACCTATGTGGGCTAATTCACTATTAGGCTGCCGTCTAAAATCGATAGGCCGATTGAGGAAGCAGCCTAAAACCGTGTCGTCGCAGATGTGTCTGAATACAGCATCACCTAGGCGTAGATATCACAAACGTAGGCTATGCACATATAGCTTAATCCATCTGTAAGATATTTATTCCCCCCTTGTATTGGGTGGTTTGATCCGTGTCATTGGGGGTACTCGTTGAATCTCTTCTTCGTTGGGGTCTTCGAAATCATCTTGATCCTATGAACATGAATAAATACATGCTCTTACTGTGATGTTCTGGTGATATTCAATCACAGCGAAACACACCACAGACATTGAGTCCAACCTTCACTGTAAAGTTGTGTATATTTATCAAACTGGGCCATTATAGTCTGCTGTTGAGTCACACTGACCAACCAGGGTGTCGTCGTAGCAGCGAGCAGATCGCTGGCGGCAATGAGACACACAGTCTCTCCCAGGAAGCAGACGAGGATGTGGACAACATCTGCCCAGCGACCAACTGTCAGCATCAGCACCAGCAGACCCCCAAGGCGCACGGCCACCGTCTTTAGCGCTTGCTGTTGCTGGCCAGCGTGCGCGCGGTGCTGCTCATCTGTTCAAATCACAGAGACATATTGTAACGTAGGGTGTGCAGACCAGTTAATCTGTTTGTATTTTTTTTTAAACATATTAATGCTATTAACATGGCCGACCGCTAAACAATTCCCTAAAACTAGGGTGACACCACGTGACCAGATTCCTGATTCATCTTGGTTTTCTTTCAATGTATTCTTTTTATATACATAGGCCAACTCTTAGTACTACAAACTGCTTTCTCATGAAGGCCTTATTATTTATTATTGGCCCTAGTGTGTTGCCTATCACGAACTAAATCCATTTACTGGTGTGTGGCCTCGTACCTTGCATATACACAATCAACAAGGTGTAGCAAATGGTCAGGGGCGTCCAAAACTTCAGCGCCTCGGTGGCAGAAGCAAAGTGTCTGTTGACGATGGATATCGAGGCGAGGACGGCAACGGAGAAGGTGACCATCAAAGTCTTGCGGAGCAGCGTGGGCAGCAGGGAGCCCCCCGTGGTGAGCAAGGTCATGCACACGCCGCAGTAGCTCCGCGAGCTGTGGAGCGCGTACAGCGCCTCCACGTGGTGAAGCAACCTGGACGTCTGATTGGACAAGAACCAAACGAGCGCCGCCACTAACGTCAACGATAGCCAGCGCTGCGGCGCCCCCTCGTGTAAATAGTGAAGGCTGCAGCTCAGGGCGCAGCCCAAGGAGAAGTGACACTGGATGAGCACCAGCTGACATTCCCTGGATTCCTAACAATGAAGGGATACGTGGAGACAACAGGGATTGAAAACAAATCAACGCCGAAGACATGTTTTATTATAACATCGGATTAAGGGAAAAACCCGTAACGTGTGTGTATCCCATCTCTTACTATGCCATCGGTAACCCAAGCAGAGATGGCGCGGAGAGAGAATTCTAGAACCACCAGCGAGGCCACTCTGGAGCCAACCACAGTTAGCAGTAGCACCAGGACCCCCGACTGCAGGGGCAGGGCCAAGCCACTTCTAGCTCTGCCCTGGTGTTGGAGCGTCCTCCTCTGGCCGACCGTTGCCTCGTGGCTATCCAGCCATGAGGGAACGATATGAAAAGCAAAAGTCTCTATACAAGCCGTTTTATAAAGGTTAAAAAAATAATAAAAAAAAAAGCAATATGCAAACACCGCGTTAATTTGAATTCCTCACCGCTGTTCTTCTATAAACAGGTGCACTCTCGTTATGTCCCGCAGGACCGAGATCCCACACGCACCAATGACTCCTGCAGGCCAGAGAAGGAACTCCAGAAGTAAACGTTTAACATTTCTAAATGAAGGTTACAACACGGTGTCCATGGGAATGTATAAATATATACTGTATATAGAGTTGAGGTTATTTTTGTTGAACCAAGATCACTTTCAAAGGGTGTTTATATAAGGTACACGTTGAAGTTGGCCTGTGACAAAACAACAGTCCGGACAGCAACAAACAGTCCGTAGCTATGTAAACTGTTGAAAGGCTGAACGGTACCACCTACCTTGAAGTAAACTTTCCAATGGACTGGCATCAAGAACCGACCACCAGGTTAACTTGTGTAGAAACCAGTATATGAAAGATAACATAACGAATGTCCTCCGAATGGCGAAAAATAAATACAATATATAGCGCCTTTGGTCAAGTGAAATTCATTGTCACGGCACAACAATTGAGCTGTTATGCGAAATAGTTTTGCAATATTTTTGGAAATATCCCGTCAGCGTTGCATGTAGGCTGTTGACCTAGTCCCAGCCTGGTCTCTCTGTTCACGTAGCAAAGGTCACTACACAGCTACAAACTCATAAAAGCACTGTTGCAATGTTACTAACATCATAATTTGCTATGACACAACGTTAAACATTTTTGAAAAATGTTGTCCCTTGCAATACAAAAAAAAATACATTTCATAGAGCAGGTCAGACAATGATTACAAATGATCTGAATCAAACGATGCCCACAGAACAAACACTCACAGTGTGGTATGTGTAAACTTCTTTTAATACAATTTGAGCAACAATTAGGCCAGAGTTAATGTAAAGGGGGCATTTAGCAGACGCTTTTGTCCAAAGCGACTTACAATCTAGTACATTTGTGGGGTTCGACATGTGGACAGTTGGAGGAGGGGGATCAAGGGGATCGAACCGCTAACCCTGTGGTTAGTGGACGACCCGCTCTGTCCACCCGCTCTGGTTGGTTTATAGCTTTAGATTTTCATTGAGTTGAAAAAGGATTTCCAAGATCAGACCAACGCATTCAATCACAATAGTAAACTACAATTTAATGCAAAAGAATATTAAATATAGATCTTTTTTTTTAAAATATTTTTATAAAATGCTGCCACTGTGTTGAGTGTCCTAAACAAAGCCCATCCACCCTTGTGTCTCCTTCAGCAATGCTTGGTGAAGGCAGCCAGGCCAGCACGTCAGATGATCCTGTGAGGATCTTCTTCTGCACTTAAAAATACGTGGAGAGGATGGAACGCGCTCCCTGTGTTCCGCTCTTTAAATCACAAAACGGAATGGAATCTCACAGTCAGACATGGTTTCCATGTAGTGCTTCTCAAAGGCAGTGTTCTCCTCCGGGCTGAAGTGGTTCTTCCAGTCACCCACCTCCCCTGGGAAAACAAAAGGGCACATCTCCTCCAAATCTGGATTCATAGTCTGGTTCGTTGTCCTTCTTTATCTGCTCTGCTTCGTTACCTTTTCTCAAGAAGTCGGACACCGTTCGATCGAAGACCCCCTGCGGTACTGAGGAATAGTTGGCCATTGGGTTTTTCTTCATGGCGTCAAATGTCGTCAACTGCACGATTTTGTTGAGCATATCTTCTGACAGGTGGCGACCAAGGAACTCAGCAATTCGCTGAATCTCCCTGGCAGGATTCTGAATATTGTTTTGTACCAAACCATGAAAAAATAATCATGAACATCGAAATACCTACGAACGATTCCTGTATATATGTTTCCTGTAGATATGAGTTTTTTTTTTCAAGTTTGCATTAAGTACCACCCTACCTCTTTCATGTCTTCGAAGAAAAGATAGAGTATGTTTCGTTTGTCCTTCTCCTTCCAGTAGCCCTTGACATGGTCGTACCAGGACCCCCAGCCCACTGGTCAGTCATACATGTTAAAACAGTTAAAAATTAATTACTGCAGTCATCAGAACACAAGGAGCCACGGTTCAAAGATCAGGCCGAAGATTAATCCGTTAAAATACACCTGATAACAATCACATGGTGCATCACAATCCCAAATATTCATGTATTAGGTCTGAAACACTTGCATTGTCCAGTCATGAATTTCTTGAGGTAGCCTGACCAGGGCCCTGCCTCCGGCTGGACCATGTTCATTCGGTCAAAGTGAAAATATGACACCATGTTGTCTTTAGGATTCCGGGCAACATAGATCACCTAAAATGCATAGGGTGAAAAAAAATACTGAAGAACATCGACATGCAGATAGGCCTGCAATCTTTCACTCCGGTTGAGTACTCTGGATGTCTCTCTGACTCATAACGTGGCTGAACTGTGCTGTTTCATGGGACTAAATGCATTTTGAGGGACACAATATGACAACTACATTGATTCTGAATGGACATGGGGTTTGGTGTCAGGAAATGGGTTAAATGATAACAAGTAATGGCACCTTGCTTTCTGTCTCCCAGAAGGACTTGGGGAGCAGCTGGATGGGTAGATGGCTCTTGATAACGCGAGGAGAAGCCATCTTCTCTAGCTGAGCAAGCCCTGAAGAGACACAAGATTAATCTACAGTCTGATTTGTTGTTTCTGATGTGACTGATGTGGTGCTGACCAGCTGGTTAGATGTGATGTGACTTGTTATGTGGTGCTGACCAGCTGGTTAGATGTGATGTGACTGGTTATGTGATGCTGACCAGTGAGTTAGATGTGATGTGACTAGTTATGTGGTGCTGACCAGCTGGTTAGATGTGATGTGACTGGTTATGTGATCCTGACCAGCTGGTTAGATGTGATGCTGACCAGTGAGTTAGATGTGATGTGACTAGTTATGTGGTGCTGACCAGTGAGTTAGATGTGATGTGACTAGTTATGTGGTGCTGACCAGCTGGTTAGATGTGATGTGACTGGTTATGTGATCCTGACCAGCTGGTTAGATGTGATGCTGACCAGCGAGTTAGATGTGATGTGACTAGTTATGTGGTGCTGACCAGCTGGTTAGGTGTGATGTGACTGGTTATGTGATCCTGACCAGCTGGTTAGATGTGATGTAACTGGTTATGTGATACTGACCAGCTGGTTAGGTGTGATGTGACTCGTTATGTTGTGCAGACCAGCTGGTTAGATGTGATGTGACTTGTTATGTGGTGCTGACCAGCTGGTTAGGTGTGATGTGACTGGTTATGTGGTGCTGACCAGCTGGTTAGGTGTGATGTGACTGGTTATATGGTGCTGACCAGCTGGTTAGATGTTATGTGACTGGTTATGTGGTGCTGACCAGCTGGTTAGGTGTGATGTGACTGGTTATATGGTGCTGACCAGCTGGTTAGATGTGATGTGACTGTTCATGCAGTACTGACCAGAAAGAATTGCGTTTGGCAAGCTGATCTCCAGGAAGGGCATGCGGATGTGAGTAGGAGCCCGCTGTACCTTCTCAGCATCGCCATCGTGCAAGATCAAATCCACGATCTCCTGAGTCCACGTAGTACCTGCAACATCACCGTCCCAATCCCATCATGTATATAGGCCTATGTACACTATACAGTATACACACACACACATGTATATATACTTTACATTGTCCGGATACATAGTAATGGCCATTACAACGCTTTTATACAATATATTCATTCATACTATCATCTATAATAAAGGGAAATTACATTCAATTACAATGAATACAATATTTAACTCGGCGGCTTGCATCCAACAAAGCTACATACAGTATATCTATCTATATCTACGTCTACAGTATATACAGACACACATGCATATATACTTTACATTGTCCGGATACATAGTAATGGCCATTACAACACTTTTATACGATATATTCATTCATACTATCATCTATAATAAAGGGAAATTACATTAAATTACAATACAATATTTAACTCGGCGGCTTGCATCCAACAAAGCGGTGGTTGCTGCTATATTTCTTTCTTTTTAATATCCTTCATCCTTCGACATTTTCTGACTTTTCAGCGATTCTTACCTGCCTTTGGGTACGTTACAATGAGCAGATCTCCTGGCAATGCTTGGAACGCCTCGACCCTCTCCCACTCGGCGGCTATGGGCTGTAGCATTGGGACACCGTGGACCTCTTGCAAAGTGCATCGGGTTTTCTTTGGTTTCCAAAAAAAAAAAAAAAAAAAATGAAGACAAACTTGTTACACGTAAAGTCGGCACCGATGTCCGTTAGCACCGAAGTGTTTCCCACGCGGTAATTAGTTTTAGTATTCGATATTCAACTTTGTTTTCACCAACCATTATGACGATATGAGCGCCGGTTGAACGTCTGGCTGTGACGTGCTTTTCCTGTGGGTGTTTAGGGGTCGTCTAAAAACTACATGCAGAACTGCAATATCGTGACAGAATGGATAACGTTTAAAGGATTGTATTTGTACTCAGAAGACCTCCCGATAATTTTTTCACATCCACACAAACAATGGTTAATATGTATAATATATACCTATATAGATAGATATAATAATATATCTATCTATATAGTAGTATTGTGCTCATTTTTACTCAAAATCACCTCACCATTGTAATTTGAGCTAAATGGTACCATGTGGTTTGAATAATCCAAATCAAATGTAAGGGTGATATTGACTGAACAATGAACATGGGGTGGGGACATTATTGAATATTTAAACCCGTTTTGAGGCCACTCCAATCCAAATTGAGGGAGCGATCAGAAATACAAACAAACGGGGAGGTTTGTTTGTATTTCTGATCGCTCCCTACCATGCGGATCTCATCTGAAATGAGGTACGACCGAGCACCTAATTCTTATGGTGCCTCCGGCCTTTTTGGAGCCCGTGAGGAAATCCTCTCTCTTTAAGGTCCTTACACACCAGACGCGTTTTATTCGCGCGAATATTTCGCATATTACAAACCATTAATGTTGTTATTACTGCATGCACACCGAACGCGATTTTTCGCAGCGAAAATGCGACATTTTTTTTTCTCGCAACAGGGTCGATTTTTTAAGCGCGATAAAACACATCATCCAATCATGTTACATGGAATTGACCCATGTCACACAATGTAGGTTATGTCACAGTACCCCGATTTACCTCAGAACCAACAATGGCAGATTTACTGATTGTTTGCGTGTCCCACCCATAGACTGTGGTCCCACCACCCAATACTGTATGATAAGAGGAATAAAAACTACAAAGACAACGAAATGAAAGATAACGTGTGGCAAACGATAGCTACCCAGCTGGGCTACGAAGACAGTACGTATAATCGGTTATATACAGTATGTACATTCAGTAAACCTCAGCATCAACGGTGATAGCGAGTCGGTGAATGATAACATTGTCGTAATGCCGGCATATACAGTACGGCACATCTGTCAGCATTGACTTTCTAGAAAACATAAGCACACTACGTGTCTGTAGGGATTGGAGGAGAGAAGGGGGAAAAAAAATCGCACATTCCATGCACAAATCTCGCATTGACGCAAAATCGCAAAGTCGCATCGCTGCCAATGTGAATACTTTTGACGCGAGAAATTCGCAGGCGATTTTTTCGCAAAAACGCACCGCAATTTCGCATCGCGTCTGGTGTGTAAGGACCTTTAGTCTTGCGCTCGAACACACAGATCGGCCTGCACCAGCGGTGGGCGTAGCCCGGGTTCAGGGGCCACGCGGTCCAGCTGGGGGGCCAGGATGCTTACAGGCTCCTGGGGATCCCCGCTGCAGGGTGGCGCGGTCACTCTGTGTAAAACGCATTCCCAGAACAGCTGCGCTAGGCGTAGCCTCGGGCCGGCTGGCCCGACGGCCCCGGGCCCTTCCTCTGGTGTCCTACATGAGGAATACACCAACGTCTGCCCTCAGGGAGAAGCTCCAGGGGGGGGGGGGGGGGGGGGGGCTGGGCTGCAGGAGGAATACGCTCAAGCAGTCTTTTGACTGCCCTCCATAACGCTGCTCAACCAACAAAGGGTTGCAAAGAGATGTTAACCCCCCCCCCCCCCCCCCCCAACTACCACACACACACACCTCCCATCAACCCAAGGGTTGTGATCAATCACGCAATCACATGAACCAAGCTTCTGCCCCCCCCCCCCCCACACACACAGACTGTGATCATAAGATGTTTGTATGTGTGTTGTGTGTGTGTGTGTGTGTGTGTGTGTGTGTGTGTGTGTGTGTGTGTGTGTGTGTGTGTGTGTGTGTGTGTGTGTGAATGTAATGCATGTGGGCATAACAGATGTTCTTTTATGTCTGTCAGAAAGTATTCTATGTTGACGATTGTCCATATGAATGGGCAATAAACTTGTATTATTATCATTATAATTAATATAATTATAATGACAATTATTATTTATTTATTTTTTATTACTATTATTATTGACTAAATAGTCAGGGGCTGGGGATATTATTGATGATCTTAAAGCTTTCTGAGTCCAATCCAATCTAAAATTGAGGGAGCTATTGAAAATACAACCAACCATCTGCAAAAAAAATCACTCACAAAAATAGAAATAGAAAACAAACTGGTAATTTTCTCATTTAAATGAGATTGCAGTTCGACGTTTACTGCATGAACCTTTTATACGATCCCTAAACATATGCAGAAAAAGCGCATCACATCTTGATATTCTGGTTAAGCCGGTTATTTGTAATATTATCGTAATAGTTTGTGATACTCAGCGAACCAATAGTGAAAAATCGCCCAATGTTCAGTCTTTACAAAAAGATTAATCTTGAAGAAACCGGTCCTCCTTTATTGGAGTTACTGTAAAAAGAATATATAAATAAATCTAGCCTATATACATGCAAATATTCATATTTTATCATATTAATAGCTCTGCATTGATTACTCAGTGCTTAAATACAAATGTATCTTAGTTTACGTAAGCCAAGTAAAAAATGTGGTCAAACATGACGTCACACGACTCGTATGTGGTCAGGCTAGCCTATTTCAATTATTCATTAAATTAAAACATTACCTCCTTGTTCGCCATCTTGAGCTTAATCAGAAG
>JAXIVH010000012.1:7958947-7978947 GCA_036785325.1 Urophycis tenuis | reverse complement strand
CCCCCCACCACCCCCCAAAAAATGTAAAAATCATATTTGGACATTTTGACAGTGACGAGTCATCCTTTCAAAACAGTAAGAGGTTATACCGGACTCCCGTAGAACCCCGCCCCACTTTCCATCATTAGTGTTGAGACTAATCATCTCTGAAATCCACGGAGAACCGAACACACCCCCGGGAGTGCCACGTCAGAGGAGACCGGTGTTATTCATGTGTTCCTGGTCCTGATATTTTTCTTCTTTTCCTCTGGCGTGCGCTTTCCGTTTTCACGTCTTCATGCGATTTTTGGCACAGATTAAAAGCCGTTCGACTCCAAAGGAAACCTTCAAAAACCTCACGGTCTCACCACCTTGTTCTCTGAAAACAATGCGCACAACCTCCGCCACGTAAAAAAAAGGCATAGTGAGAGAGATACTTTTTTTTTTCTCCTTCTTTCAGATCCGACATTCAAATGTACATCTCGGCCACACCCAAAAGTCTCCAAAAAAATCCTACCTCTGGAGATGGTGTTTTTCAATTCGTAGTACAAATTAAATAATGATTAAAATAGATTTTTTTTTCTTATATGCATAAGCCCTTCAAGAAAACAAGCCAAAAACATTACAAAGGACAACAATGATGTACAATCCTGAATGGCTGCCAAAACCCAAGACAAAAGGGACATGTGAGACAGACCAATATCTACAAATGTAACACATTTCTGTCTTTTTTTTTTTCTTGCCATCTACAATACATCTGGTTGATAAATAGAGAACGCATCTTCTTTTACAGGGAGTAAAAACGGGCGCTCGTCAGCACTAAACACAACAGTCGCAGAAGTACAGGTCCACCAGCGCTCAGGGGTGGTGGGAGGGGGGGGGGGGGGGCGGCTCCGTAAGGAGAGACCGTCAAAGTAAAAGCCCCCGGGGACCACACAGTCATGCTTTTTGCACAAACATACGGACGAGAACAGTGTCGACTGCTGCTTGTAGAACGTAAAAAGAAACCAAAACGCAAAAACCAAAATAAAATTCCCAAAAACTAAAACACACTTCACAAAAAAGAAAGAGTGGGGGAGTGGGGGGTGGGGGGTGTCTGTAATGTAAACGTCACTAATTCCTCTCTATGTAACTAATTCCTTTATGTAACTAATTGGAGGGTTGGGGGTTAAGTCATGCTAGACCAGAACCTAAATGGGTCACCTGCCACCCTCGGTGACCCGACAACACACTGGGCTGGGCTTAGCTCCGCGGCGCTGGCGGGAGGATGGGTGAACTCTTTGTGGGTCAAACAAGTGCTTCCGATGGTTCCCCTCGCTTTTCATGAGCCGTGGGGGGGGGGGGGGGGGGGTTCTCTCTGTCGACACGGTGAGAGAGAACCAAGGACTACTACAGCTACAGCAGATACTACCTTCCACACATAAATAAAAGTCTGGACCAAAATACTACGTGTACACTGAAAATAAAACAGAACTGTAACTAAAAGTACACGCAGACGCGCGCACACGCACACACACACACACACAGTCATGTGAGCTTTTACAATATGCATATTTTCATGCATATATATATATATTGTGTATTTCCCCCCCGTTGCATACAGAAGTGAGCGGGGGACTCAATAGGTGCCTGTGTAGCGTCACCGTCTTCAGAAACACTGCTTGGGGGAACAACTCAATGGGATGGAGCCAAATGAGAGCACAACATGATTTCCCAGGATCCACAGGGGGGAGGCAGGGGGAGGCGGGGGGAGGGGGGCAGGCAGGGAGCGTGGGGGGGGGAGGCAGGGGGAGGCGGGGGTAGGGTAACAGAGCTCCATGGTGAAGCAGCCCGGGCTGTTTGGCTCAGGGGGGGGCCCTGGTCACCGTCGGCGGCCTGGCGGGCCCCAGTGGGGTCTCTGACGTGTGGCGAGACACACACACACACACGTGGAACCTACCGGAACCCAGACCCGACCAGGAACACAGCCCTGACCGGAACCCAGACCCGACCGGCACACGGACCTGATCGGAACCCAGACCCGACCGGAACCCAGACCCGACCGGCACGCGGACCCGACCGGAACACGGACCCGACCAGGAACGCAGACCCGACCGGAACACAGGCCGACCGGAACACTGAGGCGTGGGCCGCACCGCCCACGCCTTCCGGGAGCAGCCGTGAACAGAGCCCGGGGGGGGGGGGGGGGGGATCAGCGCCCAGGGCCTGGACCCTGGAGCGCGACCAGGTGGGGCGGGTCTCCCAGCAGACTGACCCGCCGTATGGAAAAAACAAACAAACCCCAAAACCCCAGCGCCAGAGTGCAGCGCGCCCCCAAAACGACACCTTTTTCTTCCAACAAGACACACACACACACACACATCAAGATGGCGGGGGGGGGGGGGGAGACGGGGGAGGTGGCGGGTGGTGGGTGGGGGAGGGGGCTGGGTTCAGACAAACAGCTGGATGCGCTCCCGGATGGTCTGGCGGCAGATGGGGCAGGTCTTGAGCGCGGCGCTGCAGTCGATGCAGGAGGCGTGGCCGCACTGGAACACCAGCTTGATGTGGTTGTCGATGCAGATGGGGCAGGTGATGCGCTCCTCCATCTGCCGGTAGCGGGACTGCAGCTGCTCCAGCAGGTTGTGCTGCTCAGAGTTCTCCGTCCCGGGGCTGCAGTCCACCTCCGTCTGGTCTGGAGACGCCGCCGCCGCCGCGGGGCACACACACACACACACACACACACACACACACACACACACACACACACACACACACACACACACACACACACACACACACACACACACACACACACACACACACACACACACACACACACACACACACACACACACACACACACACACACACACACACACACACGCGCGCGCCAGAGAGCAGACGCTGTTACAATGCAAACCGCAGCCGGCCTACAAAATGAATGCCCGAGCGTGTAGAGAGACTAAAAACTACAGTTAATACACAGGGTGAAAGCTTCAGGCCGCCCTGGACTACCTTGTCTGATCTTCTTGGTGATTGTGACTTGGCATTTGATGCATTTCTTCATTCTATGGGCACACTCTGTTGGAGAGGAAGAGGACGCAGAAGAAGAAGAAGGAGAAGAAGGCACACATGAATAACCAACAAGCTCTGGGTGGGGGCAGAAGGTGGTCTTGACGCTGCACTGGGCTTCCTCCTCTAAATCTGTAAAGACCCACGTTGCGACACAGATTTACTCAAAACGGAAATTGCGCAAGAGTCGCCTCCGCGCGGGGAAAGACTACCGACTGAAAACACAGCATCCCGATTTCGCCCAGACAACAGTCAACACAACAGTCGCAGAGCACAGGTCCACCAGCGCCGTAAGGAGAGACCGTCAAAGTAAAAGCCCCCGGGGGACCACAGTCATGCTTTTTGCACAAACATACGGACGATAACAGTGTCGACTGCTGCTTGTAGAACGTAAAAGAAACCAAAAGCAAAAACCAAAATAAAAATACCCCAAAAACTAAAACACACTTCACAAAAAATAAAGCGGGGGTGGGGGTGTCTGTAATGTAATTCCTCTATGTAACTAATTCCTTTATGTAACTAATTGGAGTTAGATTTGCATCCACACGGCGAAAGACAACCGACTGAAAACACAGCATCCTGCATTTCGCCCGGCGCCTTCAATGTCTTCTCGTGTGCGGGCCGTCGGGACCAAAAAAACCCTACGCCCGGCCTCGGCCCGACGCATCGGCCGACGCGGACCCACCCTCGCAGGCCACGCTGTGCTGGCAGGGGCAGAAGAGGACGAGCAGGGCCAGCTCCGAGCAGATGAGGCACTCGCTGGGCCCCGGCGGCGTGGGCAGCACCAGGTTGGTCATGGTGTTGGGCGTGGTGTGGACCCGCCGCAGGGAGGCGCTGCTCAGGCCCTGGCCGCACGTGATGGCCTGCAGCCGCTGCAGCCTGCGGGGCGGGACAGACGGGGAGGAGAGACACGCGTCAGGCGCCAGGGAGGAGACGAGCGGCGTGCCGTGACGCATGATGGTGACACAAAGACACGCGGTGCTCATGATGATGACACACACAACAAATGAACGACCCAGGGAGCGGAACGACACAGTTACACACACACACACACACACACACACACAACAGTTACACAACGTTGATGAGGAAAAACACATCGCACATGCTAATTGAGAACACACTGTTCACACGCTGATGCGCACAAAAACACAGGAACACACACGCTGCACACGCCGATGAGACAAACACACACGCAACACGTTATTGTTCTGTGGTGCTCTCCTCCTCAGGACAGGGACACAGTGAACACACACACACACACGCACACACACACACACACACACATACACACACACAAGTAACACAAGTAACACCGAGCTGGTCTGGGCCGGACCTGTGCTTCTCCGAGAAGCTCTTGATGACCTGGACCATGGCGGGGTCCGCCACCAGGTCCAGGGGGCTCTTGCCCTTGTGGTTGGCGTAGCTGATGTCGGCCCCCTCCCACGCCAGGAAGCAGGCGATGGCGGTGCCCAGCGTGAGCTCCACGGTGCCCAGGAGTCCGGTCTCACTCAGCTGTGGACAACAAGCAGGAGGGGGAAGACGAGGAGACAATGAGGGAGCGCCACGAAGGGCCCAACGAGCCGCAGATGCAACACGATAGCCCAGGGCGAGGAAACAACGGCAACAGCTGATGGTAAACCCCTTAGTGTGCACAACATGGGCTTACAGAGTGGCACGCTCCTCCTCTTTGTGCCAGAGGGTTCTTCCGCTAAAATACTAACGATTGGTCAAATGTTTACAAAAAAACAAAGATGCGTAACGCTGAAAGTATCCAACACAGGAAACTCCCCCCAACAACAACCAATGTGCTGATGGTAGTCAGCCACAGCCCACCACGCAACCCCAGTCCAGCCGGGGGTGTGTGTGTGTGTGTGTGTGTGTGCGTGTGTGTGTGTGCACGTGCGTTTGGCTCGTTCCCAGATGTTGCTAAGGGGGCGCTGCAGTATTTGCGGTCAGCCCAAATGAAAAAGATGCCCTTCAGAGGTTTTGTCACTTCAGCAAGAAACTCGTCTCGCGGATATCAAAGTCCCCATAAAAAAAGCGCCAGGTGTGTTGAGTCGGAGGCACCGCATGGTTCCTGGCGTTTGTCAAGCAGCCTGAAGGCCCAAACGTTTGGACCCGATATTCTGCAATGTGCTAGCTTGGGACAAGCCGCGCAGAAAAAAAAAACGAAAGTAACGTTTTCATCAACTGCGCAAAGTAGTGTGCGACAGCCTGCCAGACAGCGAGAGGGGGTTCAGCACTTCCTGAGGAACTCTGCCGTCCTAATGAGGATGCAGGCTCGCAGGACACGGCGCCTTCCATTACGAGCTTTTTAAAATAAACGTCAAGATGTCAAAACGTCAGGACGAACTGTATTCACTGCAGGTAACACAATGTGGTGGTGGTGGTGGTGGTGGTGGGTGGATGGTGGTGCTGGCGGTGGTGATGCTGGTGGTGGTGGTGGTGGGTGGGTGGTGGTAGTAGTGGTGGTGCTGGCGATGGTGGTGCTGGTGGTGGTGGTAGTGGTGGTGCTGGTAATGGTGGTGGTGGTGGTGGTGGTAGTGGTGGTGGTGGTGGTGCTGGTAATAGTGCTGGTGCCGGTGCTGGTGGTGGTGTGGTGGAGGTAGTGTTGGTGGTGGTGGTGGGTGGGCGGTGCTCTCTGCGTCAACACTCACCCGGCCGTAGAGCGACGCGGCGGCGCAGCCCTCCCTGGGGGGCTCCTCGGTGCCACCAGGCCCGGCGGGCGGCGCCGGGGCGGCGTTGGCCAGCAGGGGCCGGCTGAGGGCCACGTGCAGGGCCGTGTCGCCGTCCTCGTCCTCCATGTTGACGTCGGCCCCCTCGGCCACCAGCAGCTGCAGCAGCCCCTCGTGGCCCTGCGTCACCGCCAGCTGCAGGGCCGTCTGGTTGCGGTTGTTGCGGATGTTGATGTCACAGCGACCCTGGTGGTGGGGGGGGGGGAGGGCGGATCAATAACCAGTGGGGGGAACGCAGCTCCACTCTCACAGCTCACATGCTTTGTGGGGGGGGGGGAACCCTAGACGCTGATAACAACACCAATGGCCGTAATGGAAAGGCGGCGCCGTGAGGACTGACCTCCTTCAGCAGCGTCTGGGCCACCTCCCAGTGGTTGTTGAGGGCGGCCAGGTGCAGCGCAGAGAAGCCGTCGTCCTTCTTGACGTCCGCCAGCTGCCGGGCCCGGGCCAGGATGCGGTCCGTGGCTCTGTGTTGAGGGGGGGGGGGGGACGCAGCACACGGTCACCCACCACTCACCCACTACTCACCCACCACTGACCCATCACTCACCCACCACTGACCCACCACTGACACGAGTCATTCACCCCCCCCCCCCCCCCCCCCCCCCCATACCCCTCCGGCAAGTTGAGCTACTCAAGAACCATGGCAACCATCACAACTGCCAGAGGTTTCTTTGAGACACGGGCAGCGCCCGCCCACCTGATGCATTATGACTGACCGGACCCGCGGAACCGCTGTGAGGCAGCAGGCTGGGACCAGGCCGGGCCGGGCCCGCCCCAAGCCGCTACTGACCGGCTGGCTCAGTCAGTGCTGCCCTGCCGACCCCCACGTTCAAGTTCACAATGTCGTTGTCATGACACTGTTCAGGTGCAATTCTTTTCACGATACGTTATCAACTCTTGCCGGGCAAAAACGAAAAAAATGAACATGAATTCAATTCGAGCCAAACTACGGTGTTCTCCAGCGTACGCGTTCTACAGACGATGCAGAGGCATCACCCGGGCGGCACGGCACCTGCTCGCTAAGCATATGTTCCACGCGGCCGGCCGGGGGCTCCCGGCAGGGCTGACTCAGGGGGAGCTCTGTCAGGGAGACATGGAGGTCAGCGGTACCTGCAGTGCAGCCGGCATGAGGTGAAACACTGAAGACTTAGTGGGGTGTGAGGGATGGAGGGAGGGAGGGAGGGAGGGGGAGAGAGAGAAATCAATGAATGGTTGCTTGTGAACAAGGACTCCTACCCGCGGCCGGCCTAATCTCCAAACGCCGCCGCTCACCTCGGTGATTGGCTCACTGACGTGACTGATCTGGCTCATCTCCACCTCAGACATGTCAGAAACTGTGAGACCATTCGCCACGAGAACTGACGGCAGCTTGGGATCAGCGCGGGATCGTGGTGAGCATGGTGACGCTGATCATCGCGCGACGTTCCGAAGGGTGTGCGTCGCGTTGAAGTCACCGTTTTGAGGACACGGAACAATAAAGAGGACGCGGCTTTTTAAGTTCAGGTGGAATCCAGCGCTCATCTCACTTGATCCAGTTAGCCCGCCTGCCCCCACGGCTTCAGCCGAGTCCGTGCGCCAATTTTGTTTCATATCTGGCAACGCGCGGTACTCCAGAGACCCCTGAATCATAACACACAGGCCCACGTAGCACAAACGGTCCGAACCAGAACGGACATTTGGAAGATAAACACAGCGCCGGCCGCAGCGTTGTTTGGAGCAGCGTCGGACGAGCCAGCGTTTGGACTTAGCGTGTTCCCTTAATCCCCGATGACACATCAAGCTCTGCTTATGATTTAGCACAGTACATTTGTTACAGCTCCCTTTAAAGAGGGAACGAGAAGGGCCGGGTCCAAATCGCTTTGACCCAAAGTGCGTTGACCGCGTTCGTCGCTTGGCGGCTTTTGGGGGGGAAATGGCATCATTGTTTTAATCGGATATTTGTTCGCTCGAAAAGCCTTCATCCGGAGGAGCCTGGGAATAATTAAGACTGTTTACATCTTCTCAGGGGCAGAGAACAGATGTCAACAGCCAGAGTGAGTGAACTTGTTGCAAAAGTCCTGAGTCCGGGACGTATTTATGCACGGGTGAGCTTCCTCACCCGTCTGCACGCACACTGATGAGTGTTCTGCTGTGCCGGCCCCAATGCGGCCCGCACAGCAGAACACTCATCGTCCGCTCATCACACCTGGTGGTATGAGCTGCAGTCAGTCACCAACCACTGCCTCCCTCCCCATCTGCCTTCAGGGTGTGTGCTCTGTGCTCCCCCGTCCTCTCCCTTTGTCTGGACTGCGTTGTTTACACCGATGACGTCAATCATGGGCGACACCTCTACTGCAAATAGGGCCAGCCCTTTCCCGCCTATCTCGAACCATCACTGACCAGGGGTGGAGTGTGTGTGTGTGTGTGTGCGTATGCGTACACACGCACACACGTGTGCGTATGTGCGTGCGTATGCGTGTGCGTGCGTGAACTACTCACAGCTTGTTGCCCTTGAGCGCGGCGTGGTGCAGCAGGTTGAACCCCCTGTTGTTCTGCTGGGTGAAGTCGATGTTGGGCACCAGCACCAGGATCTCCATGATGGCGTGGAAGTCCTTGGCGATGGCGTCGTGAAGGGGCGTGTCCCCGTAGGAGTCCTGGGGGGGGGGGGGAACGACACAAAAGGGGAGGAGGGGGCTCTCTTAGGGCTCGGGAGGACACAGCGGACCCCCCGCGGTGACAGTTCACAGGAAGGGGCTGAGCGATCGCAGTGATTGCTTGCCACCGCCGGAGTGAGTCAGCGCAATCATGCAGCGGCTGATGTGGGGGGGGGGGGGGGGGGGGGAGGACAAAATGGAGGAGACGCCACCGGTTCCCCCGAAGGAAACGTGTTCACGGATGCGTACGAGTTCCTGGTGACCGTTTTACAGTGGCCCCCCAGGAAGAGCAGGAGATGGGGGGGGAGACGCAGAGGGCGTCATAGTAATGCGGTCCAGAGTGGTCTTGAAGGGAGTGGGGCCCTTTCTTAGGCGTCCATATAGGTGGCCCGCTGGAGCAGCTCTTTGAAGGATGGCCGAGAGTACTTGGAAAATTTTCAATTATTTTTTTAAACGTTTTGTTGATTTGATATTGGCTCGGGAGAATTGTAAAATAATTCAATTTTACGTAAATTACTTCAATCTGAATACCACCTTTATGAGAGGTAATAAACTGTGAATACTACACGTTTGGTGAATCTTGGCAATGGACGGCAACAATCAAAAGCGAAGCACAAGCCCGTGTTCCGCACCCAAGTATTTTCACCACCCATTTAATGTTCACGTCGACACTAAATTTAATGCGCATACATAATTTAAATTCATTTCCTCCACAAAATGTTTTGTGCTGGCGAAAGGGGCGCCTGGCTGATAAAAAAGAAAAAAAAAAAAAAAAAACGAAAACCCCATCTTAGCGGGGGTACGTTAGCACAAATAGTTTCAGAACCGCGAGAGTGTGTCCGACATCTGGAACGTATTGCAGCGACACTAAGTACAAGCAAGCCTCTTTCCATCGCGCCGATTCTGCACATTGCGTCCACGGACCGAGCCCTCGGTGATTTGGCGGTACCGACCCGAACCACGCGGCGGTACGTGCGGAGACGGACCGGGACCGGGAGCCTCGTCCACGGCCTCCACAGCCTCCACAGCCTCCATGGCCTCCACAGCCCCCACGGCCTCGCATGTTATCTCATCACTCAACCTCGAGAGGTTTCCCACCGCGACGCTCGGAGGCATCTTTCGACCTTTCTGCACCACGCGTCAATATTTACAGTGTATGTTCATACGGATCGGGTTTCCTCTCAAGGGGGGGGGGGGGAGACAGGTTGTGGTCGGTGGCCAATCGTGGAACACACACCACATAGATAAAACAGTTGGCCCAGCGTGCCGCTCCGGAAGCAGAGAAACTGTCTGGTTCTACTGCGGGGGGGGGGGGGGGGGTGCGGGGAGAGGGGGTTCAAGCCAAGGACACCCATTTTAAGTAGTGACGTCACCACGCGACCTCCCCTCAGGCCCACAACAACCACAGAAGGACGAGCCACACACACACAGCGCCGGGCCGGACCCAAGGGGGGGGGTCATACCTGCAGGTTGACGTCGGCGGCGTGCTCGGTGAGGACCTGCACCACGTCGGTGAAGCCCTTGTTGACGGCGATGTGCAGCGCCGTGCACATGGAGTTGTTCAGGAGGTTCACGTTGGCCCCCTTGCTCAACAGCAGCCGCGCTATCTCCGCCTGGTTGCTGTGTCAGCACACGCACACACACATAGGGACATGCACACACACACACAGGAGGCACACACACAGGAGGCACACGCACGCACACACACACACACACACACAGGCAGACACACACACACACACATAGGGACACGCACACACACACACACAGGAGGCACACGCACGCACACAGGAGGCACACGCACGCACACACACACACACACAGGCAGACACACATACACACACACACACACACACAGGCACACACACAAACAGGCACACACACATGGACACATATACACAGGCAGACAAACACACACACACACACACACACAGGCAACCACACCCACAGGCACACACACACACGCATGCATGCACACACACACACACTCACAGGCACACACACACACACACACACACAGACACACACACACACACACACACACACACGCACGCACGCACGCACACACACGTTTATTGTATCCAGTTTGACCAATGTTTGGGAGTGGCAATATTTGTCCAGTCTAACACAAAACAGCTGTATCGTTCTTTGACCTAAAAAAAAAAAACTAAAAAAAACAAACAACAGAAGCGAGAACATTCCAAAGTCGAAAAAGCGTTGTGGCGGTGAGGAGAAGCTGTGCTCTGATTGGAGGACAAACCGATAAGGCATAAATTAAGTAGAACACAGAGACTTTTTCCAAGCCTGCTAAAATGCGTCTGATACATCGATGCACCAACACGCACAAAACTGCTTTGGCGGCCTTGGGAGTTACACTGGAGTGAGAGAAACGTGTGACACCAGTCGTCTGGAAGCATCCAGAATCTGTTCCATGTGACCCAAAGTATTCAAAAGCAGGGGGTCTGTCTGAACCATGTGACCAAATGTATTTTAGATGCAGTGGATCTGGAGACATGTGACCAAATGTATTTTAGATGCAGTAGATCTGGAGCCATGTGACCAGATGTATTTTGAAGGCAGGGGGTCTGGAGCCATGTGACCAGATGTACTCTAAAGGCAGGGGGGGGTTGAGCCCAGGAGCCTCTGTGTGAGAACCATGGGTTCATGGTGCAAGTCGCTCCGCGGTGTCGGGGGGTCTCACCCGAAGGCGGTGTAGTGGAGGGCCGTGTCGCCGTCCTCGTCCTTCACCTCTATGGAGCTGCTGGCCTGGAGCAGGGCCTTCACTACCTCCAGGTGGCCCTGGTGGGCGGCCACCTGGAGAGCAGTCTTCCCCTGGTTCTTGATGTCCACCTGAGAGGGAACATCAAATGTGGCAGGGGGGGGGTAAGGCGGAGGGGTCTCGGGCTCATGCTGGTCGTGCTCCAAGAGCACTTAGCCAGAGATGTTGTACATTAGCGATTAGGGATGCACCGATACCACTTTTTTACAAACCGATACGATGCCGATACTTTTATTTGTCTACTTGCCGATACCGAGTACCGATACCGATACTTTCTAGATTTGGTCTTTATGAAAGAAGTGCAATTCATTTGAAGGCAGATTTTATTTTCTCCTCTGAAGATTATGTCAGGCCTTTAGTAAGGCTATACCAAATGAACAGGCTATTCCAACCCAAAAACTAAACAGAGCTTTCTGGTTTTAACAAAAAAAAGCCTTCAAAGACAAAATGCCATCACATTAGACAAAATGTAAATATAACCAGATAAAGCGAATAACAACAAAAATAATCACAAAAATTTATCAGAACTATTGCTTAATAAGCACATTATCACGTTTCAGTTATCAAAAGTATCCTTCTTTCAAGTACACAAACCATGTGGCACAATTCCCATGTTTCTTCAGAAAGGCTAAACAAATCAACGAACTATGTTGTCAAATGACGTCAACGTGATCTTTAACTTTATCATACACCTTTGGCAACATCACATCGGTGATGTAGAGGCGACTGGGAATCTCATATATGGGCTCTAGCACTTTTAAAAGACGGCGAAATCCGACATTATCAACAACAAAGTGGCTGGTCATTGAGCGCTATGAAGTGAGTAAGTGCCTCTGTTATTTGTATTGCCCGTGAGTTGTCTTTGGACATTTTCTCTCGTTTTTGCAAGACGTCATAAGGTTGGCTGCTTCGGTCTTACGCCGCTAGCATTAGTGAACTCTGTGTACTAAGTACTATTGTGCATCTTAAGATGTTTTATCAGATTGCTTGTATTAAAGGAAGTACTTTCTTTTCCACCTCTGCCGGATGGCGCTTTATCTTAAAATATGCCCAAATCGCCGACATGACTACTGTTACATCTTTTCGCAGCGAACTTTCACACACACAAGCCTTTGGCAGAATCTCAGAGTTTCTGCTCATTCATTATCTCCCCCGAGTTAGTTAGGTAGGACAACTCATCTCTGCATACGGCCGGTTTGATGTAGGCTACTGGCATAGTGGTATCGGTGCGTGGTATCGGCAATTAAAAAACGAATACGAGTAGGAGTATTTTAATGAAGTATCGGCCAGATACCCGATACTGGTATCGGTATCGGTGCATCCCTATTAGCGATGGTTAACCTAACCTAAGCTGGAATGGAATGCTCTGGATTGGAATGCTTGGAACTGGTTCTGGTGACATGCTTAGTGTATTAACAGCAATGAAATGTTTCACCAGTAGTACCCTCCACAGGGCGTGGAAACAAACGCATTGAATGGGACCAATCATGCATTTAATTTGATTTGATTTTGGTACAGTCCAAACCATAGAGGCGGACCGAACCATAGCGGTGGTCCAAGCCAAAGAGCAGGTGCTGGGGACCCACTTTGTCTGGATATTTCTGCACCAGCTCCCGGACTTTGTTGGCACTGCCGTGCGCTGCTTCAATGACCAGCCGGCTGGGATGGTCCTGCTCTGGAGACTGGGCCAGGAGCTTCTCCAGCACCGAAATGACTGTGCCTGGACATACAGACAGAGAGACAGAGAGACAGAGAGATAGAGAGAGAGAGAGAGAGAGAGAAAGAGAGAGAGAGAGAGAGAGAGAGAGAGAGAGAGGAGAGAGAGAGAGAGACAGAGAGAGAGAGAGAGAGAGAGAGAGAGAGAGAGAGAGAGAGAGAGAGAGAGAGAGAGAGAGAGAGAGGGTATAGGGCAAGGGCACAGAAAAGAGGCGAGGGACAAACAAAGAGAGTTCATTAGCATTAGACTTTAACAAAAGGTCTTCATGCACTTTCAGACACACAGCACCAGCAGATGCGAGGACAAACGCTTGTGTCCGCGCCCAGTCACAACATGCAGCAAGGAGGAATGAGTCAAAATGTCCCCATGCAATGTGACCACAATATCCAATTACTCTCGCACAAAAGCACATCCGCATAGACACACACACCCACACACACACACACCCACAGGCAGAAATTAAGCACTTCCTTGTTTCGCCCGACCACACCAGAGAGGAGAACACACAGGAGTTAGTAACCGGTTACAAGAGAGTTGGTTAGTTATGGGTGACGCCAGTGAGCCCGCGGAGGCCGGGCGCGCGCGTGCATGCGGCCCTGCGCGGCGTGCAGCCACCTGCTCGGGGATGAAACCTGTCACTCCTGCATGCGATGAAGGAGCGATGTGAGCGAGGTGAGCGAGAGAGACGCCGTCTCCCGACAAGCTGAGGGTGGGGGGGGGGGGGGGTGCGTGCGGCGTGCAGCAGGCAGGTGGAGGAAGAAACAGAGGCGACGGAGGCGACGGAGGCGCAGAGGGGGGGGTCTGGCTGCGTGCACAAGCGCGAGCGACCGTTTCCCCCGGCCCGTCTCCTTACTTCCTGATTCGCTGGGGTTCTCCGCCGTCATGAGGTTGGCGTCCACCTCCGCCGTCTGCGCCGAGAGGCACGCCGGGTTGAAGGTCCACGTCTGGCCGCCGAAGGCCACACGCAAGTCCCCGTCGGCGTACACCTTCAGGACCTTGCCCACCTGGCCCAGGGCCTGGGTGGAGGGGGAGGAGAGAGAGGACACAGTGAAGTAGGGAGAGCTGCTGTTGCAGGCATTTAGAAACGGTGGTGGGGTTTCAGAAGGGCTTTGATGCGTCCCATGACGTGGTCACCGTTTGCACTGGCACGGATATAATAAGATGTAATGATGACAGACCATGCATTTGTGACTCCTATAGATACGTCCTTAAAGCACTCCGGTTTGTTTTTCCTGTTGAAACACACAAGTTGCAACGAGGTTACAACTTGTGTGTTTCAACCTCACTTTCGGAAGTCGGTTTGGATAAAAGTGTCGTTTCCCGAAATGCAATAAACTAAACGCAAACCTAGGAAGAGAAAGTGGACGTGTTCAGCGTACCAAATAAAAAACGGCGGGCCCACATGTATTAGCCACAAACCCTAACCTAATACCGGAGGCAGGAGGCATCCATTTCGCAGACTCCTTAATTCTAGCTAATAATTAGGGCAGATGGGAGGAAAGGGCTCTAAGTGAGATTACTTCCTCAGTACAGTACACCGAGGCTCTGATGGCTGATGGAAAGTACAATGCCTGCCAGGATGGAGGCTTTGCAGTGACCGCTGACTTAATATGATCCGGGCTGCAGGACAACAGTCGACGAGGACAAAGAGGACGAGACGCTCGTTCGAGTCTGGTGACCGGTACGTGGCCCCATCCTAATCCAAATACGGGGGGGAGAGGAGAGGACAAGACCGACGCATCAGCAGGGAAGGGAGTTGAGCCTACGGGAGTCATGCTGTCGGTCCACTCTCCGTGGCCCGCCTGCAGCCTCTTCACACTCTCCATGTCCTCCAGCACCTGGACCAGCTCGCCCACTCCAAATGTGTTCACCTGGGCCCAAACAGTACCATCCGTCAGCCTCATCAGCGGCGCCATGGAGAGCCACCTTCTTTATTAACATGGTGTGTGAACCATTAGCATGTGGTGTTCGTTACTAACAGAAAGTAGGAGCACCAGGGGGGGGGGTGGGGGGGGGGGGGGGGGTAACGGGGTGGGTACCTTCGTCAGGGCCCCCGGGTGGAACGTCCAGCGGATGTTGTTGCTGTACTGGACTCGGACATCCCCTCGGTCCGTGATTCTATGGACCGTTCCGATTCGGCTTATGTACTGCAACGGCAAAAAAAAAAAAAAAAAAAAAAAAAAAAAAAAGGGATCGGGTCAGTTTCCCAACCTCTCTCCGGGGTGGCGGGTGGCGGAGGGTGGGGGGAGGGAGATGTCATGACCTCACAGTTCCCTTCAGCAAATTCTCATGTGAAAAAGTTATCTGTTCCGCGGCATGTCCAGCGTTTCCTCTTTTTCCTGGAAACGCTGACGAGCCGACTAGACCGCAAGTAATCCCACTTTTGACACATAGACACGCACACGCACACACACACAGACACGGAGCTCCGCAAGTGGCATACGCCACACTGAACTTAGACTGACCCGCGGCGTTGGCCCACATCTAGACTCCACGTCATGCTGGAGGTCGCGCCCATACCTGCCTTAAGCAAGCCTCTCGTCGAGCAAAGATCCGGGAAACATCCAAAATGGCGCCCGTGCACAGCCCCCTCGGAAATAACCGCAAATGACGACGCGCACATCACGCGAGTTCTGTCAACCGGACCACCCAACCGGGTGGTCCGTTGACAGAACTTGCGCGGTGTGCGCGTCGTCATTTGCTGGTCCTGACTTGGCGTGGCGTGGCGCGAAGTTACCTCGGCCATTTTGGGGTTCCATCCGCCGTGCCCTTCCTGCATATCTGCCGCAGGATGTCCACCTCCAGGAGACACTTCACCTTGTCCCCCTGCAGGAAGGAGTGGCCGTCGGCGCTGTCCTGCCGCTGCAGCTCGGCATGCTCCCCTGCGAGGCGGCAGAGACCGTGACAACAGCTGTTAGCGGCTAACCGCGGCTAAAAATGAACGCCACCAAAGTAGGACTGTGACCCAAAAGTAAAAAAAAAAAAAAAAAGGATCTGACAGATGACATATGAAAATGACGACAACGAAACTCATGACGGCCGTTCTGAGGGGAACAGAGGCAGGTTTATTAACGGGGGGGGGGGGGGGGGGGGGGGGGGGGGGGGGGGGGGGGGGGGGGGGGGGGGGGGGGGGGGGGGGGACCTACCCAGCTTCGGGAGGTGGTCCTTGTAGTAGAAGCCGCCCTGGACGTCGGACACGTACTTGAGGTCTACCTTGCCCTTGTGGCCCATTCGGTACACGTTGGTGGTGCCATTGGACCAGGTCACGCTGGCCACGCTGCGGCCAGACTCTGTGTCCCAGCCGCGAATGTCCACTACCTTACCGATCTTACCCTCCCCGCCTGCACACGGTGTCACACGCACGACCACAGACACACACACGCGCACGCACACAACACACACCACACACGCACAATATACACAATATTGATCAGGAGAGGAGAAAGAAATCTGCTCACCCAGTTATTTTCCGTCCTTGGAAAACAGGAAGACAGAAAATGTTAGTGGTCATCGATACATCGTATAAGTAGATTGCCACGCATCGAGTTAGACATGTGAATCAAACAATAGGCAAATGAAATTAAATAAACTAATGCTAAACACTAATGCTACAATACTCTACAATACAATACAGCGATAAAAAACATCCAAGTACAGGAGACCATCACCATACAACCATATATTTATGAATACAGTATTTCAGCTATACAACACAAAACATGGGTCTGCAACTCTCTTCAGTTTGTCAGCTGAAAAATGTAATGGGTCCTCCACATTGCCTGATGGCCTAACCATTGACCCAAAGAGTGGAGTCGAGTGATGGGTAGAAGTCAAGTCTTTTTTAACATGTCCATGCATATATTCATTCATTCATTCATTCATTCATTCATTCATTCATGCATGCACCATTGAACCCCCAGTCAGCGATTCAGCCAAACCCTCAAGGCCTTCACATTTCAAAAAGGACATTTTGACTCATTCGCATCCGACACATGAAGGAGATATACTCTGGACCAACACGACAAAGCAAATCACAGAAAACATTTCCCCATTTGCGCCAAAGCATTTGACATAAAAATCGACCCACGAGCCGTCGTTATTTGACATGAGGAGAACGAGAAGTCAGTCGTCGTAGGTTGAGTCAGAAACAAGAGCCGCATCTTCAGACTTCTTCAGTGTTCTGCATTCTTTTGGTTAGTTATGACACCGTCCAAAGTTAACCGTTCATGTGACTTCCTCATTTTACTTCAACACGAAACCCGAAAACAGGCAGACTTTGCTCACTTTTGACCAAACAAGGTACTTCAAAAGCACACGCACACACACACACACACACACACACACACACACACACACACACACAAACACACAGACACACACACCTGCGGAGCAGACATGAGACATGAGAGACATGACTCATGGCTGTGGTCGAATACTTGCAGACACAACCAATTAGCAGCAGCAACACAGCATGGGTTAACGAGCTGGGAGGGAGGAACCCCATTACGGGCGAGCAGCGGCGGCGCCCTTTGAAGTGTGGGGGAGGGGGGGAGGGGGGGGGCACAGCCGGGGCCCATGTGGCGGCCCGGGGGGAGATGGTTGGAGGGCTGTAAACACGGGGGGCGCCCGCTAGGTTTTCAGATGAACGGTCCCAGACTGCGTTGTTATTTACACCTCCACCGCCATCGCCGGCTGACTCACCGTCTTGGTTGCCCCAGTCCCAGTCCGGCCCCCGGACCACCTTCACCCCCTGGAAGATGCCTTTGAGGATGATCCGCGGGAGGTTCTGCCGGGGCGCCAAGCTCACGCTGTGAAGAGGGGAGTCAGAGACACGAGTCAGACACAGGGGCGTCCGTCAAAACAAAGTGCGGCCAACGGCACGATCAGAACCGCTCGCGCAAACACCATCTCGTGTTGTGGGCCGTGTCACAACACAGACGCACCCGTGATCATTACAACACCACCAACAACAACAACAACAACAACAACAACCACAACAAAACAAGGTGGACGTTTGCTCTAACCAGCTCAGAAACGCCAACTACTGACTCGACTTCACAACGCACCTGATGGTAACGATTTGATCTGATCGTGGCGCAAAGGAGCTGCCAATTCCCATGCTGTGTCCAAAAAAAACCTGTCAGAATCCCGCGTCCATGGCGACCTTCACAGCTTGCGGCGTTCCTAGCGATCCCCGTGCGGTCGTGGAGAAGCCCGCAGACTCGTGTCCCGCCTTCCGCGGTCGAGGCGTCCGCCCGGAGAGAAGGCGCTTCCCCTGCCCGTCTGCGTGGCGCCGGGAGGCTACGGCTGGCCGCCGTCGCCTGACCGCCGTCGCCTGACCGCCCCCCCCCCCCACCTTGATCCCGCCGGCGCTCGGTCTGTGTGGCAGGAGCTCAAGAGGGAGCTCACCGGCTGCGTGACTGACCGGTAGACGGGGCGGCGGACTTCTTGTGAATCTTAACGCGGGCCTGTCTGAGCTGGCGTAGGACTACCCCCCCCCCCTCCCCCGCCCCACCCACCCCGCCAGGGTCAGGGGTAATCCCTGCGGACGCGCAGCGATCAGAAAACAACAAGCCCGGAAAGCGGGACAAGCGCACCTCTCTGTGTCTGTCTCTGAACCCTTTCCTCTCCCGGAGGGGGAAAGCGGCTGGGGTCTGATAAATTGTGATGACGCAGACTAAACGGCGAGCGACTTCTGAAATGGACGTTACCGCGTGTCGGGGAGGTGGAAGTGCCTTCACCGGGGTTATTCTTATCTCATGACCGGGGTCATCGCGGTTGGGAGGACACGGCCAGCTGGCACGTGGGCCGTGGGCGCTTCTTAATGTCTTGACAACATTCAGCGTAAACAACTCTTCCTGACTCCCTGATCCCACCTGAGCAGCTGCTACAGATTGAGGTCAGACACTCACACACCTGTCGTACCTTGTGAACCCTTAAAGGACCTTAAGGGTTCACAAACGAACGTGTCCTTATCAATGAACAATGTTGTTCATTGTGTGTTATTATGCAAATACAGGCATTTTAGAAGTGGGATTTATATAGACCGCATGATGTTCAACACACACACACACACACACATAAATCAGATTAAATAACCTAATTCCTGTACAACGCAATACTCCCTGGCGCCCTGCGTGTAACATAACTCCTGTAATATACAGCCCTAGATTACATTCTACATGTTCCATTAGGCCTGTTGCACTTTGTGTGTGTGCGTGCGTGTGCGTTTGCCTGTGCTTGTGTGTGTGTGTGTGCGAGCGTGCGTGCGTGCGTGCGTCGGGGGGTACATTCAAGACGTTGGAGGGAGCTAGAAGACTCGGAGGCGAGCGCTGAGGGTTTACGGTGAATGTGTCATAAAGGCGTTTATGGAGGAGAATGCGGAGGTGAGGCCATGTGTCCCGGTGTATAGGGATCATTAGTCTTTATGTTTACCCCCATTGGCTCCCATTGCTGCCGTTGGGTTTGCACCAAATGTTAACTTAACGGAAAAAAAAAAAAAAACGTACAGAATGCATACTGGAAATGGAGGATTCGGAAAATGAAACTGACATCACATTACATGATCACAGTTGGACGGCAATAATGTCACAAAAATATCAGAATCAGATCAAGTTTTTTGCAAGTAGGTTTGCACTTACAAGGAATTGGACTTGGTGCAATTGGTGCAAAGAAAAAAAATATAAGTAATATAACTATAAATATATATATATATATATATATATATACAGTACATATCTGTACATATCTATAGAGATCATATCTGAGAAATGTCCTGCGTGTGCGAGTGTGTGTGTGTGCGTGTGCGTATGCGCATGCGGCATGGGAAAGGCCACCAAAACAATCCGGCACAACAAGAAGGTGGAAACAGGGCAGCGCTAAGGCCGTCATGTGACAATGTGACGGCGGTAATCCGGTGAAATCCACCGTGATTACACCACGCTCAGAACTCTGGGAACTCTTGAGGCTCTCCTCCTGAATATACCTTCCTCGTGAAACCCAGGCTGTCCTGCTGTGTTCGGGGCCATTTCGATGAAGACGCTAAATGGATAAAGGAACTATTTGGAAATTCAGCTACAATCCAATCATGAGTGATTGGG
>JAXIVH010000012.1:7918675-7958747 GCA_036785325.1 Urophycis tenuis | reverse complement strand
AAATAAAATATAATCAATGGCTCTGTGAAGCAGCTCCAAAGTAAAAACCATGTACCCATGAAAGGTACCATTGATTAATCTATATTGAGAAATGTGTTTCTCAATATATATATACATACATATAAAAGTTTAAAACTACACAAAATAAAACTGCATAGCACCGAATACAATAACACACTGCAAATACATCAGACCCAAAGAGGAAATCCGATGCAAATGCGGTCAATATAAACAGGCAGTGACGCTGCACCAAATGTCCAACATTGCTCATTCAGATTAATACAATATTGTGCATGTGTTGGGGGGCCTGTCATCTGCAGATTAAGAACTAGTGGTGGGGGGGGACTGGGGAGCAAACCATTTATTGGTGGTGGGGGGGGGCGTTGCCATACAAAGAAAGCCTAGAATGGCCCCAGGTTTGAAAGGCATTTTATGGGAAGCCTCTGCGCTCAGATCCACACCAACGACTCAAACCCCCAGCAATCGTGGAGAGCATCGTGACACCAAACAATATCGTGATATTATTCCGTCAGTCGTTGTGGATGCGCGCCCGAAGACGAGTGACAATTTTCACAACATAATGCACAATAAACCCCGTAATCATAACTTAACCATCAGTCGATTTGATGTGTTCTACGTATTTGTGTGACGAGCAGATGCATGCATGCATTATCGCCCAGACGTCTCTAAATATGTCCCTGAGATAAGGCGATAGTGAAAGGGATATGTACGCAAATAGCCCTGGCACATTTTCCAAAGCTACGCGCGATGGTTGACTTGATGCCGACAACAGAGGGTGCGACTCGATTTAATAAAAAATCAATCTAGTCCATGTTCTTGCCCTGACCACTGGCTAGCGACATGCTAGATATAAATATTGCTAGCCTAAACATCTTTTGCTAGCAGCAATATAGCCTCGTAAAAATCAAATTAATCACGAATAAACGACTTACCGTGTCGCGAAACGCGTTTTAACGTGAGGCACAGTATTGCTCCATCACCGCGTCTGCCACCGGTGCTGACAGTTGTTGTGACGGTGGGTTTTTTCGGGAATAAATAAACGGGTTTGGGTGAAGCCAGGGAGGTATCGCAGTGTAAAACGCTGGCTAGCTAACAGCCATCATAACACGCCCATGCATTGCGTCACTCAACTCACATCACCGTGGGTGACAGCGCGAGGTGGGCGCGCACGCAGCCAGGTCGCGGGACCAGGTACGCATGCTCGGAGCTGTCATTGTTGCAGCGTGGCTGACGGCGGATTTTTTGAAGGGGTTTGGTCCTTTTTTTCTTTTTCTTTTTTTCTTAGCTGATCAGAGTTTGCAATTGCAATCAAAAGAAAACGATTTGAAAAAAATTATCATGGAACTCGCCCAAAAAAATGTGCCCACTTACCCGGCCAGTATGTGCTTGGGTGCTCGCTTCGGTGAGAAGACAGCAACATGACAGCTGTGGAACGTTGTTCTGTGGCTTCATTGTTGCCCAATAGTGCACCCTGCTGTTTTGGTGAGCAAATTGGGCATGGCTATTTCATGGACCTCTGTGATGCTGGATTTAACTAAAATTATTACGTTTTGAGTCCAATTCAAATGCAGTTGTTGAAATGCAGCCCATGGTTTCTTCTCACGTGTAGGTTGACCCCCACAGGTGCTGTTGGCTATTACACGGGCAACAAAAATCCAAGGCACAGTCATAGGATAATGTTAAAATCTTTTATTTAGCCTGGGCTAATACATTCAAATATTTTCCATGTCAATGTCAATTCATCTCAATATACATATTTTAATGCAACAGTCCAGTAAATTGGCATTTTAGTTGGGATACATTGCCGTTATAATCTGAAATTGCAAGGGATTTAGCTACATACTGGAATCACAAATCCACTAGACTAGGGGTAGGAGAAACAGTTACCTGAGTGCTCCCGTATTCCCCTGGACAACCTCAAACTGATAATATACAAAATAAGCAATCCAGGCTGTACTCTTATTTGACAGAAGCTGATTTATGGCATTTGTAGAAAAGAAATATTCAATACATTTAGCGTTAGTTCTCCCCCACGCTAAATAAGCGTTGCATCTGTAAAGTATAGCAAGTTGAATTTATATTGTGTCTTAAGTACCTAATAGAATCTTGACTGATAGAGTGCATTTGTAAGAAAAGAGCACCAATACGTTTTATTTGAGTCAACACATACAACTGTGCACTTTTCAATACTGAAAATAGAGGAAAAAAAAAACACATAGTAGTTTTTAGCACCTAAACTAAATGTGTATAAATTAGACAATAATTTAAAGCAGTTGAAACCCTCCTCAAATAAAAGCATTTTAAATACAGACAACAAAAAAAACACAAACTAGCCTGCATTAAAACAGGACACGAAAGAAAGTGTATATTTTTTTTATATAAAATTTGAAATTCTTTTGAGTCACAACAACGGCAAACTGCCTGGGGGGGCCAGAATGATCCCAAACACGTAGAAGAGTCCCATCAGGAGGTTGAGCTTGGCGGTCTTTTGCGGTATCCTGGCGTAGCACCTGCTCCGGAACTGCTTCTCCAGGGGGAAGGCCATGGGCAGTGTGAGCAGGGGCAGGGCCATGCTGATGCTGTAGTGCGTGGCCAGGATGCAGAAGAGCACGTAGGGCACAAACAGCAGCACGTTGTACAGCACGTAGGACAGCGTGGGGCCTATGAGGATGGCCAGCGTGACGATGCCAGCCTGCTTGTCGGAGTCCATGTCTCTGGTGTTGTTGCTGTGGAGGATGGCCTCCGTGTTGAGAGCCAGGGGCACGGCGTAGACCAGCGGCAGGACGGCGAGGTAGCCCACCTGCACGGCGTGGGCGAACATGACCGCCAGGGGGCCGAAGGTGATCAGGATCACCACGTCGCCCAGGGCAACATACTTGAGGCCGATACCTAAGGGAGAGTAAAAGGCACAAGAACAAAGTGTTGAACTTTTTTTTTTTCAATGATGATGATGAAAATATGCATTTGTTATTGCGCATGTAAAATGTAGGAGGTGCATTTCATATCATTGTTACCAACCTCCAGTATATAAAAAAGAGCTGGAAAGTCCACCGAAATAAATTAGGGCGAGGTGCTCGAGTCTCAGCGTGGACAAGAAGAAGAGAAGGGTGGCACACAGGCAGCCCACCGAGTACAGCACCGCGCCGAACATCACCACGTCCTGCGGCGCCAGGATCTCGTCCACCAGAGTCCTGTCGTCGCTCTTCTTGTGATCGATCCCCTTGGAGAAGTCGTAGTAGGTGTTCACCAGGTTCCCCGCACCGTGCACCACCAGCACGGCCACCGCGCACACCACCAGGACCAGCAGGTCCACGGAGCCCTCCAGCTTGTACGCCAGGGCACTGCCCAGGGCCACCGGCGTGAGGGACGCGCTGAAGCTCCACGGCCTCAGCGCCAGCACGTAGGCGGCGCACTTGGTCCTCACGTCCGACGTCACCCGGGCCATCCTCGACATTTGGTGGGCGGCGCGGTAATGGTTCTGTACCACGTCGTTCAACCCCCCTTGCCATTGTTGCCCGTTGGTACCATTTGACCCAGCAAAGACAAATGTGTCTACCCTACTTGGTTTGTGATCCTTCGCCATTGTTTTAAAGAGTGTCCGTCCAGGGTATCCGTAATATTGGGATGCCAAGTGCTATTCCTATAACGAGAAAATAAGCAATCATGCAATATACACAACACAATATAATTAACACGGGTAATGTGCGAAAGTTTTTGGAATGTAACACAATGACACGGCAGTAAAATAGCGACCTGTATAAATGGTAAGCTAATCATCTACGTCTATTTATTTACATAGCAAATAATGTTGTGGCTAATACAGCAATAGCAATCTTGGTGCCTAGACAAGAAGCTATGATAATATTGAAATTATGTAACAAGAATAATCTTGATGGGGAGGGGGGGGGGGGGGGGGGGGGGGGGGGGAGACAAAAACTACATAAAGAATGAATATGTAAAGTCAAATCGCTAAAGACGTTGTTGCGATGGGGTCAAACAACAAAGCTGACCACTAAGATTAACGGATTAGCACTTCACTCACTAATTTGCTGCTAGTAGCAAGAGAACCTTCACCCTCCGATCCTAGACCATACCTCGTTAGTGTTAGTGATCCAAGATCAACTATTTCATATGCAAAAGCATATCTCCGTCACCGCATCCAAACGTAGACATGGACCTGGTTAGTTGCCCGTGCTATTACGTGTCAATCTAGAGGGTATTTCACCGCCTGGCCACCGTTATCCCTACGCCGGACGGGCGCCATTTACTACAACTCCCTGATGTGCAACGTTATAAAAGTGTCGTGCGAAACGTGTCCCATGGAATACAATAGTTCCTGTTATAACGTATGACAATGAGCACGGCTTTTTCTTTTATATAACAGGTAATATTGGTGAGACGTATGTACGTACGTAAACGCGCGACATACACAATATACGTATGTTTGCGTTTCAATGATCTGTCTTTAGAACACTTTGTCAAACGTAAGGAATGTTTTTATATCGACATCAACACTATTTGATTTATTACATCTCCGTGAAACTCTGCTGGAATTGTATATTCTAATCCACACCCATTTTAAATCGAGTAGATACATAGACAGCTATATTGACCTCGACGGGTATTTAACTAGGCCTTGGTCTATTAAAATCTTGGATCTAGCTCCAAAGTATGAAAATAAGTAAATCAAATGAAAAAAAAAAAAAAGATCTCTCCTATTTTGTCAATTATCATTCTAGACATAGGCTCACCAATAATAACAACAGAGAAAATACTAATCTACTATATTTGAAAGCACAGCACATAGCAACAAAATGTGCATTCTGCTAAATCTGACAAGAAACTAACTGCAGATTTGTTTGGGACATTTTTGTTTGGAACGTTTTGACTAAAAACCGTCTCGACTTTGACCACACCATGCCCCAATTGAAGTAATGTGAAACCTCTGGACACTCTGCAAGGAAAAGCACAGCGGCGGCAGCAGCAGCCGAAAGTTAAATAGAGCTGCAAACTTGAATGCAGTCCTAGCCGTGCAACGACCGTCTCAGCCCAGTCAGTCTACAGACCTGGACTCCTCTGCCCCTCGGCATTTGTCGTTGAACAACGCAGAGGCAACACAGGCGATGGAATGGACGAGCGTTAATATCCATCATCGATGGTCTACCTTTCAGGTTTTTGTTGAGGGATTTTATTTTATGGGTGGTGATATCGCCAGGATGGTGTGTCAGACACTCACAAGTGTAAAGAAAGACGGCTGGACGTTTGCTACAGCTGTGACTGTGCTCAGCGTTATATTTGCTGGGATTCAAGAAACCACCGCTTTTCCTTCGTGGAGATTAGAGGTATGATATGACGATTTATTTTTCACGAGAGCAATGCTATTGTGTATTAAAAAAACGAAGCAAAAATGCATCTGTGTGTGTGTGTGATGTGCTATCACTAACTGTCCCTAATGTATGCATTCTTTTAAATGCTTCAGACCGTTATGCAATTTCTTTAAATGCAATATGGCTGTATAATATTTTTTTACTCGTAAACTTTAACCTTTGCCCCAACAACCAGAAAACAATGAACACAAGATGTTAAGACTTTTCTGCAGAAGACTTTTGTAGATCTTGAGTGGATCCGACTAGACTCCCCTGGGATCCTTGGGAATGTCTGATGTTAGTGCACACCGTTTCCTTTCAGGAGTGTCTGTCATGAAGCCCCATTACCCCCCCCCCCCCCATCCCCAACAAAGTGATGGCAACAAAGTGATGGCACATAGGCCTAGTTATTATTTTTAGAGTTATTATTTTATTATTAATAACATCATTTGCATGTGACAAGTATTCTTCCGAGTAAAGCATGTAAGCACGATTCCCGAGGCAGATGTTAAAAAGCTATGTTTATCTGAAAGAGGTCCAGCATCAGGATACTTTGGCAGGCTTTCCTCAGCCTGAGTGCACACTGCTTGTGCCAGTATCAAAGGTAAACATGGCTCGCTTTTTATTAAGAAACTCAATGAACCCCCTATATTAAAAAGCACACAAAGAAACTGAAAGGTGAAAGTGCATGATCTTTAATTATTGTGTGAACTTGTCTATTATCAGCTGAACCTCAACAAATTGCATTACAAGCTGCACAGACCAGGTGTATTTACGGTAGTGCCAGGTGTATTTACGGTAGCGCCAGGTGTATTTACGGTAGTGTCTTTACTCTTTAAAGCCGTAAAAAAACAGGAAAAGAACCCAGGTGTTTGTGAGCCACATTTGCTGCTTCACCAAGGGGCATCAGACGTAACCTTTCTGTGAAAAGTATCATACTTAAAAGTTTGGAATGCGCCTTTTTACTGCTGTCTAGGCCTCTTTTTCCACGAGGCGGAATGCCCTTCTGTTGGGCTGAACGCTTCAGACGACACGGATCTGCAAATGAGCATTATAAGGTCGCAGGTTCTGAAATCAATTAAAACTAGAGTATTAAATGCCCGCAGTAAGCAGAACAAAAACACAACAACATTTGATCGAAATCCAACGTAATCATCGGGTCCAATAAGACGTGGCTTGATGTGGTCTTGCATGCACTGCCTCCAGATGTTCGATGTTAAGTGGTCCAATGAGTTCGACCACCAACCGTTAACCTTCCATCCATCAAAGCCCACTCAAACGCACACACCACATATAAAGGTGGTTCAACAAGCGTTTCTCTTTGTCCAAGGAAGAAGCTTACTCCAACGTGTTGCTCATTGGCATACGGAAAGAGGCCCGCTCGCACGTGCTCCACCTGTCCCGGAGCAAGCGCTACACCCTCACCCCGGAGCAGCTCAAGTGGGACCAGTTCAAGCTCACATACAAGTACGTGGCTCTGCGATGGCTGCCCTCTGCGTTACCCTGTTACCCCGGCGTTACAAATGAATGTTTTGCATGCGGAATTGATACTGGTTTTAGGTCTACCACAGGGACTATGCAATGCAATGCAATTTCCCCTCAGGGATCATTAAAGTGTCTGTCTGTCTGTCTGGACTAGTTGCATTGTAACCACTCACCACTCGCCACTGCACTGCAGCCGTTACATGATGATCAAATCGGGTTCCGAGCCAAGAGTGATTATAGATAAAGGAGGCAATTTTCCATTGATAGTAGCGGCATAATGGAGGAACGTTTATATGGTGAGATTAGACTTCACACATCTAATGATCCGCTGCTGTGTGTGTGTGTCAGTTAATGTAGTCAGGATACTACAGTCAATAGAGGTGCAAGTGCATGGACGTGAAGATAACCAATTTCAGTTGGTTTGAGTGATTACCTTTTTTAAGATTTTTTTTAAAAAATTAAAGATAACTACACGACAATATTGTTTCCGTGCAGATTGCTCTCATTTCCGACCAACTTGATAAATGCCAGTGACACGCGGCGTGGCTTTTACAAGGCTTTTGCCATGTGGAGCGACGTGTCACCCTTCAGCTTCAGAGAGGTGCCAGCCGACCAAGACGCAGACATCAAGATAGGTAGGCCTACTTATCCCCCCCCACACCCTGGCAGACGCGACATGGCAACGCGGAGCGATCATGGGATTATAATGAGTCCTGCAGTGTTCTTCATTTTAACATGTGATACATTTGGCAGTATTGGGTGTAATTTCAGAAATGTGAGGACTGTGGTCTGTGTGTGTGTGTGTTAGACCAGTAGACAGACTACTGTAGCCAATGTAATAACAATAACATTCTAACAGTTGTACAGAGTGTGGTGGTTATCTGGCCATGGCTAGACAGAACTCCATATTTCATTTTCGTTTGTTTTTTTTACGGCCACGATAAATACACCAGAGTTGTGATTACTTTTATCACAGATAGTGAAAGAAATTACCCTACGCAAGTCAAAATACCCTGAAGGAAATTTGGTCTAAACCTTGGCTCAGTGAGCTTTATGTCTCTCTCTCTCTCTACCCTTTTTTTCATCATCACTCCCGGTATTGATTCCTACCTCATTAACCCTCCATAAAAGAGTTTAATTTTCGCTCACCCGAACGTGAGCGCACACGGTGAGCCGGGCTCGGGGGGAGAGCCCCGTTCTCCTCTCCCCTCCTGAGCCGTCACCTTCATCATCCCTCCCTTCTGCTCCGCGCGCGCACCTGCGTCTGCAGGGTTCTACCCCATCAACCACACGGACTGCCTGCAGTCCTACCTGCACCACTGCTTTGACGGCATCACCGGAGAGCTGGCGCACGCCTTCTTCCCCCCCACCGGCGAGATCCACTTTGACGACCACGAGTACTGGATTCTGGGAAACATGCGCTACAGCTGGAAAAAAGGTCAGCCCAGCCCAAACGTCGACCCCCCCCCCCCCCCCCCAGTTGGTATCGCAGGGCAGCATCCCTCAGGGCCAGCATCCCTCAGCATCCGTCAGCATCCCTCAGGGCAGAGCTGATGATACGTGTGGTAAACATGGGCGCCGGTGAATGCGCCATGCGAAACGCTAAGACGGTGCACCTTTGGTTGCAGGGGTTTGGCTGACCGACCTGGTCCACGTGGCGGTGCATGAGATCGGCCACGTCCTGGGACTCATGCACTCCCTGAACCCCAACGCCATCATGCACCTGAACGCAACTCTGACAGGGCGCAAGCTGATCACACAGGACGAGGTGTGGGGCCTGCACCGGCTATACGGTACGTCCTGTGTGGATGGAGGGGGCGGGACTTCCTGCAGACGGGGGGGGCGGGACATCCTGCAGACAGGGGGCGGGAGGTCTTTCTCTGAAGGCTCCTCGGCTTCATGCATGTGCAAAAGCAGCAGTGGAACGATGTGACCATGCATTCATAGCAATTGAATTCCTGAATTAGCATGAAAAAAAATGGCATTGTAAGAGCTTCAGACAGCATGCGTGCATGAGGGCTCGTCATGAAAGCACAGCAATCAGTAATGTCTCGACGGGACCACGACCAGATGGGCGCACTATTCAGAAGCAGATTCTGAACGCCAACGTGGCCTTAATAAACACTGTGTGTACACTGTACTCGTGAGTCATCATGACAGTGTACTTCGGCGAGTCCATGTTCCCGCTGGAAGCAAAAGCACATCGCCCTGCCAAATTCTTTAGCTGCAGATTCAAGTTACTGCCGCTCAACTCTCGCGATGTTTCCCTGTTTCTCTTCCCCCCCCCCCCCCCCCCCCCCCCACCCCACCCCCCAATCCCTCACTCCCCCAGGATGCTTGGACCGCTTATTTATCTGTCCGGCCTGGGCGCGGAAAGGCTATTGCGACAGCAAGCGCAGACTCATGCAGAAGCACTGCCCCTCCAGCTGTGATTTCTGTTACGGTAAGACAGAGAGCAGAGTGGGCCCAGAGGGGGGAGAGAGAGAGAGTGCGCGCACACACACACACACACACACACACACATGCTGTCTCTCTGTCTGTCTGTCTCTCTCTCTCTTTCTCTTGCTCGCTCGCTCTCCTTCTGCTGCGGAGCCACTGTGAACCACTGTCTGCCAATGGAGCAGTAGGAGCCAACCGGCCCCCCGACACAGGGGGGTGGGGGGGGGGGGGGGGGGCACAGCCGGGGCTGTTAAGAGAGATTAGCCGCTTACTGTTAGAAAATATGCAATAGGAATAACTCGAGTCCGGAGTGAGGCCAACGGGATTCACCTTCCAGACGTGGACGCAGGCCCCGTGGCGTGCGACACCTGGTCGAGCGAGCGAGCCGAGCATGTGTGGCTGTTTAGGTGGATGTTCTCATGGCGCGTTGGTCTCGCGCACACGTTGCAGGCACACGTGTCCCCGTTTCCCCCCCCCCGTCCCCACCACCACCACCACCACCGCCGCGGCGCAGTGTAGTGGTTCAGTCCTCGTCTCTTTAACAAGGGACATCGTGGACACAGGCGAGAGGATACAATCCCTGGCTCGGAGTAATCTGTTCCCCATTGTTGATTGGGAGACCTACGGCTGTGGAAAATTCCTGAGTGACTCCAAACCGCTGGAATTTCAGACTGTGGCTTGAGGGTTTCAGACGCACAAGGTCAATTCAGATTTTTTTTTTTTTTTTTTTGCAGAATTATCCTGAGCAAAACTTTTTTTTTTTACTTTGGGCTGATCAGAACAAGGTGTCTTATCGATGAGACCGACGGCCCAATTGTACGGTGCCAACTGTGGCCAAGAACCGCCAAGAACCACACACACACACACACACACACACACACACACACACACACACACACACACACACACACACACACACACACACACACACACACACACACACACACACACACACACACACACACACACACACACACACACACACACACACACACACACACACACACACACACACACACACACACACACACACACTGCGGCCAGCCATACGAGGAGCCCTGCAGACGTAAAGAGTTTCTCGTACGTCCGGCCTGCGGTTCTCCGTTCTGCGTATCACAAGACCAGTAGGCCCGGTCTGGTCCTACTGGTCCAGACTTATTAACATTCTCAGACTTTTCATTTACCACCAGATCTCTAGACAATGACCTAGTGGCAATTATCCCATTTTAGACTTGGTGCCAGGAGGCTGAGTTTACAGTACAGAGGCCTGTCCTCACCGGTGTTTAAACGGTTTGGTGTTCTGCTGACTCCACAAGGGTCTGTATACTCGTTTGAGAGCCAGAGTCTTGGATACTAGTTAGAGACAAATCTACAAGTCTGTGGATCTATTGTATGTCCATTACAACATTATACGATGAAACACCCGTTTCAATGTAGACATCAAGGGTTGCCAAAGGCGTCCCTTTCCCTTCTGAATGCTTCTCTCGAAGCTCAAATGTCTCCAGTGAGGTGTCCCACACGTCTCACAACATGAGGCTGGCGTTGCAGGAGAAAGACCTTCACCCCCCCTCCTCCTCCTCTTCTTTCGCCCCCCCCCCCCTCCAGAATTCCCCTTCCCCACGGTGGCGGCCACGCCCACCCCCCCGCGGACCAAACACAAGCTGGTGGCGGAGGGCCGGAACCTGACGTTTCGATGCGGGAAGAAAATCGCGTCGAAGAAAGGCAAAGTATCGTAAGTATGGCGCCCCCCCCAGTAGCAACGAGCACCCTGTACGTCTGTACCCCGGTCACCACGAGGCGCCTTAACGCGATGTCGTTTTCCCCCCCGCTGTCGCTCAGCTGGTACAAAGACGGGGAGCTGCTCGAGTTCTCGCGGCCAGGCTACATCTCGCTGAAGGAGGACCACATCAGCATCACGGCCAACGCCATCAACGAGGGCACGTACACCTGCGTGGTCAAGAAGAAGAACAAGATCCTCACCACCTACTCCTGGAGGGTCCGCGTGCGCTTCTGAGGCTCGCGGACCGCAGACTGCGGACCAGGCGCCCCCCCCCCCCCCCCCTGGCTCTGCCGAGGGGGGGGCGTACACGCAATGCACACGGCGGCTTCAGTCGGAAAAAAAAAAGGACTTTCACTCACCGGGGCACATATTTCTGTGTTTTTAAGTCTTCATTTCTGTATCTTTTACATTCCAGTTTCTTGCCTTCTTGTCGGACACCAGCCACTCTCTCTCTCTCCATGGAGAGTTTGAAGTTCTGCCCTCAGGCCGGCATGTCAAACCCATCTCCCACCCACCCCACCCCAAACGCAATGTTTACAAAAAGGTCATTGGTACCGAATGCAAATCGCTCTATTATGCAACGAGACCTGAAGAACTGCTGCAATTAAAATAAACTTTGTACGAAGTATGTGTCTGAATGTTTTATTATCTCAGGCGAGGCCAAAAGTAAAGTAGTAGTCTAGTCTTCTAATCTTAGTAATTTGATTGAATGCATCTTAAAGGCAAAAATAAACTTTTGTGAAGGGCTTGTTATTTTCTGATATGCTGGACTGTCTAAACAAAAACGCCCAGTGTTTCTTGGGGAGTATTCTTGACATTGGATGCACATTTTGAAAGACCCTCCCAATACACTTGAAGCCACACGGTCTGGTCCAAAGCCTGTGGAGCTGCTGGGACTCTCCATATGGAACGCCTCAGACATCTCTCACGTTACGACCATCCCCGGCCCCCCCGCGGTAGGGCAGTATGCCCCAGAAAGCCGGCCCCTTTCCATGCCCATTCAATGCATCAGGTGCAATAACTCACTCTAGGGGCCCCTGAAGGGGACGGGCACAGGGTTCAGGGCTTCAATGCACAAAGGCCTAACAAATGCAAAAGCATTATTTCCATGTGCCAGAAACGCTGATGACGCAAGGCAGGGCGGCCTCACCTTGCTGACACGTCTGCCTTTCTTTCTTTTTTTTAAATTGAAATATTATCACCATTTATTACCGTCCTCATCCCTGTGCTGTCATTTTCCACCTATGAAATCATCGGCAGAGTAAACAAATAGACAGCTGTAATGCATAACGTGGAGACACAACCAATGGCAAAGAAGCCTCGTCTGGACCCCCCCCCCCCCCCCGCCCCTCCCAACAGAACAAAGCCCCCAGACAAAGTGTGCAGTGCTGAGGATGACATCACTTCTGGAAGGCTACCACCCAGCTGGGTTCAAGGCAGCAGCTTTTGGAGGGGTTGTTTTTTTTTTTTTTCTTACCTTGATTTTTTATTTTTATTTTTTCCTTCTGTGGCAGCGTCTGTGTGTTTGCAAAGCGCAGATTTCCAAAAAATTGCAGACCAAATAAAGTCTCAAACTTTATTACTTGCAAAAACATTCCCCGCCCCCCCACCCCCCCTCCCAACCCACCCCTACCCCGTCCTCTGTAGCCAGGACAGTGGCGGGCAGCCATAAAGTCAATATTCTAACAATTATGTCGGGTGGAAAAACGCACTTGATGATACATCATTATACAGTAGCTCCAGCAGTCAGGAAATTCCAACCTTTTAAAATCTGGTCCTCTCTCACAGAGTAAAAAAACAAAACAAAAATAAGAATAAAAAAAAAAAAGTACATTAAAGTAAACCCAAACTACAGGAGACAGAGGGGTTCAGTCGGACCCTCATCATCTACGACAGCCGAAAAAATAAGATAACTCACCTTCTCTGAAAAACGTTCGATTACATCTAGGGTTAATTAAAAGTAAGTGACGGGTCGGCCCGGCAGAACGCGAGCAGCGAGGGCGAGGAGGGGGAGGAGGAGGAGGAGGAGGAGAACCCTGGGGAACCTCAGGAACACGATGAGGTGCCAGGCGGCTGGCCCGCGCTCACACTTCTGCTTTTCTAGGTTCCCAAGAGACGGGGGGGGGGGGGGGGGGGGGGGCGCGGGGCCTGGGGGGGCCGACAGCTCCCCTGACACAGCGCCCTCGGCTCTCTCTCTCTCTCTCCAGGGCGGTACCGTCCATGAGTTCAGAACTTGAGGCTGAAGCCCGGGCCCACCGCCGAAGCCCCCTGGTTGCTGGTGGTCAGGTGGAAGCCCGTGTCCTTCAGGTCGTCGTCCCCCTGGTGAGCGAGAGACAGAGGGAGACAGAGAGCGAGGGAGGGAAGGTCATCAGCTCACAGAGGGCTCAGGTCAGACAACACAATCCTCCTTTGTGTCACACTGGAAACATGGACCCAGGTGCACGCTCTGGGTCGCCGGGGGCTTAGGAGTGACCCTCGGACGGGCGAGTGTATGGATGTGGACGGTGCCACTGACACACGTCCAGTGTGCCTCTCTGGTGAACACATCAGGGACATAAATCACTAACGGCCATCATGGAAAACACAGGGGGAGAGAGAGAGAAAGAGAGAGCGAGCGAGAGAGTGAGAGAGCGAGAGAGAGAGAGAGCGCGACAGACCCCGCCCGCAGGGTGTGATGTTTTTACCACGAGATGCACGGTGTGCGTGATACATTTACCAGCTGGGATGTGTGGTGTGTGTGTGTGATGGAGTGGTGGTGGTGGAGGTCTCACCAGCTGACTGTAGCCCAGCCCTCCCTCAGGGGGCCGGGGACTGCTGCCCCTCTTGACGCGCTGCTGCTCACTCTTTGCCGGCCAGGTGGGGAACATGGAGGGGTCGATGGGCAGCGGCGTCTCCCTGAAGTACTCGTGCTTCAGCCCCTCGTCAGACAGGACCCTCTTGCTGGGGCAGTAGGTGAGGAACCTGGAGGAGGGGGGGGAGACGGAAGCCACAACGTAAACGACCACACTCGACCTCTTCCTCGAAATCCACACTCGGATTTCGAGGAAGAGGCGGCGAGGGAGTCGAGGCCCGGCGGTCTGGCCTCCGGCCCTGGGCGGTCAGCGGGCGGACGCCGCAGTGTGAACGCCGAGACGAAGGGAGACGAGGGAGAGGAGGGAGAGGAAGGAGAGGAGGAGGGAGCCGCGGTCGCGGGCGAGCCGCTGACTGGGTTCAGGCGGAGCATGAAACCCCGGGTTCACATGTAGCTCTCTAGAAAAGGGAGCTCCCTCCACCGACGCACAGCGCAGGGAAAGGCAGGAGGAGGAGGAGAGCCGGGAAGGAAAGCAAGGCCCGTGTTTCCAGGAATGTGGCGTGTAGCGCCGGGGGTCCGCTGGTTTAAATCACAATAAGAACGGGGATTGGAGGGGGGGGGGGCGCTGACAGAAACCAGACGCTACGCCGAGATATCTGGTGCCCCCCCCCCCCACCATTTTGGAGCCCAAAGCGAACCCGGCTCGCGGTGTTGATGTTGGGAGGTATTGGGGGGGGGGGGGGGGGGTTGTCTTGGACACAGTGTGAATGTGAGGAAGATATTAAACTGTCCTCTGGCGGAAACCATACATCATTAGCCCCGTGGCCCGCGAGGAGCCGTCGCGGTAGCTCAGGACGGCGATCCAGCTCGGTGTCAGAGCTGCCTGCCCGCTCTGAGGTCATACCCAAACAACCGGCCTGCCGCCATGCAAACACTGGTGGCTCGCGACGTGCTCCCCAAGGCTGTGTGGTGCCTGTGTGTGTGTGTCTTTCCAGGCCGCCGCATTCCTCCGGAGCCTGGGGGTCCTGCAGGCTGAGTGGCAGCCGCCCCCCCCGGCTGGGAGCTGTCAGCCTGCCACGCGGTCGCCGCACACACCGGTCCCACTCTCGGCACGTTCACTGGTGACCCAGTACACCCTCTGTGTGTGTGTGTGTGTGTGTGTGTGCTGAAAGCAGTGTGTAAACCCGTTCTTTAAGACATTAATCTTAGCTTAAAGTGATGGTTCGGAGTGAAATTCACCCTGAGGTCATTTACACCAATAGTCATGCTAAATACCCCCTCGGATGCATTTTTAGCGACGGTCAATATTTATCAAGTTTAGGGTTATCAGCCGAAAGACTTCGTACTGGAGTGATGGTGCAGTTAGTACATGTCGTCAATGACTCTACTAATAATGCATGGATTGTTACCCAACTTCTGTAGTAGTCCATATATGGTCTGTACTCACAAAACGAGGCATTTTAAAGTTTGTAAATACACCAGGAGTTTATTTAAAAGAGCACTTTTCGGATAGCTTCAACTCTCTGTTGCTAAGGCTACCGCTGCGTCGACGTCTCTTCCGTCTTTCCGAATAAGTTCGTAAAAGTCCTCTTCAAAACTCACAAGTGTAAGGAAAAAGTTAGTGAAATCAACACTCCATCGAAATGCTTTGACAACTGGAATAATCGAATACTTGAAATTAGATGGATTGTTGAATTCACTAACTTTTTCCTTACACTTGTGAGTTTTGAAGAGGACTTTTACGAACTTATTCGGAAAGACGGAAGAGACGTCAACGCAGCGGTAGCCTTAGCAACAGCTAGTTGAAGCTATCAGAAAAGTGCTCTTTTAAATAAACTCCTGGTGTATTTACAAACTTTAAAATGCCTCGTTTTGTGAGTACAGACCATATATGGACTACTACAGAAGTTGGGTAACAATCCATGCATTATTAGTAGAGTCATTGACGACATGTACTAACTGTACCATCACACCAATACGAAGTCTTTCGGCTGATAACCCTAAACTTGATAAATATTGACCGTCGCTAAAAATGCATCCGAGGGGGTATTTAGCATGACTATTGGTGTAAATTACCTCAGGGTGAATTTCACTCCGAACCATCACTTTAAGCGCAAACACGTGCGAGGAAAACTACAGGAACGGGGGCGGGGGGGGCATTGTAGTGAGCTCCAGGAGACACTGACGGGACGGGGGGGGGCGCGGTGACTGTTTGGGGGATGCTTCAGCTGTGTTTACCCGCCACGTAAACAGATCTTTATCTACGGCACCAAAACACGGCGCACAGGGGGTGGGGGGCGGTTGTCAGGGACAACGTGTAAACAACAGCTCCGACTCATGGGTAAACAACTTGTTTCCCCCCCGTGTGCCTGTCTTATTTCACTTGTGGGGAAACAAGACCGGCCATCTTGTTTCCCGCGGGTCGGCAATGTTGTATCCCGCGAGTCGGCCATCTTGTATTCCGAGAGTCGGCCATCTTGGTTTTTTTCCGCGAGTGCGGCACGCTCCACGTACTTGTTCATGAGGTCGAAGCCCTGGTCGGACAGCAGCGCACCGAAGCGCTTGCGCAGGTTGTTGTACGGGTACTCGGTGAAGGTCATCTTCTTCACCGCGGGCAGCTCGCCGTAGCCGGGCCAGATCTTCTCGCTGGGCGAGCCCAGGTCCTGAAATGGACACACACACACAGGAACACACATATTAACGGCACGTCAACTCGACTGCAGCAAAGGCACTTAGGGATGTCATTGCAATAATGTAAACACCTAATCGGTTGGTTAACTTTTTCCCAAATATCAAAACTACATCATCTTCTCCACACTTTTCTCTGCCTTCATGCCATGGTGGGCCACGCCGCCTTTTGCAAGCGCACAGCAGACTTGAGTCTGTATCGATTTTGAATGGGGCCCCAAAGAAAAAAAAAAAAAAATCACAAGCAATCGAAACATTCACACCAACCCAACATGCTACTGGTCTGGAGGCTGACCCTCAGCACACCGAGGAAAACTGCACCACCTTGTGGACACACACGGCGTGGCATCCATTCCACGCTCACTCATGTTACAACGGTTTGGGCATTACCTTGAAAATCTTGTTGATTTGGTCGATTTCAGATTTCCCCGGGAAGAGGGGCTTCTGGGTAAGGAGCTCGCCGAAGATGCAGCCCACGGACCACATGTCCACAGCGGTGGAGTACTCCTGTTGGGCAGGGAGAGCGGGTCGGTGGCAGACCTAGCCGGGCGCTAGCAACACCTCCAGCTTCAGGTCTAGTGGGGGGACATGCTGGGAGAGGTGCTGCCTACTTCATGGTAACTATCCAGAGCTCTGGACGAGCAGGTGGAGAGGTCATGATGGAGGAATCAGACCAATATGTAGATACAAATACTATAAATAAGTATATATATTATATAGTATATTTATATAAATATTAAAAAATATCTAAATAAAATGTCAAGAATTTCCTTTTTAAAATATATGCAGTACATAGAGAAGAAGATTCTATATACATATATACTGTGTGTGTGTGTATATATATATATATAGACAAAAATAATGATGACCTTATGAAAAATATGACTAAATGCGATTTCAATATGAGAAAACGTCATTTGTGTGATGTATGTGATGTAGCAGGTGACGTAGCAGGGCAGCGCTACACCCAGGCGGGTGGGGACAGACCTTGGCCCCTAGCAGCAGCTCCGGGGAACGGTACCACAGCGTCACCACCACGGGGGTGTAGGGCTTCAGCGGGGAGCCGTACTCACGGGCCAACCCAAAGTCTCCGATCTGGAAGCCCCCGGGGGAACACACACACACACACACACACGCACACGCACACGCACACACGCACACACACGCAGGTTAAAAACACACTCTGGTGCTTCAGCGACGTTGACGGTCAGAGATGGAGTGAGACGGTGTTTTATTACGTGGGTGTGACAGCAGAGGAATGAAAAGAGATCAAAGTTTGAAACGCTGGGTGCTTATTTCATAACATGTCCCAGTCATGTGATTGGGGAGCTAGTGTAAAACCTTGTGATTTGGGCGTATAAGAAACCTTAACAACAGGGAGTACGGATGGTACAGTGACACCACCTTGAGGATGCCCTTGTGGCTGAGCAGCAGGTTGGACGTCTTCAGGTCGCGGTGTAGGATCCAGTTGTCGTGGAGATGTCGGACCCCTCTCAGCAGCTGAATCATCAGGGTCTTCACCTCACCTGCAGAGGGGGAGGGAGAGAGATAGAGAGGACGAGAGAGAGCGAGAGCGAGAGAAAGAGAAACAGAGAGAGAGGCTGATGAATTGTTGCTCATTACATTTAAATAGGACCATACAATAAGGGCAGTGGGAGTCACATTGCGGTCACCGCGGCCATTTTGGAAGCATAGGAGCATTCGAATGTTAATGATATTGGTAGTAATGTCTTTTTGGTCATTGTTTAGAAATGAATTGTGAACTGATTCGTCATTATGGGGAGACATTGCTGTGTTTGAAAGGGCCATAGGGTTTCTCATGAGACGTGACTACACTAAGCTCACCTTAGGTAGGTCACCTAGGTAGCGGTGTATTTACCATGATTTAGCATTTCACAGCACTAAACCCTCTGCCTCTCAATATGGCCGAGTATCGTCAACAAAACAAATTCCCACAATGCATTCTGATGTGCAAGCCCTAAAATACAATGTGCATAGCCCTTTTCTAAACACACAAAGAAAATTAAAGTGCAAATCTATTTGAAAGGCTGAAAAGCTATTTCAATAAAAGGTATCCCACTAACATCTTTCTCAACAATGTTTTTATTAGGAGTAAAGACAGACTCGGCCAATGAGGTTTGGGTTAGCGGCATCTGTACAACCCTGGTCCACATGAACACCCTGCACAGACGACCAGCCGTTGTGCATTTGGGGTTTGAACGCTATACTGCCCCCTTGTGTACACTTTCAGGGCTGCAGACTGCAACTGATACTCAAACCTTTTGTTTTTATTGGATTGGGATTCGGGGATTGAATGGTATGTGAATCTCGCTGGCCGTGCAGAGCAGCAGAACACCAGGGTAAGCACGGCTATCCACAGAGGACTTGTGCCACGGGAGAACTTTGGGAAATAGCCCCCCCCCACAGACACACAAAGATAATTGCACGGCAGATCTAAACGATCTACGGGAATTACGCATTTATAGGCCAAACCAGCAAACGTAGCCGAAAGGTGCCAAGTTTGAACCCCTGATTTTGGCGCGGTGTGTGGGAGGATAAGAGGAACCGTGGACCGAGCCTCACCTGGTAGGAAGGGCTGCTTCATGGTCTCCATCAGACTCTTCAGGTCATGCTCCACGTAGTTCATCACAATGTAGATCTTGTCCATGTTGCTTCCCACCACGATTTCCTGTGACAGTGGACATGGGGTCAAACACGGGGCTCACTGAGAACCGTGACCCGAAGACTCAAAATCGAATGGGACGCAGGATTAGGTAAACAGTTTTAAGAGTGTTACACCACCGTCTGGTGGGGAGGTTCTGTGTTTACCCTGACGGTGACGATGTTTGGATGCTGGGCCTTCAGAATGGTGTTGATTTCCCTCAGGGAGGTGATGGGGAAGCCCTCCTTCTCCTTCTCCATCTTCAGCCTCTTCAAGGCCACGATTTCATCTGCAGGCGGCAACACACAGGCTCAGCAGGGCGAGAAGATAACCAGGCCCGAGTAGAGTGGGGCGATGCTGTGGTGTCAAAACTAACATGCCACGCAGGATTTTGGCTATGGGCCTAGCATGATGAAGATTGCATGTCATCTTTGTATGACCTTAGATCCGTAATAAAATAATGCATTCAAAGCTCTTGAATGAATGAAACACAATTGTCGTGAACAGTCAGAGCACATACCCTGTGCTTCACTGACCTATATATTTCTAATTTCTCTCCATTGTATGTATGCACATTGTGTATACTATTTCTTTGTGTACACTATTTGTTTTTTATAGTGTATGCATGTTTATGTATATTTCTACATTTTGTATTATATTATATTTCACTGTGACTACTCTGTACCGTTTTTCTTTTCCCTTCGTCTCACGTCTCACCATTCCACTGGAGTATTTGTAACTAAAGCAATTTCCCTCTGGGACCATTAAAGTATTTCTGTTGTCCACGTGCATTGATCCTACCTGTCTTTTTGTCTTTGGCTCTGTACACAACGCCGTAGGTTCCCTCCTCAATCCGGTTCAGGCACTGGAACTCCTCCACACTTCGACAGCCCTACGGACGGACAGCCCAGCAAAGACAAGACAATTGTAGACAGGTCACCTCCACGATGTCACCGAGTGTTCAGACTGCGTGACATGATCACTAACTGGTCGTGCGTCGACTGAGTATCCATATTTCATGTTAATATAACTCAAAACTCAACTCAACTTCACTTTATTGTCGTTGCACAAGAAACACAGTGATTTTTGGCAGCGAAATGTCGTTGCTATGGTTTCCGGCAGACACAGAGAATGAGCAGATGTATTGTGTATAAATAGATCTACAAAGGTATAAGAAAAATAATTAAAAAATACAGAAATAGAATATAAAACTATGATCAATGTAAATATATAAAAATATAATCTTCATATTGCTGTAAAGGGTAAAGGGGGCATTTAGCAGACGCTTTTGTCCAAAGCGACTGAAAATCAGTACATTTGTGGGGTTCGACATGGGGACAGTTGGAGGAGGGGGGATCAAGAAGATCGAACCGCCGACCCTACGGTTAGTGGAAGACCCGCTCTGTCCACCCGCTCTATCCACTGAGCTACTGCCGCCCCCTACTGCTGTCCCAGTGGGCGTGGTCCAGGAGGCCCCCCCACGGGGGGAACGTACCTGCAGCGCGGGCAGATACTTGGGCAGCTCCTTCTTCTGCTCCACGGGCGAGATGGGTGGCGAGTCGGGGGCGTAGTTCTCCTCGGGGGTGGGGGAGCGGGACTGGGCCTGGGAGCCCGGCGTGGGGTCGTCGCGCTCCGCCGCCTCGCCGTCCTCCGCACCGTCCTCGTCCTCCATGTCCTCGCCACTCTCCTCCGTGGTGTCGTGGTCGAAGCGCGACTCGGGCACTGCGGGCGTTGTCACATTGCGGGCATTTAGCTGACGCTTTCATCCAAAGTGACTTATAAAGTTTAGATAGATAGATAGCTATACTTTATTGATCCCTAGACAGACTATGTATGCATATAGGTTCTCACTTTTTCACCGATCTGACTTTAAGAGCTCGCATTTAATTTAATCTAATCTTGTCTAGGTAAATCTATTTATTGTTTATTGTCTATAGTCAGGTGTTTATTGCACTCATCTATCCCCTTGTACTGCTGGTCATTGTGAATTTCTCCTAATGGGGATTAATAAAGGAATATCTTATCTTATCCCAGGCTGGGAAATTACAGGAAACATTTGTCATAAAAAGGTGAAACATTTAATTGCTGCTAATACAGTAAGAAAGTCTTGGCTAGTATCCTAGTATACAACCAAGTGCCAAGTTCCAAAGAGCGATTAAAGCGCCAAGACGTACAACAAATAAGAGCATGAGGGTAGGGTTTTGCAAGGTTCAGGTGAACTCTGAAAAGGTGTACTCTGGGGGCGGGGCATTACTCATCGCCCTCCAGAGGGCGGGGCCCAGCGTTTAAACACGTCAACACAAGCGTTCTGGTCATCTCTGTCAGCACAGTTGTGATAACAGACACAGTGGACTGAGGTTTCTAAATGCAAAGGGGTGCCAGCAGGTGACCCCCGCAACGGAGGTCACGTGACCGGACGACTTGGCCAATGAGAGTGGGGGAGGCACACCCACCTGCGGGAAGGTGGGTCCCGTTCTCCCGTTCCTCAAAGTCCTCCTCTGAGTGGTCATCTTCACTGACATCTTCTGCAAGTCAAACAACACAGAGTCAAACACGTGAACCTCTCTGCTTGGACAAAAACCCTCTGGAGGAGGACAAAAAGCTAGGCCAGGCACTTTATTGTAGAAGCATTTTTGTAATTTGTTGAAAAACATCCTGAGCTGTTAAGAGATTTTCCTTTATCCTGATCCTTTATCATTAAATAAAATGCTCTGACAAGACAAAACTAAATATTTTCAAAAGCCAACTGGCTCGCTTCTCCAAATTGACTACTCTAGCTTTAAAACATTTTACTGAAGTAAATTTCATCACAGATAATGTCATCACATGATCTTCACATTATTCTACAAATAATATTATCATGAGAGCAGCACAGCCATACAAAGAGCAGGTAGGACTTATTTACCTGCACTCTGCCCTTCAGACCTTCCTGAAACAGAGCCCGACTCTTCCTCTTCGTTCTCCTCCTCGTCATCCTCATCCTCGTCACTCTGGCTGCTGGAGCCCTCATCTTCCTCCCCTTCCTCGTCTTCAGACCCGGACCCTGAACCTGTGGTAAAGAGGTTTCCGTGAACGAGGGAAGTTGAGCTGATGGACCTCCCACCCAGCCACAACCATAGTACCAACACAGGGTGAGAGACGGCTAATTATGGTGGTGTCTGCTCCTGTATGTACCAGGGCACTCATCTTCACTGGCTCCTTGACTACCTGTGCCCTGGTAAGAGCAGACCCATCAGCAGTGTTATGATCAACACCCCCGTGTTTGTCCTACGGTCACACCTGGGTGAAACAGAGTCAACAGCGTGACACGGTCAGCCTAACTGGAGCCGGGGGTCTGCCTTACCAGCAGAGGACTCTGCTGTGCTGGTCTTCCTCTCACTGCCGCTGATGTCCTGCAGGTCAGCCAGCAGGTCTTTGTCCTCTGGCTTCTCCTCCTTGGACACTGAGGAGGAAGAGGAGAGGAAGGAGAAGAGGTCAGCGTTAGCACCAAGAGGACTCCTCGAACCCGCGCCCAGGGTCCGAGGTGGGCATGTTGACAATGAGGACCACGAGACTGACCACCGGACTTCCGTGCGTCGTTGTAGTCGGGCCGGTCCCGCGCGGCCCGGCTGGGGCTGCGGCTCCGGTGGCTCTGCTTGGCTTTGTCCTCGTACTCGTCCGGAAGAGCCCGGTGGTGGGGCGGCGCTGGTGGGAGAAAGGTGGGCCAGAGTTACTGGTGGTACTGGAAGGAGCCTCATCGACACATAGACGGGGAGCAGCGGTTTTCTCGATGCACGCGTGTGTTGCGCATATACAGGGGTGTAGCGGTACCCCTCCAAAAATCATCCCGTACAGGATGACACGCCCGGTTTCATGTGAGCGTGTGAATGGTCTGGGATGGACGGAAATACGGTATGGCAGGGGACAAAAAAAAAAAACATGGTGTCGAGTGATAAGATTAGCTTTGGATGCCACAGTGAGCCTACTTTAGGTCGATTAAAAGGTGACGCGATAGTGAAGTAATATATAGCGAGTAAAGACATGACCAGAAACTGCCACACGACCTGAAACGCGACAGCCCTAACGCCATACATCTTGACCACCCTTGTAGAAAACTAAAAGATGGGAGGACACCGATAAAAACACGAAACGGTATCGTATATAAATCCTCAGTATTGCACTCATAAGCGCTGTGATAAGTCCCAGGGGTCATCATGAACCTGCGGCCGGTCAATCTAACACCATGACTCCACGCCCCAGCCCAGCGAGGGGGGGGCGCTGGCCTCCCCCGGGGCAGGGAGGAGGGGGGCGGGGCTTGGCGGCGGCCCAGGGCGGGGCTCGGCAGGCGGCGGTGGCCGGGCGAGACTGACCTTCGCGGCGCGTGTCGCGCTCCTTGCGGCGCTCCTCCGCCCTCCTCTCTCTCTCTTTTAAGTCCCGCTGCTCCTTCTGCTGCTGCTCGCGGAGCTTACGGTCACGCTCGCGCTGACGCTCCAGTTGCTCCAGGCGGTCCCTGTGGTCCAGAGGAGATACAGTCATCCAGTCAGGGGTTCGGCAGACACCCTCCCAACCCCCGTCAGCTCTACACACACACACAGAGCCAGAAAGACAACGTGTTGGAAGGAAACACCTGAGCACAGTGTTAAATCACATCAGAATCACAGGCGGTTAAGCACAACATTTGCGGGGGGGGGGGGGGGGGGAAGGGTAACTAATCAATACGGAATAATGTGTCATCATCATGCAGCATGTTTAACAAAATCACAATCATAACATTGTCGTTTAGTCGCCCACTTGGGCTTGGCAGAGGCTAGGGGAGGCGCGGGTCTAAAAGGGGGCGTGGCGTGGGAGTGAGCGCTAACAGCTTAGCGGTGGGTGGGTTAGCGGCCGCCGCGGTCACCTCTCTCTGCGCGAGTGTGCCCTGGCCTGCTCCCGGCGCTTCTGCCGCTCCCAGTCCCGCCGGGCCTTGTCCTCCTCCCACTGCCGCTTCCGCCGCTCGCTCTCGCGCTCCTTGTCCTTGTCCTTGGGCCTGGGGTGCTTCCCGTCTGGGGGGGACGGGAGGAGACACACGTGAGAAGGAGCCCCCACCAAAAGATGCTTCTCTGGGTTCAGGCGAGCGCAGACCTGCGCACCACTCGTACAAGTAAGGTAATATTAGACTAGCATGAATGGTAGATAAACATTGGATTGACGTGGCGGCAGTAGCTCAGTGGGTAGAGCGGGTGGACAGAGCGGGTCGCCCACTAACCGTAGGGTCACTGGTTCCATCCCCTTGATCCCCCACCTCCACCTGTCTCCATGTTGAATCCCACAAATGTACTGACTGCAAGTCGATTTGGGAAAAAAGCGTCTGCTAAATGCCCCTTTATACTTTACATGAAGGAAAGTATGTATGCGTTGAGCCACAGGGTGTACATTTGGATGTTATTTTCGCACACTTCTAGGATTTCTATGTTTGTCAGAAAACATTTTCTTTTTTAAGAAGAAGCATTGCTCAGCCTTTAAGCTATTCAGACAGTAAACGGCCAGTTTCACCTCCTTCGTCTGAGTGACTACGATGTCGTCTCTTGTCTTTCCTCTTGTCTTCTTTTCTGTGGTGAGACTTGTCCTTCCTGGCCATCTGCTGTGGGGGCTTGATGGCTAGTGAATCATCTTCCTCTCCTCTGAAATCAACCAGGCACACACGTTACTTCAGAGCCGTCTAAACAGCCATCACGTCAGGACAATGAGGGCGGAGTGGTACAGTCACTCTGCAAGTTGTGCATTTGGTATTGGCTTCGGCTTGAATTGGCTCCCATTGCTGCTCACAACACTTCACACATGGGATGTGTGAATGAATACACCCGCTGGACGCGAGTTGCGTCTTTCAACAGTTTGCACACACAGTGACTGTGTGCGCCCACGGCAGGAAGCGCCAGTTTGGCTGCGATCCGAGCCCTCCATCAAGAAAACACGCCAGCCTCTCCTACGGTGACTCACCTGTCCTCTGTCGAATCTTCCCGCGTGTACGGGGAGTTTTGAATCGTTATTTCCATTCTTTGATCACGTAGTTCCCCTTCCTCCGGAGTGTCCCGTTTGGTTTCCCGATCATCCACCTGTGGAACAGGACATGGAGCAAACTGCAGATGGAGACAAAGAGGAACAGGGTGAAGGACGGTTAGTATCACCATGTGATGACATCCAATATTATGCAAGAAGAAGAAGAAGAAGAATTACTCATTTGATCCTGTGAGGGAAATTTGGTCTTCTGCATTTAACCCAATCGTGAATTAGTGGAACACTCAGAACACAGTGATGGTGAAGCACACAGTGAGGTGAAGCACACACTTAAACCCGATGCAGTGAGCTGCCTGCAACAGCGGCGGCGCTCGGGGAGCAGTGAGGGGTTAGGTGCCTTGCTCAATGGCACTTCAGCCGTTCGCACTGGTCGGGGTTCGAACCGGCCACCCTCCGGTTACAAATCCAAAGTCCTAACCAGTAGGCCGCGGCTGCCCCAAAAGCTATATGATGCAAGCCATTACATACATGCTACACAAAACACTAGTTAAAAAACCATACCAATTTATGAACTGCAGCTTTATAGCCATTTATTCACTATAAAAATGGATTAACAATTTAAGTTCACAAAGCGGCTGAGAGTTGAAGCATTCAGCAAACTATTCGGTTCTAGTTTAGTTACATTTTTCTGGCGCTTTGGCTCTGTCTTCTCCTCTAGCTCTCTTCTGCGTTTTTTCTCCTGTAGAATTTCCTCAAGTGTCTTCACTTTCCAGGTGTCCTTTGTGTCCCCCATCAGCAACCACAGACCACCACCTAGAACACATAGGCAAAGTGACGCAGGTGACCAGGAATCCAGCAAGCTTCATTTGGACACAGACAAGCGAATGGATACATTTGGGGTCGGAGTGTGTAAAGCAAGATGGGGACTTTGTTGGTGCGAAAAGGAGGGAATGTGAAAACAAAGGAATACTACATTTGTTGAATTTTACAACATATAGCTGCGGACCCATTGATTACTAAGGCTTAATCATCTGGGCCCGGCTCACGAGGGTTAAGGTTAGTATGGAAGGATGAGGATCAATCTAATGGCCTGTTACCTTGGTGCCTTGTTTGTTATCCATAGCAGAAACTTCGCACTTTCACTGGCAAAAATACAAAGCAAAACACACCAATCCAGGAATGACTCAAATGGTTTAACTTCTGGGTGTGGGGAGGAGGGGGCAATGATGTCCTTCGTTGAACTAAATAGAAAACGTTGATAGCGTAATAAGTGTAAATTACACTTTCTTTCGATTATCTTATCGCGTTGTGAATTCTGAATGTTTTAGTGCCTGCCATTAAGGATACAGTAACGTTTCCGACGATAGAATAAATAACTATACGAGTTGATGAAGTGGTTATTGTTTAGTATTCGCAACCAACTCGAACACACACACACTACTGTAAGCAACCATCCTTTCCGTGCAGGGATAGAGCATTTAGTATGAATTGGGTGACATGACCAGACTGCTAACAACTCGTGCTGTTTAGAAACAAGCATTAGCTACACAACGTTATGCTAACGTACGAACTAGCATGCACTTTACCGGTCAACCGAAGCGATTAGCGGCGGCGCCGCCAGGACATTTACAAAAAACAAAAACATGTTCTTAGCCCTTGATAAAAAAATAATGAAAGTGTTTGGTTAAATGTGTCTTCTTGGCAATTTAAATTGTTAAACAAACCTGTAATAAGCTCCGCGGTATAATGAACACCGGAAGACTGAGCCTTGTTCTACTTCCGGTGTCATTGTGATGCACCATTTAGTGAATATATCTCATATCATGGGTCAGATCATTGTCATAAATAGTATGATTTAGAACAAAAAAATATAGTATTATTTGAATGAATGAAAAAATAAACAACTAAATCGATAAACAAATAAATAATTAAATAAATAAACAGACGAGTAGAGACGGGCCGATAATAGGCCGCGCCCCCACGATGGAGGAAAACAAGCAATGCATGCTGGAAATGTGACCTATGTCGACCGTTTGTTGGGAGTTATTGAATAATTTGAAACATTATGTAGTCAGGTAACATATATATTATAGCCTTCATTATAGACGCACACTGTGTGTGTGTGTGTGTGTGTGTGTGTGTGTGTGTGTGTGTGTGTGTGTGTGTGTGTGTGTGTGTGTGTGTGTGTGCACACTGCATACGGGTGGTGCGCCTCACTGTGTACCTGCGGGTGTAGTTTAGACAAGGAAATCACATTGGCTTGTCATCAATGCTGCCATATGCTGTTATGAAAAACAGAGTCTTGTTGTGACACCTTATGTCATACAGCCACTAAAATGCAACAGTCAGCTTTTAACGACTTTATGCACGGATGTGTGTGTTTGTGTGCACCACAGGTTTTAACATTTACAATTAGGTACATAATTAGAGACGTTCTACAAAGCAACTTATAAGGGATGCTGAGAACAGTCAAGGTATACAATCAAAATTGGAATACAAAAATGTTTTAATTATTTGCAAGACCAACATCTCAGAGACAAAGATAAAGAAGACACACACACACACACACACACACACACACACACACACACACACACACAAACAATATACACTCCTACATAAAAATCGCCATCAAGGTAACGGCCCTCTTGAAAAAATGTTTCAGAGTTAACCATTATAATCTCACTAAATGCAATCTCCATAGAAACAGTTCAGCAGAAACAATTTTTCTTCTGAGATTAGCGCTTCTTAGCTGTTAATGATCATATGGATGGAAACCATATGATACCGAATCGATAGTCCTTGTTTCAATACCAGACACACACAATTATATTCCATGACACGATATCCATTTAGTTAATTTAGAAATTGAACCATCGCTGATGTGTAGTCCATTAATAGAGTGATCCATAATTCACGGTTATTAAAGAAACAGCAGTGAATAGCTAGCTGTTAATGCTGCTGAAATGGCACATAGATCATGTTGAAATGCAGCCCCTCAATGCTACGTAGCAAAGAAACATTAGCCCATTGAATATTCTGCCTTGAAGAAATGAAAGGCACTGTGCACTCATTCATTGCAATAGGACGGCGTTTTATAGAAAGACCCAGTAAGTGGTAAACATAGACACTAGTGTTCAGCCAGCTGCCCGGGGAGAGCTCTTTCCATCACACAGGGAAACAAGCTACAAACGACTCAACTATTTTAGGTAAAAAATTAAGCAAGTAATACTTTTGAAAAACATTGATGTTTGTAAATCCGCACATTATATTATTATTTATATCCACACCCACTCAGCAAGACTCCTTGTTTAGGCACCAGATGTCACTGTCCAACAGAGCAGAATGCTGATCTCTAATATCGCCCATCTGACACAACTCTAGTGTAATTTAGATTTTTTTCCTTATAAGTTCATTTAACAGGGTACATCTGCAGACGTGCTGCATCAACAATAATAGAGGTGAGGTCAATTCCGGTCGGACTGGCCCTGAAGCTCGGCTGGTCCTCCAAGGAGAGGCTTGCCAAGGGTGTGTCTGACCAGGGAGAGCCTCAGAGAAGACCCTGATAGCCACAGAGATGCTAGCCTGCTCCCCGATAGCCACAGAAAGGCTAGCTTGCTCCCTGACACCCACAGAGGTCAACCACCTGAAGCCATTTGTGAGCTTCACTGAGCAGGTCAAGGCAGGAGAGAAGACATCAATCACGACTAGTCTGCTCCTTTTATGTACCAGGGTAGTAGACTTGACTAGTGAAGATAACTGAACCGTGGACCCTTTTCACAGAGGTGAGCCAATATTAGCATTGGGTAGGAAGGCAGGTGATATGTGTGCCTAAGCAGCAATTGTGTGTCATCCTGACAGTCTTACTGCCGGTGCCCAGTACATAACTGGAGCAGGCACATAATTATGGTTACGAGCCACGCCTGTGTTTGTCGTAGAACAACGCCTCTGCGAAGGGTCTATAACCATGCAGACGCCTTCAGGGCTAGGCCCCTCCCCCGTGTCGGCAAAGACTGTTTCAATTGTAATAGGTGAGGCCTCCGCCGCGACCTGCTGGCACGGGGAACGAAACAAGACAGAGGAGAGCAATAAGCTTTAGGTAGGCAACATAATTGAACTCAGGTGAGATCAATACCCTCTAATGAGGTGTGCGAGTCCTGGCCACCCTGGTCGCCTGGCAGCGTGTTTGTTTCTGTGGTGCTGAAAACTGTAGCGGCTGGTTGGGATAAAACAGCCAAAACCTGTCAACCAAAAAAAACAAAAAAAAAAAAAAAAAAAAACAAGTGCTTAAAATATCTCCCATTCCATGACTTGCTAATGAGAACAGTTGAGACCAAGAATGTGATGTTTTTATTTTGAGTCAAACGGCTGGCTGCTTCTAAACTCTAACATTTGGAAGAAGAGATGAAAAATACGTGCTTTGCAAGAAGGAGATTCAAATACATTGGAAAATATGTTTTATCCTCAGTTATTTGCATCGTCATTCAGCAATCGCAACCGCAACGTGATGCAGTCACATGTGCACCGGCTCCATATAGAGCAACACATTCTGTCCTTACACCTTTCAGCTGTTATCGTCATCAAGGGTTTTGTTGGAGCCGTCATCCTTGGCAGAGGTGGCCAGACCAGCGCGCACCGTCGACCGACCGGCCAGGTGCAGCCGCAATCACACTCTTAATCAACCCGCCTGGCTCGCACCCATTTCTGCATCTTTTTCTGCCTTTGTTTCAATGGCCCACCGGAGGAGTTCAGACCATAGCGGTCCTAACCATGCTCGGAGGCTGACAAAGCAGGCCCATGCTCCTGGTATTCTTCAGCATTGGTAGCTCAGATGGTGCTTTCACTCTGTTTTCTCCCAGTTCTCCGGTATGCCGTGTTCCTCTCTGGCTGAGAGGCCGTGGTGTAGGCCTACATCCCGTGGGTTGCGTTTCATCGAGGGATCCAAACGCACATCCCACGCACATGTGTGTTTACCTCAGCGTGCTGCTTCCTGAAATATGTAAGATGTAAAAGATTTGCAATCAGTTCTATTAATACACCAAACCGTGCACACTCTTGTGCTGTATCATGCGGCTGCTCCGAGGTCTCAGTGCATCCTAACCAGCCGTGATGGATTTCCCCCCCATGTCAGGCGGTTGGTGAACGCCTCATACTGCGTAATGATGTGTGCTTTATGACCCATGCTGCTTTCAGTCGAGTTTGCCGTTGTTTGTTTGTTCCGTTTAAAATCAAAGCTGCTGTCGCTGCAAAACTTTGCCTTGCTTGGGACCTATATGTTCTTCGAGGCAAGGGTGTGTGGTGTGTGAACAACAGTGACCGGTTCGCCATTAGCCAGGGCTATCGTTCCACCAGGATGCTCGGACTGTCACAGACATGTCAAGTCATGGAACCAATACGAACAAAGAACCAAGCTAGCACAAAGCTATAGTTGTAAGCATAATCACTGTAGGCACTACCCTTGAACAAACTTAGTTATTCCCTTCTATGTTATCGTATAGACTTTTCTTTGCCATGTGAAGGTCAAATATTATTTATGAAATGCAATGGTGTAATAGTAGAAAATTTGCTGCAATGGCAATCTCTTAATTAGAAATAAAACAATATTGTATAGGAGTGGTTTCCACCCCTGAATGAAACCCATTGTTATGTGTTTCCCAGACTAATGAGGTCAACAATGCAAAGGGAAAATACTAAGCCAAAACTAAGATCAATAACTTCCAATTTCTTACATTTCACTCTGAAGTATACTCTCTAGGAATGCTCTTTAATTAAACTGACTGCCTCACTACAGTATATTCTTAGTCGCTAATGGCTGGCTCTCTGTAGTTCGACTTATTTTGATAGAGGACATCCACTTGGCATAGCATGATGGAGGTGGAACAGAGTCAGCAGAATACAGCGGTGAACGTGACAACCCAGTGTACATCTGGGTTTCTCGCTCTTCGAAGGAACAAAGGGAAAACCCGGTCAGGATAAACACTTATACCCATCGACTCGGGCAGCACTGTGCGTGTCAAGGCTTGCCCAGCCCATAAATCCAGGACTCCCGGCGGAGCAGGCCAATAGGGGGTTTCCGTTGTTACTGAGAGAGGAGGAGAAAATATTGGCATCGTGCTCGGTTGCGTGCTCAGTTTAATCTGCTAAGTATTTACTCCATGATGGCGTAAGTGGGCCGGGTCTGCCAGAGGCGATGGGGCCCTCGTGCTCCCGAGCCGCCAACCGACTCTCACGGGACCGGCTCGGGAGGGCGCTCACGTTCTCGGCCCCTTTGCACGCTTTACTCACAGCAGGAGGTCTGAGGAGCAACAGCGTGTGCGCTCCGGGGCTGTCGCTCCATTCTCACGGAGAAACGGTATGAACACATGCTGCGTATTTCCAAACAGGGAACACAATAATGACAAGGGTTGGGTGTCAACGCTATAGGCCTACTGTGTTCTTGATCGCTTGTAAGCTGTCTCTGGGAATAATGTTTTAATTACAAAATGACTAATGACTAATGTTAACTGTAACATTAATAACATTAACAATGATTCAATCCAACTGCCTCAATGGGCAGACAGACAGGATCTACAGAAAAATATAGTTGTGGAAATCAGTTGTAATCACTTTTACATCACAAAATGTCCCATCATATGCTGAAGATGATAGAATGTATATTTGCATAGTATGTAATTTAATTTTCAATCATTAAAATGCCTAAAACAAACATTTTCTAACTTGTGTACTGACCTAATGAAGCTAGGTCCATTCTCAATGTCATACCACTGTTAATATTGATCCAGGTGCACTGTGTTAATACTCGTCCAATTGCGAATAGCTCTGGCCATCAAGGTGTTAATACTGGTCCAATTGCATCCAGGTGTTAGTACTGGCCATCCAGGTGTGCGATTTCATGGGCTGCCTTAACAGCACGTGATGCGCAACTCCAGTGCAGTCGATTCATCATTTCGACACTCCTGCGCGTGCACGTAAACCCCTCCTTTCCTCCATCGAGTAAAACGGGACACGAGGCGGTGTGTGCGCGTGCACGCCCACCTCGATTGATTCTCCCTCTCTTTCGTTGGAAGTGTCTCCTCCAAAGAGAGGAAGGCGCGCCCCCGCCGTTGCGTACAGCGCCGCCTGCACGCGACTCCCTTCTCCTCGTTCTCTCTCGAGTGTTGCCGTCGTGGCCGCGCAGCGCGCTACCGCCACGACGTCAGGAAGGAGCCTACTCCATCACGGTAACTAGGTGATGAAGAAGAAGATGATGATGATGATGATGACGATGAGGGAGCATCGTTGACTTTGCTCTCTCGGATCTCTTGATACGGTACTTGGAACCCTACAGAGTGTTGACCCGAGATCTCCGGTTTTGACGAATCCTCCCCGCGTCCCATCCGTCTCCTGAGTCGAGACCGAGATGGGGAACGAGGCGAGCATGGAGGGTGGCGGTCAGCCCGGAGACCCAGCGTCGGCGGGGATGATGGGGTCGATGATGGCGGGAGGACCGGGCACCGGCCAGCCCATCAAACCGGTCAACGGCACCGCAGCGGGCGCAGGGATGGGTGCCGGAGGCCCGGGGACGGCCATGAATAATAGGTAAAGAACTCCGGGACGTTTGTGGCTCTTTTCTCCGCTAAATGGGCTGGGACGAGACTCCTCTCGATGTGTCAGTGTCAGTGTTAACCAGCGCGCGTCTCTCGGCGAACCATGGTTGGTGGGAGAATGTTGGGTTTGATGTGTGGGGCTATCCGGGAAGAGATGAATGTCAGCCGTCAGGGTGTGTGAGGCTGGCCGTACCGCTGCCGAGTGTGTGTGTAAAGGGAACAGGGAGGAGAGAGAAGAGCTGTCCACGGTGCTGAACCGAGTGCTGAGGTCGGACAGGACAGCGTTCATTAAATTAAAATGAAGCTGATTTGCTCTATGCCGAAATAGGCTTGGCATCGCACGCTTGGACCTCAGAGCGGAATGTTCTGCACAGCGTACAGCCGTCCTCGTGTCTGTCATCCCCTGTTTGTGTGTTTTCTTCTCCCCCCGCTTCCCTCCGCCGACACCATAGTATTTTTACGATCGTCCGGATGTGACAGGATCGCACTTGGGTCTCGGCAGCGTGATGAGCGGACGCGTCTCTCCGAGGCATCAGCGGCGTATACGCTCTCCGAATGTACAACAACCACACGATCACCATATCAGTCATTGATCACGCCGTTAAAATGGGAGACATATCGGTGGTGGGGTGCGTTTTAGATTTCTGTGATTCTTGTTGGTGCCCGGTGCGTGTTTCCGCATGGTGGTGGTCTGTTAGTGGGGGCGGAAGGACGCTGCGTGTGCGCGTACGGGGGTTATCCGTGTGTGCATAGTAAAGGAGACACTAGCCCGGGTGTAGGCGTGCGTTCGCGAACGTGTGCGCATACGCTCTCGTAAGATACGCCGCGGATCCGCGTTAGAGACATGAGGGGCGAAATTACAACAAGCGATAGACTACTACGTGTAGGGTGGATGGGGCATATTGATGTACCTATACGTTGTAATCTATGTATAGCCTACTACGTGTATGGATGGATGGAGCATGTTGGTGTACCATTACATTGTAATCTATGTATAGCCTACTACGTGTAGGATGAGCATGTTGATGTACGTATACGTTGCATACGTTGCAATCAACAATCGGAGCACCACACCAAATACAGCGTTTGATGAACGTTACATCGCGGTATCAGGAGACTACAACATATAGGACCAAGTCGCTCAAATTGCAGCGGACCGCAGTGCCAACATGAGAGAATATAAAGAGCCATGTTTTTCAACGAGACATGGTGACTCTCGGGTATACAGGAATGAGTAGGCCTGCTTGTCCACTGTGCTGTGATGCTGAACATGGACGTATGGGGGGGCATGCCTGGTCCATGATGAATGAAGTGAGGAGCAGAGCGGCAGCCTCCCCTTACATAACAGAGCCTGGCGGACGCCTCCCTGCATGCACGGCCAAACTCACATGCGTATCCCGTCCAGCTTTCGGGGGCCGGGAGTCAATATTGGCATAGCCTATAACATCAGCATTAAATATTTGGTACCCTTAATATGACTATAAGCCCTTTTTTCTTCGGCGGGGTTGCCGTGCGATGCGAGCGAAGGCGCTGTCATTAAGTATTTATAGCCATGTGAACAGATTGTATCACGTGCAGAGGCGTTTTGCTCGCTTTCTTTTCTCTCTCCCTATCTCCCTCTGTCTCACACACACACGCACATATACAGACATACACACACACGCACACACAAACACACGCACGCACGCACCTACACACACACACACACACACACACACACACACACACACACACACACACACACACACACACACACACACACACCAAAACACATATACACACACATACAGACAAGCACACACACACACACACACACACACACACACACACACAGACAGACAGACAGACAGACAGACAGACAGACAGACAGACACAAACATACAAACGCACACACACACGCTCAAACACATACACACATACTCAAACACACACACACACACACACACACACACACACACACACACACACACACACACACACACACACACACATATTCAGACACACTAGCACGTACGCACATACATTACATACAGACAAACACACAAGCACACATACAAACACACACACACACATGCTCAAACACATACACACATAGGCCCACACACACACACACACACACACACACACATATTCAGACACACTAGCACGCACATACATACAGCCAAACACACATACAAACGCCGCACACACACATGCTCAAACACACACACACACACACACACACACACACACACACACACACACACACACACACACACACACACACAGTGCTCCAGCAGCGGTGCCGCTCTTCCTCCCTGGCTGTGCTTTGCTTCGCTCGGCTGCCTTTTCATTTCTCCTGCTCGCTCCCTTCGGTTCTTTACGCCCGGCTCTGGTCTCCTGCCTCTCCTGTCTCCTCCCCGCGTCCCTCCCGGTGCTGTCTCACTCGCTCTCTCTGCCCGTCTTTCATTTTTTTTTAATCGCCGTCTCCTGTGAATTATGCAAGCACAACGAGCCGTTTGTATTTTTATTTCACCGCTGACAACGAGAGCGATTACAAGCGGAGGCGCCGTTATTTTGTCTTTTTTTAATTCTGGCCAAGGCGCCCGTGGAGACGCGGCTCTCTGCGGAGACGTACCGTTACGAGCCGCTCTCCGTGGAGGGGTAGCGGTCGTAACAAGCCGCTCCGGCTCTCGGTCTGTGGTACCCATTCATACACATCAGCATCATTAGTCTTGGTCTGCCTCCTCCCACTGCATCCGCCAATCACGTGCCGGCTCTAGGCGTCCCTATCCTTCCTTACCGGGAACAGGGCAGCACACACATACACACACGGAGCTGAGCAGAGGGGGATGGGGGAACGGGACATATACATGCAGCAGAGCCCTCCGTTTTCCTTCATGTAGGCTACCTGACATGTTCCTGTTTCTTCTGAGACCAAAGCCCTTGCAGTGGACCGTTTTTACCCACAATGCTCTGCTCAGGCAGAGGAAGGGGGGGGGGGGGAGGGGAGTGGCTTGCTGACTCTGTGCACATCTGTGTGTGCACGGGTACATATGTAAACCCATACACACCGATGTGAGTTTATTTCATGGGTGTGTGCATGTGTGTGAGTGTGCATGTGTGTTTAGAATGTATGGGTGTACAGCCTATGTGTCCATGTGTGCATATCTATCCTCATTTGATTAGATTTGTATTTCTGCCATAACACACAATTCTAAAGTTACAAATATGGAATATGGAGTGTGTGTGTGTGTGCGTGTGTGCATGTGTGTGTGTGCGTGCGTGCGTGCATGCGTGTGTGCGTGCGTGTGTGTGTGTGCGTGTGTGTGCATGTGTGTGTGTGTGTGTAGGCAAGCAATTAATTAAAGCTGCTACCAATGATTTCTTACCACAAGACGACAGAAAGCATAGTAGAAAGTAATCTCTAAGATTAAAACATTTATCTTCCCAACATGGCATGCGTGGTGATGAATGGACTGTAGTTTGGTGATTCTGTGTGGGCCATCAACCCATACTGGCCTACTACGCTGCTGGCCATGAGCAAGACTGGGTCACAGTTTGAGTCACCAACCCGTGTACACCAGAGTGACCTACATAACCAAGTATTATTGGAGGTGTGGGCGTGTGTGTGTGTGTGTCTGTGTGTGTGTGGTGTGCATGTATGCGGGCGTGTGTTTGTAGAGCGACAAGCTAAAATCAGAACCTTGTTGAACATACAATTTTGAACGTGAAGGGCAAACAGAGGTCTAATGAATGTAGAGAGAGAGAGAGAGAGAGAGAGAGAGAGAGAGAGAGAGAGAGAGAGAGAGAGAGAGAGAGAGAGAGAGAGAGAGAGAGAGAGAGAGAGAGAGAGAGAGAGAGAGAGAGAGAGAGAGAGAGAGAGAGAGAGAGAGAGAGAGAGAGAGAGAGAGAGAGAGAGAGAGAGAGAGAGAGAGAGAGAGAGAGAGAGAGCTTCAATATATGTTCCTGCCCGGCTGTCTGTTATCACCAGGCCATGTTTGCCGGTGCGTCGTCCTCCTCCCCACCGCCGTGTTTGGACTGCTGCATCAGGAGATAGCGTGACAATACCTACCAAACAGAGCCCGAGACAGCCGGGCGGCTCTGTCGCGGAGGCTCGCGATGAGCGCGACACAGAAATAGACGGGGGGGGAAGAAAAAAAAAAAAAAAAAGCAATATGGCTATCTGGATCTCGCATCGGACTCCCACGGACAAATGCTGGCTAATGGAATATTTTTTTTTACTTTCGCACCGAGTCGCAATCACACGCTGAGATCAAACAGAGCAGCCAGGGCTCTGCGCTATATACGCACATCATACTAATGAAAGAACACAGGTTATTGCCATGTTGCTTACTCATCGGCTGTGATCGGCGCTGCGATCACAGACTGTAATTAAGTAATCAGTGGTGAGATTCATCAATGACTGCTTCGGTGACCAATAGGAGCGCAGTGAGGCCCAGTGGCCCTTTGGCAGGCAGAGACAAACACAATAATGTAATATCAGGTACTTGGTGAGACCAAAACAAACGTTCCCAAACATTTCACGCAGTGACCCAAATCTGGAGGTGCTTTTGCTTCTCGGGAGCCACCAGATAATGTGTGTCATAAAACAAGCAACACATATTCATTACAATGCCACGAAAAAAAAAAGAAGCTCAACATGTCTTGAGGTACACTGTGTGCATCAACACAGCACGCCCCTCTTAACTTCCAACATAAAATGTGCATTGTGGCAGCCCCACGTGGGGTTGGAAGCACTCCTCAAGCAGATACATGACAGTGACTGCAGGTGTGAGGAGACCACGTCTTCAGCTAAGCCCTTGACAATACTACCTGTAACACATCCATAATATCATGGTGGGCAGGCAGCTACCAATTAATCCCGCTAACAGTGGGACTGACAAAGTGCACTCCAGCCTGCTGTGGGTGTGTTCCCCTTGCAGCAGAGGTAAGTATATCACACCGAGGTCCACTTTCATCTCTGGGGGGAATTGTAACAAACACTATGGTAATAGGTGGCTTTCCACACACTACACCCTACTGCTTTCCAGCGTCCACTTAGATGACAGTGCACCGGAACGCAGCCTCTACAGCCCGCTTTAATGGCTGTCTGCCTGGTTGTAGGTCCCGCAAGGATGCATTTACTATCACGGCCCAAGCAAGTTCTCTTCCTTGTTAGTTGAAATTGCACTTACTTACATGCTCCCGGTGCATAGGCTTTGTGTGTGTGTATGTGTGTGTGTGTGTGTATGTGTGTGTGTGTGTGTGTGTGTGTGTGTGTGTGTGTGTGTGTGTGTGTGTGTGTGTGTGTGTGTGTGTGTGTGTGAGTCACAGAACTCTGGAACCCTTCAGAATGCTCGCAGAATCAAAAGAGTCACACATTAGCGCTGACTTACAATCAGTACATTTGTCATCCATTTTGTTGGGTTTGGCATGTGGACAGTAAGGAGGTGGGGATCGAACCGTCAACCCTCCGGTTAGTGGACAACCCGCAGTGGGTAGAGCGGGTACTGGGCCCGTAAACACATGTTTATGGTTCATAGGTGGTTGTAACGCTCCAATGTCCAAGCAGCCACTCCAGGGTGTTTGATTGGTCCACCAGTCGGCTTGATTGATGAGAATACCCTGTGATTTATCAATAACAACAAAGGGCTGTGCCCTCATGCTGACTGAATAAATCACATTTGTGAATGGCTTCTGCTTGTTTGACGTTTTGTGAATTGTACTGGTGAACAAATCACATTCCTCACAGGTGTGTTGACCCTGCTCACCTTTTATACTTTACAAATAGTATGCTCATAGTTTAGTATACGACATGTTTTATATCAAGTGCCACCATAAGTATATAAGTCTTTTTATCTGATCTATTCTATTGTGTTTTTGCATTGCGCTGTTTGTTTTTGTCCTGAGTGTGTAAACCACAACAACATTAATCTGTACTTTGTTTTGTAACTCTCAGCCAGAAGACAAATCTATTTTCTGTGTCTCTAATTGGAAGCTAAATCAAACACTGGAAGTCCTTTCAACAGGCCTTTGTTAGGGAACAAATGGTCGAGACCTGTAAGGATTAACACTGCAAAGTAACTAATTGTCTCTGTTTGTAGATCTGTAATTGTAATGTATTATTTATTATTTACTTCAAAGTAGCATGTTTTGGCAGCTACGTGTTCAGATAGAAGCGTTACTGTACGTAAAACATGTCAAACTGGGGTCCTTCAAGTTGAAATTATGAATTCAAATACTTTTCGCTTTCAGGGTTGAAACAAAGCAAGACTAAAAGTTAAAACACCAAAACATTAACATTTGGCCTTAATAATGCAGGTGTCACACATTGTGACGCCTCTCTAGTAGAGATGCCATATCTAGTAGAGATTGTAAAGGGTAATGGGGCATTTAGCAGACGCAACTTACAATCAGTACATTTGTGGGGGTTCGACATGTGGACAGTTGGAGGAGGTGGGGGATCAAGGGCATCGAACCGCCGACCCTACGGTTAGTGGACGCCCCGCTCTGTCCCCCCGCTCTACCCACTGACCGCCCCAGTAGTGACCTCCAGAGCCATCAGCGTCACATGACGCATAAATAGGTGCTCATCCTCTGACCCTGTGCATGAGAGAAAAGGAAAATGAATTCTGTCTCAATGTTGGATTATTGTAAACCACATTTGTTGTCTTGCTCCACGGAGTGAGCCATGAAATTGAAAGTGTAACAAAAGCCAACCTTTGGGATTTAGCACAATGGGTTCCTTCCCCTTTTTTCAAGTGGCTAAGGTCAACATCTCCATATGTCTGCCGTCAGTGATTAGTTCCGACCAGGTAACTGATCTGTGTTGTGATCGTGATACCTCTTTAGCTTTCTCTTGCTGTTCCACAAAATCATGCTGAAGTCGGCCATTTGTTGTTGCTGTTGCATTCAAGAAGGTCATGCGCTGCGTTCTTGTTATTTTGTCATGGATGGACTGTGTGTGTGTGTGTGTGTGTGTGTGTAACACATGTGTGTTGTGCAGTGTGTGTTTGTGCGTGTGTGTGTGTGTATGTGTGTGTGTGTGTGTGTGTGTGTGTGTGTGTGTAACACATGTGTGTTGTGCAGTGTGTGTTTGTGCGTGTGTGTGTGTGTGTGTGTGTGTGTGTGTGTGTGTGTGTGTGTGCTTGTGTGTGCTTGTGTGTGTGTGTGTGTGTGTGTGTGTGTGTGTGTGTGTGTGTGTGTGCTTGTGTCTTAATTATGGACCTGAGAGTAATTTGTGCATCAGCAGTGAGTTGTGTCTGCAGTTTGTCAGCACAGGAGGGTGAGTAGATTTCA
>JAXIVH010000012.1:7908675-7913675 GCA_036785325.1 Urophycis tenuis | reverse complement strand
GTTTGCACTTCGGTACCTCCCAGACAGAGAGAGAACACAACAATGGATAAAGTGATGTAGGTGGCGTGGACTTGGACTGTACGGTGTTCGCGGCGAGAGACGCCCCCCCCCCACCCTCTAGGATGTTCATCTTGATGTCCCTTTCGCCGCCACGCCCCCCACCCCCCTTACCGTTGTGTCCACACTCGGGCTATTTATCCGTTATCCGTTGTTTTTTTGTCTTTTTCCATGCTGAAACAGTCAGAGCTAAATGAGTCACAATTTCATCACTTTGTATGCGAAAGGAAAAAATACGAGTGTCTGCAGCCTCAGCTGCTGCATTTCCTGCAGAGAAAATGTTTTGTTCAGAATGCACCGCTAATTTGAGTTTTGACGGGGAGAAGGAAGAGGCTTTGGCGTGCTCCTGTTTCCCATTTAGTATGGTCCACGTGTTATGGCCATGCAACTCATGCACAGGTCACATGTGTCTTCAGATGTGTCCTCATGCACAGGTCACATGTGTCTTCAGATGTGTCCTGGAGACAGTCAAGAGTAACTCTAATGTCTTCTTCTTCTTCTTCTTCTTCTTCTTCTTCTTCTTCTTCAGAGGGCCCATGGGCAGCCCCAAGCCCGGCATGCAGCACGGGGGCTACGGGAGGAGGTGGAGGAGGTGGAGGAGGTGGCGGAGGAGGAATGGGGGGCATGGGTGGCATGGGCGGAGTAGGCGCGGGGATGGGCTCCAGAGCAGCGGAGCCGTACCGCCTGGCCACCCCCACGAGAGCCACACCCCTCCGAGGCAGCCGGGCGCCGGCGCGGGTCCCGGCCAGCCCGGGTCCCACGGCGCGCCGGGCGGCCAGAGCCCCGGTCAGCACGCCTCCCGCCGCAACCTCCAGGTGGACTTCCAGGGCTCCAGGACGGGCCGCTCGCCGTCCGCGTCCCCGGACCGCGGCGGCGTGACCCCGACCTCCCCTTACTCCGTGCCCCAGATCGCGCCCATGCCCACCAGCAAGCTGTGCCCCCGTCTGCACCACCACCGAGCTGACCCGGCCCCCGGCCGTGCCCAACTACAACACCTGCACCCAGTGCAAAGCCACCGTCTGCAACCAGTGTGGCTTCAACCCCAACCCACACCTCACCCAAGGTAAAGGCCGCCCTTTGTGTGTGTGTGTGTGTGTGTGCGTGTGTGCGTGTGTGCGTGTGCGTGTGTGCGTTTGTGTGTGCGTGTGTACGTGTTTGTGTTTGCGTGTGTGCGTGTGTGCGTGTGTGTGTGTGTGTGCATGTGTGTGTGAGGGTTTGATGCAGTTAATGTAACTTAGATTAGATACACTTCAGTACCTTTTGATACATCAAAAGCCTGCCCTCGCAAAGTGAGACTAATAAGCGCATTTACACACACACACACACACACACACACACACACACACACACACACACACACACACACACACACATACACACACACAAATTAATTGCAAATACTAAAACCTGGCAAATTGTCTTTTGCACTACGCAATTGAAGCTTCCCCTGGAAAGTTCAGTCTCATATCAAAATATTTAATATTTTTTGAGCAAATTGAATTGATTGATTTCAACAGTTTAACAAATGTAGCTAATTAGACGAACCTCATACATGTAAGCGATGCACATTATCACCTGCACGGAGGTAGCCATGATGTAGAGATTGATATAGATGCATAAGTAAGATGGATGAAGGCTTTTTAAGGCAAGGGATGAATGAGGTCAATGCTGTGAGAAACAGGGCAGGGAGCAGGCCAAAGACAGAGTAAATAGTCTGTATTGTGTCCAATATCCAGTCATGTGAAGTAGAGTGCTCCACAGTAATGTAGTCTCTCTACGATATATAAATATATATCTGATACAGTTCTGCACAGCTTCTGCTGTGTGGCATGAGGGCAAGTGTGGGCTTTTGTGTGTGTGTTTGTGTGTAGTAATGTGTAGGAGCAAATTATAGGAGTCTTTAGAGTTAGTGACTGGCAGTAATTCCCCCCTCAAGTGTGGTATATGAGTCAGTGAGTGTGTGTGTGTGTGTGTGTGTGTGTGTGTGTGTGTGTGTGTGTGCGCGCGCACGACGTGTGTGGGTGTGTCACAACGGGGTCCAACATTTTTTTGAAAGTAGGACGATGGAGATGAGCCAAGAAAACAGAAATAAATAATGAAATGAATAAATAACAAATAAAAATGTAATAATAATAAAATAGCAAAAGTTGTGTAAGAGAAAGTTAAGAGTAAGATAAGATAAGATAAGATATTTCTTTATTAATCCCCCGTAGGAGAAATTCGCAGAGACCAGCAGTGCAGGGGATAGATGAGCAGTAAAGAGCCTGGCTAAATTCTATACACAATAAAAAACAATAGATTAGATTAAATACGCGCTCTTAAGTCAGGTCGGTGACGAGAGGACCCGACCGAGTTCTGAATGACAAAGATCCAATATGAAGATACCACATGTCCATCAGCATGTCAGTGGCTCATGCAGAACCTTTGTCGTGCTGATGGTAAGTCTCTTGTAGGCTTAGATGATTATGCCATGTGTGATGATACCATGGTTACCAACAAATGTCAACCTAGTCAGATGGTGCTGCAATTCGCTCTCAAAATCAAACATTTTTGTTATTTCCATCTGATTCCCGGGGAAAACAAAGGGTCTGATTGACTAATACTCCAGCAATTTGAGCCAATTCTTTCTTAATTCTTTCTCTTGGTGAGATTACCCAAACTGAATTCGTACCACACATATAAACACAAAAATGCATTGCTCAAAAATGTTCGCTGATTTTGTTTTTCTTTTTCCAATGGACCCGATTTTAGCACGACGTCAACAAATTTAAAATGTATATTTAAACTAAAAGTAACCCCCATGTTATGGTGATGAGGCATTTTTCATTTGAGTATGACTAGGGAAGCACACTTATACAATAGTTCTCCTTTAAACAAAGGACAGGGACTAGGTTTATTACCGTTCTGATGAGATCCCAAAATCTTGCTAGTTAGTACCACTAGTGTGCAAACAAACATCATGGTCATTGGACTTGGATTTGTTCTGTGCCTAATCTGACTGCTAAGTGAACATTTTAGACACAATGTCACTCACATGTAATTTATTCACTCTTAGTGGTGAACCTTTCTTTGGTTAATAACTTTACTGCATTAAAAAGTAAACCAGGGCTTAATGGTGACATCAATAGCATAATCCTCTCCGTAATCCTCCTCTTTTTTAAAACTTTCTGGGTCCCGTGTGCTTCTGAGTCATCACGGTCGTGTTTGTTAACAGCGTGATCCAAAATGGCAGCTGTGGAGTGGATCCCACTGATGTGTCCTTGTTTGATGCTTCTGCCTGCGCTGTGTGTGTCGGTGGCTTCTGTGACAGCAAAGCACCTTAAAAGAAATCTACAGAGCGCTGCAGTGTTTATGAATATGGATGAGAGGGACGTACTGAACGCCCACGCCATGTTATTTGGACACGTTGTGTGTTTATGTGAGATAAGCTCCCATTCAAACTGGATTTGTTGTGCGGGGTTTTGAGGTCCTGTGATGGCAACTACAATTAATAGCAACGACATTCGCCATTACATTGGATTGGGGAAACATTGTTTTATCTCTGTGGGATTAGCTCCTTGCTCGCGTCACCTCTACGCAAGCCTTTTATGCGTGCAGTGAAGACACGGTGTTGCCTTTTCAAGTGGTGAGCCGCGGTTAAATGTTGCCACCACAAGGAACCTGGGGGGGGGGGGGGGGGGGGGGGGGGGGGGGGGGGGGGGGGGGGGGGGTCGGCGTTATCTCCTTTCCTTTTTCACGAAGATCATGCCAGTGTACCCTTTGCTGCAGGAGATAAGGAAGGATGCGTTGAAGCACCTTTCCTAAGCATTCAGCAAATCGAGCAGCTCTCACTGCGGCCGCCACTAGGGATGCTTCCGGGTCATTCCACTCCACTAGGAACCTCCGTAAGACTGTTGGACCACAGCCCGTGACTCACAGACGGATGTGATTGGCAAGCTCAGACCAAATCCCGCCCCCCCCAACTCCTGAAAGGAAGAAACGACTTGAAACTTCTCTGACGGAGCACGCAGTCCCGTCGCTCGACAGCGGAAATTTAGCAAATCTTATTTTCGTCACGACTCGACGGCGTTGTTCTTCGCGGGCGTCTTCATGCATCTTCGAATCGCGTTTTTTTTTTTTTTTTTTTTTGAAAACGGTTCGCGAGGTTGAGACGCGACGGGAAGACGTCGGCGCCGTCTGAGCAGGCGGCGGCGGCGGCGGCGGCGGCGGTATAGGGGGACGGGCAGACTGCCGTCGTCGGAACGTCCCTGGTGGAGGTGGCGCACAGCACACACGCACGGCACTCGATGGGGATCGCGGCCCGCAGACAGACAGGGCGTCTAGACCAAGCGGCTCCTGGAAACGTTGTCGAGTCGGTTCAGTCTCCCACCGACGCTTCTTTGTCTCGTGACTCCGCGGTCCTAGACGTACCTGGCTATTATTACACACGAGTTGCCATGCTATCCGAAGCAATTTGTGTGAACAGATGAGCCTTTTTAAACCGGATACGATCGAAAAGTCAAAACCGGCTGCGCTAGACATCGCCGTCGTGTGAACGCGGGCCTCTGAGTCTCAATTCCAAATTGAGAATATATCGTTTAATATGTGATCATAGGGATCCACGCTGTGTTCCAACTGTTCAATTTGGAATGCAGGTGCAAGATGTCTTGAGATCTGAGATTTCTGGAGTTGTGTGAGTTTCTGCAGAAGGCCCATACCGCTCTATCTTGTATCCTGTCCCCTGCAGACTGTGTGTTGTTCAACAGACAGCTTGCTAATCCTAGACACAGCGTGCATGCAGCGCTGCTAATAGACGTTAGAGAGAGAGAGAGAGAGTGTGTGTGTGTGTGTGTGTGTGTGTGTGTGTGTGTGTGTGTGTGTGTGTGTGTGTGTGTGTGTGTGTGTGTGTGTGTGTGTGTGTGTGTGTGTGTGTGGATTAGTTTCTACTGGATGATGATGCCTTC
>JAXIVH010000012.1:7903318-7908475 GCA_036785325.1 Urophycis tenuis | reverse complement strand
GCACACACGCATACACGCACGCACGCACGCACGCACGCACGCACGCACAGCACGCACGCACGCACGCACGCACTCAACACACACACACACACACACACACACACACACACACACACACACACATTCTCAGCCAGCTCCTGTTGTCATCAGGCATTGCTAATTCAGTCAGGTACAGCTTTTTAACAAACGTCTTGTACAGTCTTTTGAAGTCTACACCATACACCTTTGCCTCTCTTCCCCCACCATTTATGTCTCCTCCATACTCTGTTCTCTACTCTCTCTCTCTCTCTCTTTTTCATCTCGGAATCTGTAGCAGCGCTGTTCTCCTCTCCCCTCTATCGACATTGCAGCCTTTAGAGGTTCTTCCCTGTCATTGTCTTCCTGGACATCTGAACAGCTTCCTGCTTCCCTCACACCATAGTTTGTTGCAAAACATTGTTAACCCCTTCCTCCCGCCCCAGGGAGGGGAGTAAGGATCTGGATCGTTCTCCCCAATCGATCCTCTAATCTTCATCTCCCCTCTCTCCCTCTGACCAATCATCTGGTGATGTTGTCGTCGTCTGCTCCGCTCCACTGCCCCCCCCCCCCCCCCCCCGTAGTGCTCACTAAACCTTCCAGAATAAAGTCCCACTGCACCCCCCCCACCACCTCACCCTGAGGGTTAACCAGCACCACACACACACACACACACGTGCACGCACACACACACACACACACACACGTGCACGCACACACACCCCCACAACACACACACACCCACACACGTGCACGCACACACACCCCCCACACACACGCACACCCACACAAGTGCACGCACGCGCATGCACGCACCCGCACACACACACACACACACACACACACACACACACACACACTCACATCCCACACACACACACGCACACACACACCACACACACACACACACACGCATCCGTCTCCTGAACTTCAAAGTGCACACTCTTCAAAGGCGACATGGTCTCCCGTACTTTTTAAACTCTCCTTCAGGGTGCAACGTGGGCTACCCATCACGTTTCGGCTCACGTGGGAGATACCATGAGGCAGGAGTGTCCTCCAACGTGCGGAGGACACCGATGCCTCTGAACTCGTGTCTGAAACCATTGAGGAAAACACCAACGTACTGACTTTACGACAACGTTCAAACCGGCTTGGAGTTGCCTATCGCCTTTTGATGATCAGTTTTGAACATTAGTCAAATCACAACAAATTGAGCAATTAGTGTAGACACAGACACACACACACACACACCACAGTTCCCTGAGAATGTGACGGCGTGTGACGAGAGAGAGTTTGAGGTGATGCACCCCTCTTGCTTCCTCCTTCCCTGCTGCCCTCTCCCCCTCTATCATTACTCTCTCTATCATTATCTCTTCTATGTTCACTGTCTTCACCGACTTTGCCTGTTCCTCCTCCTATTGCTACTCCATCTCTCTCTCTCTCTTCTCTCTCTCTCTCTCTCTATCTCCTGACTCCCCCTCTCTCTCAGCGGTCTCGGTCGTTTCGAGTGTTGACTCGAGACAAAAGGTTGTGGGGTTCAAGTACAGATACCAAGCCGATGAAGTGAGCGTCCAAGCAGAAGTGCAAATAGTAGCAGTATTTACCAAACATGAAATCAATCTTGAGGGCTACAGAACATCCTAAAATACCCAGTGCTGGACAGTGGAGAGTGTCACAGTCCAGGTGCATTGTTTGAACAGCGCAGGTGAGTCAGTCTGCCCAAATACGTGTCGCTTCGTCAAAGTACCGCAGACCTGCTTGAGAAATAAGCATCCTATCCAGAGTAATGATTCACCGCAGCTCGCTCTGGGTAAAAGCCTCTGCTACATGATCATAAATAGTTGTTGGCCCAAACGCCTCACTCTGTCTCACTCTGACTCATTCACTCTCCACATTCTTCTCCTCGCTAATTATAATGATCTCTCTCTCTCTCTCTCTCTCTCTCTCTCTCTCTCTCTCTCTCTCTCTCTCTCTCTCTCTCTCTCTCTCTCTCTCTCTCTCTCTCTCTCTCTCTCTCTCTCTCTCTCTGTCTCTCTCTCTCTCTCTCTCTCCATACACCCATCCATCTCAGGGTCTTGGTAGCAGAAGTGCTTCTCTAAGCAGAAGCTAAATGACAGATTATGGGTCAGAGAGGCTCAGGAGTGTTGGAACAGAGGCGTGGTCGCTGGGAGGGAGACTAATAGAGGTGGAGGTGGAGGCATGAGGATAACCGTCTGTCTGTCTGTCTGGCTTCCAAATGTATCTTTAGTTCCTGCGCTCAGGAGACACAGGAAATAGGAAAGGAATGAAGAGAATAATGCCATGGAGGTGGAAACTGTCGAGACAAACTGTGAATTGATGAAGGAACGGTGCCCGGGAACCTGAAATTGCAACCGTATTTCAGTACTGCTCCGCCATATCTATGCATGGATTTGTAGATGTATATTTACTTTAATTCATCATTCCATTTTTTATGTCTGAAATCTTGCCTGTAGATATTTTACTGCACATTGGAATGTCACAAGAACTGCACTGTTCAGCAAAAAACCTGAGCCGGGTCCATGGATTGGTTGCCTGAGCAGCCAATCATAATCCATCAGTGGTTTGATAGGCTCCTCAGCATCTCTGACTGGGAGAGGTTAATCAGAGGAATGGCCACTTAGAGTCCTTCTTAGAAGGTTGGCTCCAGTCAAGGTTGTCATGTGATGGTGAGAAACGGTCCCAGTGTCGCGTTGAACAACCAAACTATGGGCCTTTCTTCACCCAGCTGCCATCTTGGCTCTAAACTCTAACTGGGGCGTGGGCAACCGCGCTCAGTGCTACAACCAGCTAGCGTTTGGGTCAAGATGGTCACTGGGAGAATAAGGTCCGGTAACAGTCAATCAAGGGATGGATCAACACAAGAGGACCGATGAGTAGAACAGCATTAATACACTGTGCTCTGTTCACTCTCTGATGCGGTAAAAATGTCAGCATTGCCATTGGATACTCTGCTGCAAACGAATCCCACAAATACGACTCTGCTACCTTCATCAGAAGGGTTTGTTGCGTGTCTTGGTTGTGTGTGTGACTGGATGTCAGGTGATGGTGAACAGCTGACAACGACGTCAAGCAAACATGACGCATCATTAAAGTGTTGCTTTAGTATAGAATGAGTGCTGTATCCTCTCTGTCTCCCCCCCTCTCTCTCTCTCTCTCTCTCTCTCTCTCTCTCTCTCTCTCTCTCTCTCTCTCTCTCTCTCTCTCTCTCTCTCTCTCCTCTCCTCTCTCTCTCTCTCTCTCTCTCTCTCTCTCTCTCTCTCTCTCTCTCTCTCTTCCTCTTACTTCCTCTCTCTTTCGCTCTACGTCTCGTGCTCTCCTCATGAATCTCTCCATTCAATTACATTTAATTGAATTCCATTCAGCTTTTTGGGAGAAGTTTCTTTGTATAATGACAACACTAAAGTTAATTGTGTGTGCATTTGAGTGCACAAGTGTGTCTGTATCTGCGTGATGTGGGTGTGTGAGTGTGGGCGGGTGAGTGTGCGCGGGGTGAGTGTGCGTGGGTGAGTGTGGTGTGGGCGAGTGAGTGAGTGAGCCAGTGTGTGTGTGTGTGTGTGTGTGTGTGTGTGCGTGTGTGTGGCACAGCACAGCACAGCAGAGTGTAGCCTAAAGTGCCAGCCAGTGCTAAGAAAGAGTCCGCTCATGCAGAACAACGGCATTCTGGTAAAAATAGCTCCCCCATTCTGTTGGTGGAGTGAGAGGCAAGGAGAGAGTGAGGGGGAGGCGCGGGGGGGGGGCAGAACCGAAACGAAAGGGAGACAACAAGGTGAGTAAGGGGGAGACTGGTCAGTTATTAGGGGAGGTAGAGAGAGAGAGGGGAGCAGGGCACTTGAAGACAGTGGACATAATTAACAGGCATTATTAAATCCTCCTCCAACTCCCCTCACCAGGAAAGACAGACGATGACAGAAGCATCACCTAAACGTAGAGTGTTTGTGTCTGCTGCTAGATGTATTTTACAGGCATTGAGATCAGCATCTTGCAGAACATGGGCGATACATGAACGCAAACAACAGAAATATATCACATGCTTACAACACATACCTACAAATGAGTGCCAACAGTGTAATTCACGCATATATACATTCACGTGTACATACTGTGGATTCCTCAACTGGCTCATTTCAAACTCCTTCAACCGCAAACACAGTTACCACATTAATATGAAAAACGATCCCAGTTCACAATAGAGAAGTCATCAAGTGGACTCGTGGAGCGTGTATTTCTGAGGCGTAGAACACAGGTTTATACTGTAGCTGCTTATACAAACAGGGGTGGTCATCAGATGTGAAAGATTTAGTTGAATAAGTATTGCCGTAGGGGCAAACAGTGCATTTCATTGTAGAATGATTTAGCTGCATCATAAATCAATCGTACCTTTAACCCCACAGCATTTCATGGTTGAGCGCTAAGCTCATTAGATACAAATGACAAATACAAATATAAAACTCTTAATGAGTGTCACCTAACCCTAGCAAGCCATCGAGGCTCCAGACGAGAGACACACACACACATGTACACACACACACGCACACGCACACAGACGCACATGCACACGTACACACATACACACACACACACACACACACACACACACACACACACACAGACGCACATGCACACATGCACACAGATGCACACACACACACACACACAGACGCACATGCACACATGCACACAGATGCACACACACACACACACACAGACGCACATGCACACACGCACGTACGCACACACGCACACAGGAAATGATAAAAGACCTTTTCAAACCCACATAGACATTGACAGCACACTTGGACACGGACGAGAGCACTTCTTTGGTGCATGATGGAGGTTGAACGGGTTGCTTGAATGTTGTTGCTGTATTATAGTCTAGGGGGAGAGAGGGAGATGGAGGGAGGGAGGGAGAGGGAGAGGGAGGGAGAGAGAGAGCTAGGGGGAGATAGGTCGAAAGTGCGGTTGAGACAAACCAGACTTTTGAACAAAACATTCAAACAAAAATATATATATTACGTAACGCTGCTTTGAAATCCCCTGCAATATGAAAACACATAAAGTACAGTAGACACGCAAACACACACACACACACACACACTCAAGCCGACCGCCTTCAATAGAGCG
>JAXIVH010000012.1:7883318-7900818 GCA_036785325.1 Urophycis tenuis | reverse complement strand
GGACTGGGAGGCCAAGCGTAAGGAGGCCAAGGAGGACGGGAAGAAGAAGGAGAAGGAGAAGGAGGCGGAGCCGCCGGCCATGACGGACGAGGAGTTCATGAGGAGGCAGATCATGGAGATGAGCGCCGACGAGGAGAACGAGGAGGAGGAGGAGGAGGATGAAGAGATGGTGGAGGCGGAGGACGAGGAGGACGAAGGTTACGGCTACCAGAAGCCCAAGAAGAGCCACCACAAGCACCTCCCCGCCGACTCGTCAAAGGAAAAGCGACGCCTGCAGCACCACTCGAGCAGCTTTGAGGAGGACTCCAAGAGCTCCTCAGACATCTACAAGGGCTCGGCGGAGGAGGGAGAGGAGGACCTGATGGCCTCACAAGGAGGCCTGCGCCGCTTCAAGACAATCGAGCTCAACAACACCAACAGCTACAGCCGGGATATGGATCTGGCCAACGAAAACGACCTCAGCCTCGACCGTGAGCCGGAGCTGGAGATGGAGAGCCTGACAGGCTCCCCGGAGGAACGCTCCAGAGGCGACTACTCCTCCACCCTCCCGCCAACCTCCTCGTCCTATGGTTCGGGTCAGTCGCCGACCTCCATCTCGTCGATGGAGGAAGACAGCGACAGCAGCCCCAGCCGGAGGCAGCGGCTGGAGGAGGCCAAGCAACAGAGGAAGGCCCGCCACCGATCCCATGGCCCTCTCCTCCCTACCATCGAGGACTCCTCCGAGGAGGACGAGCTGCGGGAGGAGGAGGAGCTTCTGAGGGAGCAGGAAAAGATGAGGGAGGTGGAACAGCAAAGGATAAGGAGCACAGCTCGCAAGACCAAACGAGACAAAGAGGAGCTGAGGGCCCAAAGGCGCAGGGAACGGTCCAAGACGCCACCCAGTAACCTTTCACCCATCGAAGATGCCTCCCCAACAGAAGAACTGAGGCAGGCTGCAGAGATGGAAGAGCTCCATCGATCCTCTGCCTCTGAATACTCCCCTCAGAGTCTGGACTCGGAAGCAGAGGGCTACGAATCGAAGCTCTACAAATCAGGCAGCGAGTACAACCTACCTACCTTCATGTCGCTCTACTCTCCGATAGAGAAATCCTCATCGACGACCGCCTCTGCACCATCTTCTACTTCCAAAACATTGAAGAGTGCTGAAGAGGTGTACGAGGAGATGATGCGGAAGGCGGAAATGCTTCAGAAACAGCAGAAACAGCAGCAGCAGCAGCAGCAGCATCACGGAAGACACGGGCAATATTATGAGGAGGAAATTAATGGAGATGAATATGAGGACGAGGATGAATACGACCAAGACGGGGCCGGATATGACAATGAGGCAGCCGAAACGGAGACGGATATTTACGAGGAGATCCGACAGACGTCCCAGAACATCACCAAGATGCAGCAGGCGACCGACGAGCAGGTGGAGATTGAAATTGAGAGCTCCTACCCGGAAAAGCAACTTCTTGATACAAGCTCGGCGTTTACCAAGCTGCTGGAGCAAAGCAACGCCCTCCTCACACCAGGGACCAGTCCTACCCAGGTCTCTGCTCCCGTCTCATTTGCCGAGACGGGAGGACGGATTCCTGATGTGCGCGTCACTCAGCACTTCTCAGCCAAAGATGTCCACAAAGACCGGCTCAAGGGCCAGGCGGGAAAAAATGGCATCACTCCCGCTGTGTCCGCCACCACCATAGCAGCATATGGGGTATACGCCCGAGATGCGGTCACCATTTCCCAGACCAGTACGAGCCACACGGTGACAACGACCCAGTCCGCTACATACAGCCGGCACACAGGTGGCCCTGCCACATCCACCACAACCGTCTCAAGTGTTTGCAGCAAAATAGCTGAAATCACCCAGGCGTACAGCCAACGGGAGGTGATAACTAGGAGGGTGGGCGAGGCCCGAAACGTGAGGGATGGCTCAACGTCTTCGGCGGAGAGAATCATTGAGCCTCGGTCTCCGAAGTACACCACCTACTACAGAAGCACCAGCCCTCCGCTTTCTCCGTCTCCTCCACCGCAGAGCCCCACCCGCTCCCCGTCCAGGAGGGCCACCGCCGAGTTCTCCACCCAGACTCTGGGCTCTGAAAGAGGGATGCAAATGGCTGGTTCAGGACCTTCGTCTCCGGTGATAGCTCAAGCGACCCAGACGGCGCATCGGTCCGTTTCGCCGAGGCTCCACAGGCAGCAGTCCTCGCAGGATGCTCCGTATTCTCCGCCGTCGAGCCCAGCTAGGCCAATGACGGTCAACACTGCTACCTCGCCTCTGTCCTCGCCTACCCGATTCAGCCGCCAATCGACTTTTGAGGCGTACTCCCCCGTGGCCAGCCCTCCGGACACTCCTCCGTACCAGCACTCGCCTACGCAAAGCTTCTACCGAACTCAAAGGGTGGAGAAGGTCAATGTGGGGACCAGCATGGTGGCCACCACTAACACGTACAGCAGAGGATCAATGTCTATGGATAATATATCCCTCTGCCGTATTTCTACTGTTCCTGGAACTTGCAGGGTAGAGCAAGGACATATGATCCATGGAGGGAGTGTGGTAGACCTAAGAACGGTCACCAAATCAACCCCTGTGATCATGACCGACCATGGAATGGATCTCACCTCACTTGCCACTGAAAGCAGGATGTACCACGGTGGACCAGAGGGGGGTAGACACTCCACTATTGTCCAACCACTGATTATGAACCTCAACACTCAGGAGACCACCACACCCACCACTGTGAGCGTGACAGTGGCTGCTTCAATGTTCATGACACAGCCTCAACACCCCTCAGTCTATGGCGACCCCCATCAGAACAGGGTGGACCTGGGTCAGGGAATGGGCTCAGCTATGTGTCTGTCTCACAACAAACTGGTTCAACCTTCAATTGATCCCACAATACCAAAAATTGATGCCAAACTAGATGACCTCAGTATACAGCAGCAGGAGCTGCAAAGGCAACAGGAGAAGCTGCAGAAGCAGCAAGAGCTGCTGGAGCAACAGTTGCAGCAGCATCATCAGATGCAGCACCAGCAACAACAGGCCTCTGCCTTAGCCAGGTACAACATCACAGGCCAAATCACACCATTGCTGAAGAAGGACATGCTGGTCAGCCAGAACAGCAATGCCTCAACTGTGGTAAGTGCTATATCTGCTCCCCTCAACCCTGACCTGTATGGCAGCGGTCCAATTGAGCTGCAAGGAAATCCCACCACACCCGGTGTCATGAATCTCACCGGGGTCGGATCACCTCACAGCATGGTTGTACAAATGGATGGCGGGTTGGGTCCCAGTGGGCCAGTGACACAGCTGGTGAAAGTGGAGGAAGGCCAAGATGCCATGGATCTGGCAGGAGGCCAGATTAAACCAGAAAACCAACCAGCCTGCTGCGATGTTGTTTACCGGCTTCCCTTTGGTGGAACATGTGTAGGAGAGGCAGAGAAAGAGGGCATTAGGCCTCCCTCTGCACCACCACTCAACTATGAGTCTGACCCGGAAAGGCAGCACGGAAGGTACCATGAATACCCCATGGATGGACGTAAGGCCTATACCTTGCCCTACCCGGGAAGGCTTCAGCCATCAATGTCTGACACAAACTTATCTGACCCTGGGCTGCAGGCATACCATTCTAAAGGAGACCCCCAGCTCCAAACCACGGGAGAACTTGCCATGGATATCAATGCCATGAAACAAGCCTATGAAGGAGGGTTTATGGGAATGCAGTATGGCTCCTATACCGATTTACGGCATGGCGGGGACATTACAGCCCAGGCCCTGCCAATACGGAGATTTAACTCCCTGTCTAATATCAACACGGACTATGGCTACTCTGCTCGGGATATAGCCAATTTCCAGGAGGCAAACTTGGCTCAGTATAGTGCCACGACAGCAAGAGAGATCAGCCGCATGTGCGCAGCCCTCAACACCATTGACCGCTATGGAAGCAACCCAGACTTGATGCAGTTTGGCAGTTTGGGACGAGCATCTGGGCCTGGCACCGCCAGACTCGCAGCAAGTCTCGGTATCAGACCCAATCTCCTTTTTGGCCCGGATGGGAAGCCGATGTCTCACAACCAAGCTCTTACCAACCTTATCAACGCCAGACAGGCCAGCCTCAGAGCTCTGTACCCCGCTGCTATCAGATCTGCCGATGGAATGATCTACTCCACGATTAACACACCTATTGCCTCCACACTTCCCATCACCACCCAGCCGTCCTCAGTGCTTCGTCCGATGCTAAGGGGGGTGTACAGGCCATACCCGCCTGCAAGCATGATACCCATACCCCTGTCCAGTCTCCACAGGCTGCCAATGAATCCCAGAGTACCCTTAGCAGGACAGGCACCATTCCGTTACCCAGTGCCAAGCATTTTCCAGGGCGTTCCAGCCACCAGTACCATGGTGTCCACATCCTCTGCATCAGCAACTACCACTGCAGTACAGGATGCACCTGTTTATCTGGGCAAAGGCGCCAATGTAGCCTCCTCCTCAGGGGCAGTAACCTCAGCCCCAGGCATAGTTTCCATACCGACAACAGAGCCACAGCAGCAGCCTATCAACCTGTCCCAGGCACACCTGAACAGCCAACAGCAGCAGCAACAGCTGTCAGGTACTCAGCAGCAACAGCCTTTTGCACACCAGACCCAGGTCTACAGTCAAACTTCTGCCGGGCCCACCGGACTGAGTGGTGGCATCCCACTTCAAGGAGGCCTTCCTCCCTTCCCTCCACCTGGAGCTATCCACAAGGAAGGGGAAACGGAGGAGGATCGCCTTCACCGGCAGCAGGAGCAGCTCCTTCAGATGGAGAGGGAGCGGGTGGAGCTGGAGAAGCTGCGGCAGCTGAGGATCCAAGAGGAGCTGGAGAGGGAGAGGATCGAGCTCAAGCATCACCGGGAAAAGGAGCAGATGCTGGTGCATAAAGAAATACAGGAGCTGCAGAGCATCAAGGAACAGGTAGAGGGTGCTGTAGAGTAGCGCAGGATGAGTTACTGTCTAGTTTTTTGTCTTGATTTACTTTTCGTGACTTGATTGCTTGGTTGTTGTGTTGTGTTGTGTTGGTGGTGTTAGTATTATCTGTGTCTTTTTTTTAATTGATGTTCCCTCTATTTAAATTAAATATGTACAACCTTTGATATTTTTAGTGTGCATGCAACTATTTTGGATATAAAATAGATTATTATGTGAACGCAAAATGCAGTTAACAATGGTTTTACCAACTGCCAGTTTCTTGGGTGTATATTATAGTCTAATATACTCTATAATCTAATGAGAGACATTTTCTTCCTTTTAATAGAACAAGCAGTTGAAAATCTTTCAAGTTAAATCAGTAAAACAGGTGTGGAACACTCATTTCTTTAAAAAGAAAATACTGTAGAGATTGAATGACTAATATTCATCTCACATCCTACAGTATGAACAATCCACCATTAACCTTCCTTTCTCATTTAAACCCCTACAGAAACATGCATTAACTGTATTCTTAGGAATGACTTAAGAATGGCAATTTGCTGTCTGTCTGTAAATGCTGTGCTTGTTACGCGTCGTGCTTCCATGCTTGTTTTGCCTCTTTTTTTTCTGTGAAATAGCAGACTAATTCATTTTAGACTTTTTAAACTAATTCATTGGCACTAAAAAAGGTATTTAATCCATGGTTGCTCATGGTTAAATCCAATGTGTCCATTGCTTGGGGTGTTGCTCCACTCTGCTCCTTCCTCATCCTTGCCTTCATCATCATCCCTGTGATTCTGCTCCCTCAGGTTCTCCAGCAGCAGCAGCAGGAGCGGGAGAACCAGTTAGTTCTGCAGAGGGAGCAGCTGGCCCAGCAAAAGTCCCAACTGGATCAGATCCAGTCCCTGCAGCAGCAGCTCCAGCAGCAGCTGCAGGAGCAGAAGAGACAGAAGACAGCCAGCGCTCAGAACCTACAGGTGAGAAGCGCAGGGGGAGAGGTCAGGAGGGCTGAGGGTGGAGGGGAATAGTTGGGGAAAGAATGTGAGGAGGTGTCAGACAGGCATTTCATTGCACTTTTTTTCTTCAAATATTTTATATGATTAAGTTTTGACATATGTGTGTAGTACATACAAATAGATGATGCAAGAAAAGCACTTAAACAAACACACATCTATACAATTGTCACCCACTCACATCCCCACCCCGTCTTCAAGCCAGAATTTAGTATTATATGGAGCTTCATCCTTGGAGCAATTCAGCAGGGTGCTGGAAGTCAGATTTTATAATTTAGAATGGAAAGTAGTTGATTTATAAATAAATAGGCTAAAAACAAAAGAAAAAAAAGGAATTGTTAAGAAAGTTAGTAAACTTACACAAAGAGTGTTACTGACTGAGATCATAGTTTCATTGCACTTTGACCTCGTATTCCCAAATCAAATGTGATTCACAAATCAATTAATACATCCCGTGCAGACAGTTTACAGACAACACCGTGTAGACTGGCCTCTCCGGAAATCCAGGTAGTAAAATGCCTGTCCTCCCATCACCTACTGGCGTGAGTGAGTTTCTTCATTAGAATACCTCTGCACCGAAACAGGAAAACAAGGCGTAACTCCGCCCCTTTCAGTTTCTGGCTTCCGGCCCAAGCTCCGTGCCGTCTCCCCTCCAGAGGCTCTGCTGTAACACAGTAGGGCTGTCGCATCCCAGATTAGCAGAACGTAAACGTCACAGTCGGCAAACCTGTCCCTCGCCCCTGCCTCCAGAGAGACATCTCCGGGCAACCGCTGCATCCCTACGTCGACGCCCAGCTGGCCTCGCACTCCCTGCCCAACTCCTCCTCGGAGATGTGCCTGAGGAGCCACGAGGAGCCGCCGGAGAGCCGCAGCAACATGAGGAAGCACAGCTCCATGAGCCGGCTGACCCGGGACGGTGCCGACGGAGAGGGCGTGTCCTTCTACGGCCCCGCCTCCCGCAGGAACGTCGACAGCTGCGTGCAGACGGACGATGAGGACGGCGAGGAGAGGTATACAGGGAGGCGCGTGTGTGCGTTAGAGTGCGGATCGGGCCGGAATTTTCTGTCCGAGCCGGGCCCGCGTCTGACAGAACAGTAACCGAACCCGACCCGAGCCTGAAAGGCATCAAGCTTTTTATGTCTGAGCCCGACACAGTTAAAGTCTATTTTTTTGCATACTAATGGCACATTTATGTCTGTGTTTATGAAAGCCCGCCTTTATTTAGCAACTGCAAGGCATTTGGGAATGTCAACAGATGAGCGCAACATGTGTGGGTTAACGCGCAAATTCCACAAATTCCAAATCTCGCAGATGTGACCGAACCCGAGCATAATTTGTAAATATTTGTCCTAACGGGTATCCATCCTCTAGTGCGCGTGCGTGTCTGACCTAACCTCATTGCGAGTCATTGTCATATCTTTCACTCTCCTTGTCTTTGTTGTTGTTCTTATTGTCATGTTGTTATTCCTCTGGCCCCGGGGGACTGTTCACCGGCGTACACATCGCCCAGGAAGTAAGACGACGTCATTTGCGTTGTTGCGGTACTTTGGGATGACACCACAACGCAGGGTTCGCTCTCGGGCCCACGACACAGGCTTGTTTCCCCTTTCCCCTCATTCACTCTGCCTTCGATTGGTTCTGTCTAGGTACATGATGCGGCACCGTCCGCGGCGGCGCGGCCGCAGCGTGGACTGCTCGGTGCAGACGGACGACGACGAGGACAAGGTGGAGTGGGAGCAGCCGGTGAGACGCAGGCGCTCGCGCTTCTCCCGCCACGCGGAGTCCAACAACGCCTCCGGCGCCGCCACCGCCTCCACCAACACGGCCTCCACCGCCGCCTCCACCGCCGCCGACGGTAAAACCGACTCCAAGATGGCCTCCTCCAGCATCGCCGTCCAGACCATCCGAGAAATGTCCTGCCAGACCGAGGTGGAGCACCTGGGCCGCGTGTCCCCGGCCATCCACGTCACGCTTCCGGACCCCAACAAAGTGGAGATCGTGCACTACATCTCGGGGCCCGAGAGGACCCAGAAGGGCCAGTCTCTGGCGTGCCAGACGGACCAGGAGGCCCAGTCCCAGGGGGTGGTGGCGCCGCAGCTCAGCGTGCCCACCACCATCAGCCCGTACTCTTCCTCCACCGGTGGCACCGGCCAGCAGGTCGGCTCCGCGGACCTTCAGGCCCAGCAGCAACAACAACAGCAACAACAGCAGCAGCAGCGCCACCACCACCACCTCCAGCAGCAGCAGCAGCAGCAGCAACAGCAGCAGCAGCAGCAGATGGCGGCCAACGGGGGCAAGTTTGAACGCCGGCGCCCCGACCCGCTGGACATCAACTACCAGCAGCACAACCACCTGCACAACGAGTCCGTGTCCAGCGTGATCCGCCAGCAGCAGGGCACGCCCAAGTCCCCCCAGGTGCTGTACTCGCCGGTGTCCCCCGTGTCCCCGCACCGCCTGCTGGAGAGCACGCTCTCCAACGAGCGGCTCAACAAGGCCCACGTCACCCCACAGCAGAAGTCCTACACAGCCGAGTCGCCGCAGCGCCACCCCTCCATGCCGCGGCCCATCAAGAGCACCCAGAGGTCCATGTCGGACCCCAAGCCCCTGAGCCCCACCACGGACGAGCACACCAAGGCCAGGCTGTCGCTGTACCAGCAGCAGGCCCTCCAGAGCCAGGTACGGGTCGAGGGCCGGGACGCGCCTGCGCACACATACCGACAGCCGCGCTTTGTTGGCGCGGTATGGATCGTGATTCTGGGATTGTGATTGGTTCACTGTATCGGTACAGATGACTTTTAATGAAGGCAGAAGGATTCTAGTTGCTATTCGAAATGTACACAGACTCTTTGAACCAGTCAATAGAAAATAGGTAGTGTCACTGACCACTGACTGTCATCCACCAATCCTGAGTTGGTGTCTTTAATTGTAGTCATATTGGTATCAGATGCCAGCTGTTAATGCAGACGGTGTCTTTGCCCATGGCACCTTATCAGCCCTCAGACAGAACCTTTCCAGTAGTGTCCACCTTTGCATGTCCCTGGTTTTGCAGATAAAACCGACCAAAAGCCATTGGCAGTCAACACAACCCATATGAATCACCTCCTTAATCAAGATATAAATGAAATTCATGGGCACTAGTAACACATTCCAAAAGTATATCGCAAATCCCTGCTCCTCGCTGGCCTCCTCCCTGTGGAAATATGTGTACTCGAGTTTATTTGCCAACAAAGCAGAGAAAAAAGGGATGTTTATTCAAGCCAAAACGCAGCACAGAAAAATCCTGAAGCCGACACAACACACTGGACACTGCGGTATCAACGCAGACCGCTGTCACTGCTGACAGTCCTTTAAAGGTGCTGTAGAATGTAAAGACGTTCCTTTTCTAAGAAAAAACTTTATCGTTCCTTTTTTTCGTGAACGTTGTATGGGATCTCCATCATGCGTGTTCCCGCGTTGTTGCGTCTGGCCTTTACTTTGTGAGAAGAGGAGCTGTTGATAAAAATGAGAAGATTTCAACAATGCAGTCCACGCGAGATATTGTTTCACCTTTATTGAAGTATGATATCGCTAAACCATAAAAGAATGATGAAGAGGAAACCTTCGTCCCGACGGCGTGTTCTCGTGAGGTTTCTGCGCCCACGCGTCTTTAAACCGACAACCTGCACCGCGCGCGCAGTCTCATGACTCACAGCCTACAACTGTGAAATCAATAGTCGACGTCAGGATAACCTTTGATGCGCTGTTGTGATGGGAAACACGCTCCGTTCGTCTGGCTGCTTTCCACCCTTCTGGATGTGATTTATGATTTGTTGTTTCGATTTTCTATTACTTTAGAGGTGGCTAGACAGAAAACATTGCAACAGAAAAATATTATATATTCAAAATATTATATATACATATATACTGTATATATAACAGACATTCCAGGAATGTCCAGATTCATGACTGAACTGATGATGCTAATTCGTATTAATGTGGCCTAACAACAAACTCTGCTCCTGTCCTTTTGTCCCTGTGTCTGTACGTATCTCCTTGGCCCTCTGTGTATGTCCACCTGTTGTCACTCCTGCTGCCTCCTCCTCCTTCTCCTCCTCCTCCTCGTCTCTGGCTCCTTTTGCTCCCTCGCTCTCATCCCTCATTATTATCCAACATATTTATCCCCGCCCATCTCCCGTCCCGCTGTTGAGGGATTACCGATCCTTAACCTCCCCTCTGCGTCCCTTCTCTCTCTGTCTCTCCTGCTTTCTCAAATGGTTGCTTCTCTATTCCCCTTTTGTCCCTGTCCGTCTTCCTAATGATCCTGTGTTCTGCGCTGTGTACTCCTCTTCAACTACGTCTCTGTCTGCACGTTTCTCCCTCATCCCTTTCTCCATGCCTAATACGTTCTTATCTTCTGCTCTGCTGTGGGAATCCCCTTCACCTCATCCTTTATTCTACACCGGCTCTCTTACCGTGACTCCTTTCTCCTGACCACTATAAATCTCCCTGCTTCTTCGTTCCTCTTCTTTTCCATCCCATCTCACCTCATCTTCCTCGCGCTTCCTTCATGATGTTGATGCAATCTACCATTTCTCTTTCATTCATTGAATCCCATGTCTCCCTTGCCCCTTGTTCTCTTCTCTACATCCCATTGTCCTCCCCTGCCTGGCCCACCCCACCCTCATCTACCCCCACCCTCATCTACCCCCACCCTCGTCTACCCCCACCCATGTCTACCCCCACCCTTGTCTACCTCCACCCTTGTCTACCCCCACCCTTGTCTACCCCCACCCTTGTCTACCTCCACCCTTGTCTACCCCCACCCTTGTCTACCCCCACCCTTGTCTACCTCTACCCTTGTCTACCCCCACCCTTGCCTCTCAACAGTTGGCTGCCCTGCAGCAAAGCTCGCTCCTCCGCAAGGTGAAGAGGACCCTGCCCAGCCCGCCCCCCGAGGAGACCACCACTGCGGTCCACCTGCCCATGATGACCAACGCCATGCCCCAGGTCTACATGCCCTCTGTGCCCAGCCTCAAGCAGTGCTCACGCAGCGGCCTCGCCGCCAAGGCCAGCCTCCTGAAGGACCTCACCCATGAGCTGAAGGCCGTGGAGCAGGAGTCCACCAAGCTCAGGAAGCAGCAGGCGGAGCTGGAGGAGGAGGAGAAGGAGATCGATGCCAAGCTGAGGTACTTGGAGCTGGGCATCCACCAGAGGAAGGAAACCCTGGTGAAGGAGAGAGAGCGCAGGGATATCGCCTACCTGAGGTGCATGGGCGACTCCAGGGACTACATGTCGGACAGTGAGCTGAACAACCTGCGCCTGGCCGCCGCCGCCGCGTCCTACGAGACCAACGGCCTGCTGGCCGCCCGGCCGAGCACTGCCCCGCTCAGCCAGTTCACCGGCGACCTCAACACCGCGGCGCAGTACCCGCCCACCACCTCCTTCCTGACGTACCAGTTCCCCCAGGGCCCGCCGGCCGCGTCCGCCCAACAAACGAGCGCTCCCTATCCGTCCGCCACCTTCAGCCAGCCCCCTTACCCCTCGGTGTCCCAGTCCCAAGCGCTGCCCCAGCCCACGCCTCTCCCGGGCCACGGCCCCACGCCGGCGCCCTCCTACCCGTCTCAACCCCCTTACCCGTCCCAGACCTACCCCCAGACCCAGCCCCCTTACCCCCAGACCGACATAGGGGTGCCGGCCGCTCCCCAGTCACAGCCCCAGGCGGCGCACCCAGGGTTCGGGCCCGCGCCGCCCGGCCAGCCCCCCTACCCCACCCACAGCTCACCCTTCCCCAGTGCCGTTTCCTCCTACCAGGGTCAGTCCACCCCTTACCCCGGGCAGCAGCAGGCCGACATTCTCACGGTGCACCCGGGGAGACCCAGGCAGACGTCGCTGGCCGACCTGGAGCACAAGATGCCCACCAACTATGAGACCATCAGCAACCCCACCGTGGTGGTGACCACCACGGCGCAGGACGTGACCTACTCCAGCGCGGCGGGCTCCTACGGGCAGTACAGCGGCACCACCACCATGGCCGGCACCTACGGCGGCTACGCGGCCGCGCCGGCCTCCAACACCTACGGTGGCTACCCGGCGGCGCCGGCCAGCACCTACGGCCCGTACACCTCGACGCCGGCCAGCTCGTACGGCCAGTACACCACCACCACCGCCGCCAACACCTACGGATACACCACCACCACGGCCAGCTCCTACGGCCAGTACACGTCCACGGTGTCCAACGCCTACGGGCACGCCGCCGACAGCCCGTCCACCTACGGCACCGCCGACGCCATGTACGGCGCGCCGGGCTTGGAGCAGAGCCTGCCGCGCAACTACATGATGATCGACGACGTCAGCGAGCTGACGGCCAAGGAGGGGCTGGGCACAGCGCCGGGCGACATGATGATGCACCACGGAAACAGCGGGCGTTATCCGGGCGACGTCCACGCCCACGGCGGCAGCTCGGCGCGGGGCGGCGCGGGCGGCTCCTCCTACGGCCGGACGGGGGAGGAGGAGGCGGCGTTCCAGGAAGAGCTGTACGACCACCACGGCAGGGGTAAGAGCAGCTACAGGCACCGACCACTAGGGGGCGGCAGCAGCAGCAGCAGCAGCGTGAGCGCTAGCATGGGTGGGGGATCCCCCTATTACTATGACTATGACTATAAGCAGCCCGCCACCACTTCTACTCGCTCCGGGGCGCAGAAGCCCTCCGCGTCGGCCAGAAGCCTACTGGCTCCCGCCGTCATGTCCTCCAAGCGCAGCAAGCACCGCAAGTCCGGCAGCCTGGAGCAGAAGATCTCCAAGTTCTCCCCCATCGAGGAGGCCCGGGACGTGGAGGCCGACCTGGCCTCGTACGCCGCCGCTGCCGCTGCCGGCACGGGCCACTCCTCCGCCGCCGCCGGCATCCGAGGGCGGCAACTGATCGAGGACTACGGCTTCAAGAGCAACACCTACGACGCGGGCAGCGCCGGCGGCCACGGCGCCCGCTACCACCGGGCGAAGGCGGAGGAGGACGACCGCATCTACTACACGTCCACCGGCCGCTCGCGCTCCACCGGCTACGGCATGGACAAGATCTCCTCGGGGGACTACTCGGGGTACCGCAGCCGCTCCTACGAGCGCGACGACATGTCGTACCGCTACTCCCGCGGCCGGCACCCCACGCGGCAGTACTCGGAGGAGGAGAGCCCGATCAGCCCCATGGGGAAGTTCATGGGCTCGGGCCGCTCGTCCAGCCTGGGGCCCGACCCGTACGATGGCCGCAGCTCTCGGTACCATTACTATTACGGCCAGTCGGGCTCCAGCCACTCGCTGCCGGACGTGCAGGACCACATCCGGGATCTGCCCCGGACCCACGTCTACAAGCCCGAGGACATGTACCTTATAGATGATTACCATTGCGCTGTGTCAGACAGTGAAGGTAATTGTGGAGGGTGAACACGCCCCCACGCAGCTCCTCCCCCCTCTGTACCTGCCACAGCCCCCACCCACCCAGAGGACAGGCGTAGAGAAGGGAAAGACAGCTTAGAGAGACAGAGAGACAGAGAGAGATAGGTTTTGCATGCCGGTGTTTTGTTTTGAGAGTCGCTGGTGTCTCTGTGGACGGCTGTCTGTCTGTCTGCCTGCCTGCCCGTTTTTGTCCACCTGTCCGTCCCGCCGTCTGTCTTCTGTGCCGGCATGAGTACTCTGGATGACCATCCGTTCACTTCCGTTCAAAGCGAGTCAGTCCGAGGGATCTGCGTGACATTGACTCTGGGATTCCGCGGTGTTCTGCAGGGCTTTGTCTTTCATTGCATTTGTCACACTGTTTAATGTTTGGGTTTCATTTCTTTTGATTCATTTTAATGCCTCTGCTGCAAAAAAGTCCATTGCTTGAAGTGATCTGTATCTCCTGGCACAAATTATACCCAAAACGTCGGAGAACATTTATGCCCTTTTTTTTAATGCTGATGTTTGCTAGTCCGATCTGGAATGATTTGGCAAAACAATGAAAATGAAACACTCAACCTATTGGACATTTTTGCACTTTGCGATGGTTGGTATTGTCTTCTGATGGTGATGGTGACGTGTCGTCTTCTGCATGGATGTAAAACATTTTACTTTTCTGTCTTTGTTCCTTTTGTTTTACCTCCTTCCTTTTTTCCTTTGCAAGCGGTTCTTTTTCCCTTCCCCTCCACCTTTCCCTCCCCTTCCACCTCTCTTCCCCTCCACCTTTCCTCCCCGTCCCGCCTTCTGCCTCCCTCTTTGCTCCCTTCCTCTCTCAGCCTGCATGCCGCCGTCTCCGTCCGACCCCATGGAGATTGACTGTGATCTGCTCTCGGTTTCCCAAGCCTACCACCTGGGCCAGGAAGAGACGGATTGGTTTGAGAAGCCGCGCTCCAGCTCCCGGCACTACGGCGGCGGCGGCGGCGGCCACTCGGCCGGGCGGAGCCGCCACGGCGTCAAGCACACCTACCACGACTACGACGAGCCCCCCGAGGAGGACCTGTGGGCCGCGGACGAGTACGGCCACGGGGGCCGCCACTCGTCCTCCCGGGACCACCGGCACCACGGCGGCGGCAGCGGCGGGCGCCATGCGTCCGGCGCCAGCCGCCACGCCGACGAGCCGGGCCGGGCGTCCCGGTCCTCCAAGGGCCACCCCAAGGACCCGGCCATGAGGCACGAGCCCTCGGGCCGCTCGTCCTCCACGGGGAGGCGCGGCGAGTCGCGCTCCGCCGGGTACCACTCCGGCGAGTACTCGCGGGACCCGTCCGGACACCACCATGGCCAGCGCTCCTCCCGACAGGGAGACCCGCACCGCTCGTCCCGCAGCAAGTCCCAGCCCGGGGACCTCCAGGGCCAGCCGCCGGGTACGGAGCTCACCCCAATCCTCCGGGGCTCTGTTGTTGACGGCCGCGTAGCATCCATCTCGACGGTCACGGTTCAAAGGATTCAGTGTCCGCGGTTCATTTATTTCAATTACAGAGTAGCCGGTTGTTTGAACAGGCCGTCAGCTCATCTTTGATCAATTTTGATACACCAATTGATTTTCTAACTGCTACTTTAATCATCTGTCCCTCATCCGTGTCCGACCATCCATCCCCTCAGGCTCCTCCAGATCTGGAAGTAGTTCTGCCCGAGGACAGGGCTCCAGCAGTGGGCCTCCAGGCTCGGGACGCCAGACGGGTCCTGGTTCCCAGCCAGATGGCACCCAAGGACAGAGGACCCAGCTCCAGCACCAGGTCCAGACCTCAGCCACCAGGCCAGGACAGCCCGGGGCACCGGGCACCATAGGGCCCCAGCAGCAGCCCCCAGCCCAGGGTCCCGGCATGGGCATGGGCATGGGAATGGGTATGGGACAGGGCCAGGCCAAGCCAGGCCCAGTCGGACCGGCTAGCGGGGCTATGGGGCCCGACCAGACAGACGGGCCCGGTGGGATCCACACCAACAACCGCTGTGAGTATCAGGAGAGAGGCGGTGGTTAAAGCAGGGTGATATAACCGTGTAACAGTATCACAGTGGATTCGTGGTCTGCTCTCAGTCCGACACAGCGGTCAGCACACTTCAAAAGAAGCACATTCTATTTAAGTCTGTCGCAGTCGAGCATTGTTACGCTCAACGTGGTTTCGTTTTGGTCACCAGAGGTTCCGTGAGACGAGACCGGCACGTCTCCGGGGAGATCGGATCAAAGAAAAGATTTCGGTTGCCAGATCTCGTCGGTGTCAAAAAAACAAGGCCGCCGTTTGTTCGTTTTTCCCAGCGAGTCGTGCCTTTTTGTTCTGGCAACCTCCACAGCCCTCTTGAAACGCTCCGGTTGCTCTCGGCAGAGGCGGGTGAGGGAGCTGCTCCTCATTACGCTCGGAGCTCCTCATCCAGTCCGTCCACCCACTCCCTGTTCCTCCACCACAGCCCTAATGTGTCCTCCGAGATGTGAGCTGGTTATCCCCGTCTCTGGTTATTCAGATGATGTTGCTCGTGTCAACAGGACTCATCTCGACTTACAATCACCGGAGAGGCAGGCGATAACTCAATGCGGCTGATTATCCATCCCTCCCCTTCCATCAGCGCCGATATTGTCCGCAAAAAATAGAATTTATTAGCATTCTGGGGAATGTGCACTTGAACAGGGGAATATCCTCGGCGCTGATTCATTTAGATAGTATTGAAGTCTCCAAATAATCTCGCCGTCTAAATATGTCACGAGGAATTACCGAAGTGAAATGTACGGACGTTCTTCATCGCTCAAGCAGCCTTGCGGGCGGATACCTCCAGGGAAGCCGAAATGTTTGAAAGCCCATCAAAAGAGCCGCATGCAGGAAGACACGAAGCAGCCAAGCGAGTTTCCACCCTATGAGCATCATCGATTCACTCAAACCCTCCAACCGAACTCTGCCGTGCACGGCGCTGGATGTCAGTCCCGCGTGTGTAAAGCCAGGACACACATGAAAGTGGGACAATGTGGCTGCCATCAACCACCCCCGCCGCAAACACATGTAGATTCAGGGGGGGGGGGGGGAGTCCTTTCAGAGGAAGAATCCCATCACAGCCAACCTGACGACGACAACATCGGGGTGTCTGTGGAAGGGATGAGGCGGATGTGCGAACGGCGAGGCGACTGCCGATCTGCGCTGCTGGCTGCCTGGCTCCCGGCTACAGCCTGTCAGTCACTGTGGTTGAAGGTCAATAGATTCAATAGGACGACCCCAGGGCGTTATCCGAACACCGAGGTGGAATTCCGGCGCCACATTACGGCGGTGTAGGGCTCTCGCTTTGACGCTTGGACTTTTGTGGATGTTTATATTCCGGTATGAATTGCAAATTTAACTGATGGCTGATTTGTAAATCGTGCCAAAACATGTCTTCTTTTTTTAATAACGCCAATGTCTCAATTGTTTAGTTTAATGTTTGTACTTTGGCTGCGGTACTACCCCCCCCCCCCCCCCTCGGCCCCATTATAATAATGCTTCACATTGCCAGCCCGCGTAGAAAACCCGCAGCGAGACAACATACAGCTGACTCGAGGGTTTTGTCACTTCTGCACACAACATCAAAATCCTGCAGGACCAAGGTTACACGCGACTGCTCACTTTAATGCGAAAAAAAAAACACCCTAAAAATACTGGGGGAAAAAAAAAAAAATCAAAAACAGCAACTCAGAACCTCGCCACGCGAGGAAACGAGGAGACAACGTGACGTGAAAGGGTGCAGGAGGAACGCCGGATACACGCTGCATACGAACGGCGTGTAGGCATGTGTGGCGTGTTGGCCTGTGTTCAGCCTGCCGCAGGGAGGGTGGTGGTGGGGGGGGGGGTCTTTCGGCAGCACACTGAGGCAGCAGGCCTGGCTGTCTCTGCGGGAGGCTAAACAGTATCCGACAATATCTGAAGCCGAACATTGTCACTCAGCGAGCTGTCACAACAAACACGACGGGGGGAACACGCCGCCTCGCTCGCGACCCGCCCGCCCGCATGCGCCTCCGAGTCCGCGCCCGCTGTTTGGTTCTGCTGTCACATTGGGTCCCTTCTTCTTCTTCCCCTATCTACCCTGTCCCAGCGCCGGGCATCCTGCTGATGTCGCAGAAACGGGTTTCTGTCGAAATGTC
>JAXIVH010000012.1:7801862-7883118 GCA_036785325.1 Urophycis tenuis | reverse complement strand
TCAACACTTTTTGACTGTTTTCAGTTCACTTAAGTTCTCACTGGCATGTAGACACTCACACCCCCACACGCACGTGCGCACACTAGGTAAATTGAAATGCTCAAATCAGTTTGAATTATTTGATCAATTATTTAGCTCAATCAATTGCTTTTCATGTTGCCGTGTGTCCCCCACACCCCATTGCCTTGAATGATCTGTGTGGCTCTCTTCTGGTCTATACAGTAACATTGCGTTCACTGATTAATCAGAAGGAAAAAAAAAGCTGCCTTTGTCCATTTGCAATATGAAAAAAATTGAATTAGAATATTTCCGGCAGATACCTTGATAAGGTAATGACGGATAATTGGCCCACTTTTTGTGTTGTGACTCTGGCTGCCTCGCCCTCAATCAGTGCTGAGCACACAGCGCTCTGGTGGAGGTCTATCAGGATAATGGGGCTGTTTTTCTATTCCTGAAGCACGTTTCGTCACTCCCTACATCTGTGTAGGTGTGAACAACGTCCACAATGCCCAATTTGCACTGCACCACGAGTATGGCTTACCTCCTGGATGTACAACTTTGGGACAAAAGACGATACCACCTATTTCACTATCTTAAGACCATTTAAAACCGGTATCATTTACAAAATAATGCATTCACACGATAAAGCTGACGTACACATTTACTGTTGCATACACATCAACATTAAGGACAACATATTACAAACCAGTTCAGTCAAGCTCCCCATTTATCTCATCCAAACATAAATGTGCCTTTTGTATAGCAGTAGTACAATTACAAGTAACACCAGACACTAATACCCAGAGAGTGCCCCGTTCCATAGCTGTTTTGGCACTTTTGAGACACACACACATCCACAAACAAACCGAGACAATAAATGATATAGCTCAACACGGTTCTACATCCGGTTTGTCTACAAAATCAACGACTGTACAATCTACTCTCAAACCGCCCGTGCAGAGCCACGGGTCCAGGACGGCCCCGGGTCGCACGGCCAGAGGGCTTCTCCTCCGCACGCCGCTCCTCCACGCTCTGCTTCCGTGCCACAGTGAGGTCGGGTTCATGCACCAGGGATTCACTCCACTTTGTCAAATCTGACACTGCTGATGGGGGGTGGGGGGGTTTGTACAAGCATATTTGTATTTTTCCCCCCAGACAAAGCACATTCTGTATTCCCGTTCATCCATCGCCACCCTTCCAAACACGTTCAAGCGCACTGAATTTACCGCGCGTCGTGTGTTTAAACCAAGGTGATGCATTTTTTAAATAACTGACAATAAAGTATTTGCTAAAAAGTATGGCAGGAATGGACGCGCGCAGTTAGCTTAGCTTTCAGTGAACAAACAAAGACGAAACCCATCCTATGACAAAAGTAAAATCAACGCAAATCAACGAGACGAGCGTAAAACAAAGAAAAGACAGAAAAATAATCGTTTCAGTGAAAAGGACTCTTGCCGAGGTGTAGCCAACAAAAAAACAAGCTGTACACAGCAATACTGCAGGCCTTGCTGGGACCTGTGTGTGGGGGGGGGAAGGCATGGCGTTACAGTAAGGTTGCTCCAGGAGCAGTGGAACATGTCCACGTGTTAACGGTCAATGTGAAGACTTGAGTCTGGAGCCTTGAACGAAGGTCGACGTCGAGACAAAACCCCCCGCAGGGCGGACTGGGTGAGGGGTGGGGGGGGGGGCTACTGGAAACACAAGACTTCATCCGGACCTTCGAGATGAAACCTATTCTACTCTAGAAGCGGTCATTGTTGGAATTCTTCCCCCCCGGCGTCCTTCCCCTTCTGTTCCTCCCCTCTAGGGTGTAGGGCCCCCTCCCCCGCGGGCCGGGCTGCGGGTCAGGGGGGGAGGGGGGGGCGCCCAGAGGACCCCCTGGTGGTGGAGGGTCAGACGGCGGCAGCGCAGCGGTTGTCAAACAGCTGCTCCACGACGGAGGCGTCGGCCAGGGTGAGATGTCGCCCAGGTCGCGCTCGTTGCGGGCGATCTTGCGGAGAACCCTCCTCATGATCTTACCTGGATGGGGGGCGGGGGAGGGGGGCACATTTCAATTTGTAATGTACTTGACGATGTTAAGTGCTCTTATTTTGTGTCCTATTCGATCACTTGATCGCCTGAATCACTTCTGTTAATGAATTCGGGCCAGCTGTTTCCAGGGGGGGAAAAGCTGTTTTGGGGGCGGGTTCTGGCCCCGGGGCCGTACGGTGGACCCGTGTCTAGTCTCGAGCCGCGTAAGGAAAGCCATACAACCATCAGCCCCGTAAACGTATTTACCAGATCTGGTCTTGGGCAGCGCTGGAGCGTTCTGGATGAAGTCTGGAGTGGCGATGGCTCCTATCTTGTCCCTGACTGATGAGAGAGAGACACACACATAGAACATTAAAGTTCACACTAAATTAAAAAATAGACCTAAATTGGGTTACCTATATGCCATGCCATGATACAGACCTAAAAGAATACAACACAATGAACCATGTATTTTACTTCACATCATAACTATGCATTTCATAGTTATGACACATTTTAACACCGGCACTGTTGTTAAAATGGGCACATATTTCATCCAATTAATTTGACAATTGCACCATGGTCAGCTGTAAATCAAAGCACAGCCATCTTTGGTTCATGACAGTTTCAATGATCAGGGCAAAGCAATAAAAGCTCACACTTTGTCCCACCCCTACCTTCGGCAAATACCTCACAAAAGACGTGAGAAAAATGTCTGTATGCAAAGTTCAAAGCACTTGACCTTTACTCTCCCCCCCCCCCCCCCCCCCCCACACATCACACACACACACACACACACACACACACACACACACACACACACACACACACACACACACACACACAACACACACACACACACACACACACACACACACACACACACACACACACACACACACACACACCTTGCTTCCTGAGCTGGGCCTCCATGGCGGTGTTGAACGCCACGCCCTGGTTGAGGGTCACGAAGCAGTACAGGCTCTCCCCCTTGATGGGGTGCGGTCGCCCCACCACCGCGGCCTCCGCCACCGCCTCGTGCTCCACCAGGGAGGACTCCACCTCCGCCGTGCTCAGCAGGTGACCTGAGGCACAGGGGGGGGGGGGGGGGGGGGCGTGTCGGGGGATGAGGTCAGAGGTGAACAGCCGTTGTTTGTTAAGAGATGGCAGAGCCACCCGTCGACTATCGGGGAGAACTTTTTAGACTTTTGAACTGCGCCGGGCTTATTTCTGACCAATCAGAGCCTCTCTTCCATGATTGGTCGGGGGGATCCATCATGCCTGTCAATCACATGGTGTAATTATAGTTCCACCACAGCAGGGAGCAGCGAGGGCTCCTTTGCAATTTCCCTCAGGAATCATTAAAGTATGTCTGTCTGTCTGTCTGTCTTTACTTCACTCAACTCTTAAATCTTACCTACAGAAGATTTAAGAACACGTGCACACACACACACACCTGAGACATTCAACATGTCGTCTATCCGGCCGGTGATCCAGTAGTAGCCATCCTTGTCTCTACGGCAACCTGCAGGACAAAACACAAGCACATCACAGCGCTGTCCAGCAGGGGGGCAGACCCAGCATACATAACAGATACAGGGAGCATGTTAACATGCACTTTGTAAAACAGTCAATCCCCATGTTGCCCGTTCAAGAAACTGTACTGCGACCGTGCAGACCATCACGGGTGGAGAATACCATATATTTTATTGATAATGAGATTGTTTTTGTAGAAAAAGATGTACCATCGTAAAGTGTCTGAGTGTGTGGAGAAGCGCCGTGGAACAGCATGAATTATGATGCTCAGGCTTGTGCAGATGGTTGTGTTGTGATGGGATCGTATATTGGCAATTGAAGGGATGATCAATAAGCCGCTTTTCCAACAGCAATATTAGGGAGATTTTAACTCACTAACAATCAGAACTTCCTCTATAAACAGTGTGCACGTAGGCTGTCTGAATAGCACTGTGCTCTCCATCAAATTATTCATTTTAAGATGCGTTTGATGGCAAAAGCCTGGATATTTTGTTGTTTACTCTGGCGCATGCGCACATTCAGCTAAAATGCCTTAACAGTCATTTGCAAATATTCCGCTTGCCACCTGGGAAACTTTGAACTATAGCAAGCAACAAACGCGGTCAGTGAAAGCTTTTAAAAAAAAATATATGTATATTCCACTGTCTGCGTGCGCTCTGCTTGTGGAGTAATGTCAGGCTGATCCACGCAACTTTAACTGTATTGCTAGCAGTTGACTCAGCTCCCACTGCGCCCCCCTCCCCGCGTCGCCCCCTGCTGGTCAGATTGTATACCGCGACCCAGAACGCCCACGGTTGGAACACGTGGAACCACCCAGGTTACGCTACGGCCAGGCGCGTCGGTGCCGTACCGTCTCCGGTGACGTAGTACCCGGGGAACTTGTTGAAGTAGATGCTCTCGAACCGCTGGTGGTTCCCGTAGACGCTCCTCATCACACCTGGCCAGGGCTGCTTGAACACCTGGGGGAGGCACACCTGGCTGAAATCCTCCCTCTCTTTTGCACTGGCTAGCATGTGGATACTAGGGTTTTTAATCAATTACCAAAAAGTCCCCGGGAGTTGAGCCAACTTTGTACCAGTATTTTAAGTTGGCATGAATTGGCTAGCGACCGGGACCTTTAATTTGAAAAGCGTATGGTTTAAACTTTTATTTTGAAAGGCCGACTGACCAGGTATCCTTCGCTGGGGCCCTCCAGCTCCTCTCCGGACTCGTTCAAGATGGCCGGCACCACGCCGAAGAATGGAAACGTCTGGTGGAAACACGGCAACACAAACCCTTCAGACTTCTGCTTGCATGTCAAAGTGATATTGACCTTTCTAAAACAGGACCTACTGGAGAATTGTATCATTAAAACATAATTAAAACAACCTGTAATTAACATACCTAATGTAACAGCGGCGTTTAGCAGACGCTTTTGTCCAAAGCGACACACAATCAGTACAGTTTTGTGAGGGTTCGACATGCGGACAGTTGGAGGAGGAGGGGATCGAACCGCCGACCCTACGGTTAGTGGACGACCCGCTCTGTCCACCCGCTCTATCCACTGAGCTACTGCCGCCTAATGTGGGTCAATCCATCACATCTAGTGTGATTTCCAGCCTTGAGCCGGTCCTTGCCTCAAAAACAGGTCCACTGTCTGCAATATCCCCCACATAACTCCTTAAGGAAAGCTCAGATTTGCCCCATAACGCCCCTTTAAGAATCACTGAAGCCATGCAGAGGAGATGTGTGTTTGTACTTACGGCTGAGCCAGGTTTCATGGGCGTGGCAGCAGGCAGAGGAGTCAACACGTGTCCGCCCTGAGAGAGACAATCGCACCGCATGATTTATCGATGGAAAGGCAATGATGAGTTTATCCCTCGCTGTAACTCAACTCTGTACATTAAAAGGACACTGATCTCCATCAAGACTAGACGACATCGATTGTGAAGGCACAGCATGTATTTCACCGACAGCTTTCCAAACAGCACAACAATAGAGGAGCTATGCATGCTACTATAGTACTACTGACAGAACATTATCCATGTGCTACTGTACTACTGCAGTACTCACTGTCTCAGTCTGCCAGAAGGTGTCCACTATGGGGCATCTCTTGTCCCCCACCACGTTGTAGTACCACTGCCACGCCTCGGGGTTGATGGGTTCGCCTACTGTCCCCAGGACCTTCAGGGACGCACGGCTGTACCTGCGCACACACAACACACACACACACAGTCTGGTTATATGGCACCTGTATCTACACACGCACACACACCTGACCTCTGAGCTAAACATGTGTCTTGACAGGAGAGCTTCAGTCTGGACAACAGCCTTGTCGTTCCAGACCGAATCACCTCCAGAGGTCTACATCTCTTGATGGAGATGATGGAAATCTCTGTTTGCATCACAATCTCGGGCAGGCAGGCAGACAGACAGACAGGCGGAAGGCGAAGACACGTACTTCTGCACCGGTTCGCTGCCGTACTTCATCAGGAGGCGGATGGCGGTGGGGGCCGTGTAGAACTTGGTCACGTGGTACTTGTCCACGATGTCCCACATGCGGCCCACGTCGGGGTACGTGGGAAGGCCCTCAAACTGGAACACACGTCACAACACACAGCGGCACGTTGGCAGGGCGTGGGTGTGGCTTATACAATTCATTAAATATATTTTCCGATCCTCAGGAGTATGCCCTGTAAGGCCCTGACACACTGAGCAGAAATCAAACATCTAGCTTCAACAAAGGCCAGCTGCTGGGTGTCCAAAAGGCCAAAAGGTTGCACCAAAACACTCTGCAAAAACTACAGCCATCGGCCCGACTAGCATGTACGCTCTGCACCTGCCTGAGAGGACATACCTCTCCCTGCCAGCAGGTGGCGGCAGTCTGTATTAGTCATTTAGAAAGGGTCACGCGTAGGCCTAGGATGGATGTATACAAACATCCAACTAAGCAGCGTTTGCCTGCTTTTTTGTGGAAAAAATACAATCTTTTTGTGCGCGTACTCTTGATAAAGTCATTTGCTGCTTTGCTCACTTCTGTTTCTCTTCTCGTGCATTGAGCCAATAAAAGATACTTGAATCTTGAGCCACTTAAGCTAATATTTGAATATACCTATTATATTGTAAACAGTCAAACTGAGGGGATTTGGGGTATTGTAATGTACGGCCCCAGACTAACACCAGTTCACATCTTACACTTTTCCATTCATTGTAATTGCATTGCATTCATTGTAATTCACATCGACCGCCAGTCATCCTCAATCAGGTCCCAGACACGGCGAGTCCCCCCTCACCAGCACGCTGGTGGCCCCGTTGGCCAGTGGTCCGTAGGTGATGTAGGAGTGCCCCGTGATCCAGCCGATGTCCGCCGTGCACCAGTACACGTCGTCCGCCTGGTAGTCGAACACCAGCTTGAAGGTGGTGGCGGCGTAGAGCATGTAGCCGCCCACGCTGTGGAGGACGCCCTGCAGGGAGTCGCAGGCCGGTGAGGACGGGGATGGGGTGTGTGTCTGTGTGTGTGTGTGTGTGTGTGTGTGTGTGTGTGTGTGTGTGTGTGTGTGTGTGTGTGTGTGTGTGTGTGTGTACCTTGGGTTTGCCGGTGGAGCCGCTGGTGTAGAGGATGAAGAGGGGGTCCTCCGAGTCGCACCACTCGGGCTCACACTCGTCAGACACGCCGTCCAGCAGCGTGTGCCAACACGCATCCACATCTGGGTTCCACGGAACCTGGGGCGAGACGCACAACCAGACACACACAACCATGACACACACACACACACACACAACCGGACACACACAACCAGACACACACAACCATGACACACACAACCAGACCAACAGAGACACACACAGCCATGACACACACAACCAGACCAGAAGCGAAACGAACAAACAGACACACACACCCACGCACAAGAGAAACAGGTGGTCACGTACAAATGGCCGGACACCAAAAAAAACCCAAACATGATCAATCATTGTTAATCAATGAACACAGTGCACATGGATGAGCGCTGGAGCAGTGAAAGTCAAACACCTCCACGTCCTCAAACAAACCGTGTTAGTTCAGCGGACGTGTTAGCAAGGCTAGCTAGGCAAACAAAGGAGGCAGAAACGGTGCTCGGAACAGGGGATGCGGTTTGGTGACCATAGTGCAGGGTGGTGAACGACGGGCGAAAGGCTCCAGGCTACAGATGGGACACGGGCCGTAGGAAGGGAAGAAAACACGTCATGACACACACACACACACACGGCACTCTCTCGGGACATCCCTGTATGTATGTCATGTGTGTGCATGATCATACGTACTCATCACATACGGTCGCATCAATTCAGGTTCAAAAGTCAAAGCAGAAATACCAGGCCAATGAACTTCTCCACAGTAGTGTCACGAGGATACAGACGAAGGATATCATGCATATGCATTTCAAATTGGTCCTCGGACCAAAATAATGCCATCCGTGTAGAAGTGACATTGTTGGAACCAGGACTCGGCTGACAGCATGCATGGCTCGCATCTCGGTGGCGTGTGTTGGCTGTGAGCGTGAGCAAACACTGCGTCTCAAGCACATGCCCGTGTGCTGGTACACATGTGTTACATGTGTGTATGGCCGTATTTCGCAATTGTAATAGAAAGTGAAGCACCAATGAGAACTTCCCCGCCATTTTGTTTCCTACTAATACTAAAGGATGAACCACAACTCGCCAGGACAGCGGAGTGCAGCGGTAAGAAAGACAAGACGCAGGACACGGGACACGCGTGGAACTGGAAACACGCCTACACACACACACGCTCACACACACAGACAGGGCTCAACACATGGCTAAATCTGCCATGCTGCGGCACTTTTGACAAGAGATATGATAAAGCGTGAAATTATATCCCCCCTCACACAAAATCCCCAGGTCATGTGACTTTATGGACATGAGTATGGATTACAGTGAAAACATATCCTTAGGGTTCAGCAGACTTAAATGCTGAGCAGGCATTTACTTTGTATTAGTCCAATTCAGTTACTCTTCATTGTAAAGGAAACTCGTAGCGTACTAACAGACTGAAAGCTGCATACAGCCTTAGAGTCTCCAATCTACCAATTTAAGGATGCTCTAGTGGTTGTCCAGGACCAGTGAAGAGCACTCACACCCAGAGGCTGTGGGTTGAATCTGGAAGATTCTGCAGGAAGGCATAATGTCACACACACACACACACACACACACACACACACACACACACACAAGGTTTTGGCGGGAGGACGCGGTGGCGTGTAAAATACCTGGGGCGCGGGGCGCGTTTTCCTAACTGTGTCTGTCTGTTTGTTCTGCTGGAGAGGACATGGAGGGAGGGAGGGGGGGGTTATGATGGAGAAGGGTTACAAAAGATAAAAAAACAACAGATGCACAATAAAACACAACGACAGATAACACGATAAAAAAACACAAGTGGCACGCCGGCACTTGTCTCCGGGGGGGGCCGCTAGAACGCCGAGTTACGCGGAGTGTTAGGTGAGCAGGTTGGGGGGGTTGGGGGGTTGGGGGTGAATGGCGCCGTGAGGGGGGGCGTGGCCTGTGGCGCCGGTACCTGCAGGTCGGGACAGGAGCGCTTGGCGGGCGGCGACTGGCAGCCGGCCGGGGGCGGCTCCGTCTCCTTGGACAGGTGCTTCAGCATGATGCACCTGTGGACAGGAAAGTCTCTGCGGGGGGGGACAAGAACAGTGGCGGGCCAGGTATGGTGACTGTGAGTGTATGAACGTGTCCCATTCATTTTAATCTGAGTGGATAATACTACCAATCCATTGCAGTGTGTGTGTGTGGAGGGGGGGGGGGGGAATCAGTAAGACCTGCAACACTGCATCTTTGGACTCTTCTAAAATCGACAGCTGAAAGAGGACCCATTCACCGAGGCCTACAGCCTCTAGCATCGATTCTTGCGTCCTTGGCAACCGTTGTCATGCCGTCATTGCTTCCTGTATCATCTTGTTTCATGTGCTGCATGTGGTACCCCGTTCTTGGAAGGCTCGCCATAAATGGAAGTTGTTATTTACTATATTTATATTGTATCTTATGAACCATCCATTATCATAGTAGTATCCTGTGGTAAGCTAGAGATGTGCTGCCCTACGTGCTGTCCTACGTGCTGTCCTACGTGCTGTCCTACGTGCTGCCCTACGTGCTGTCCTACATGCTGTCCTACATTCTGTCCTACGTGCTGCCCTACGTGCTGTCCTACATTCTGTCCTACGTGCTGCCCTACGTGCTGTCCTACATTCTGTCCTACGTGCTGCCCTACATTGTCCTATGTGCTGCCCTACGTGCTGCCCTACATGCTGTCCTACATGCTGTCCTACATTGTCCTACGTGCTGTCCTACGTGCTGTCCTACGTGCTGCCCTACATTGTCCTACGTGCTGTCCTACGTGCTGTCCTACATTCTGTCCTACATGCTGTCCTACGTGCTGTCCTACGTGCTGCCCTACATGCTGCCCTACGTGCTGTCCTACATTCTGTCCTACATTCTGTCCTACGTGCTGCCCTACGTGCTGTCCTACGTGCTGTCCTACATTCTGTCCTACGTGCTGTCCTACATTGTCCTATGTGCTGCCCTACGTGCTGCCCTACATGCTGTCCTACATGCTGTCCTACATTGTCCTACATGCTGTCCTACGTGCTGTCCTACGTGCTGCCCTACATTGTCCTACGTGCTGTCCTACGTGCTGTCCTACGTGCTGTCCTACATGCTGTCCTACATGCTGCCCTACGTGCTGTCCTACGTGCTGCCCTACGTGCTGTCCTACATTCTGTCCTACATGCTGTCCTACATTCTGTCCTACGTGCTGTCCTACATGCTGTCCTACATTCTGTCCTACGTGCAGTCCTACATGCTGTCCTACATTCTGCCCTACGTGCTGTCCTACGTGCTGTCCTACATGCTGTCCTACATGCTGTCCTACGTGCTGTCCTACGTGCTGCCCTACGTGCTGTCCTACATTGTCCTACGTGCTGCCCTACGTGGTGCCCTAAGTGCTGTCCTACGTGCTGTCCTAAATTCTGTCCTACATGCTGTCCCGCAGCCCGCGGGTGGGGGGCGTGTGCGTGCGGGGAGCTGAGCTTACTTGTCTCTGCACTTCTGTAGCGCCTCGTCAGCGATCAGCTTCAGGTTGATCAGCTTATCTCCCCGGTAGAAGCCGTCTGGAGCGCCGCAGAGAAATCAGCGGCAGGAGAAAGATTGTTCGTTACTTCCTGTTATGTGCGTTGATAAAAGGCCCCCGCCTAGTCCTGCTAAGGACGAGCAGAGTCCAAGCCGAAACCTTTCGGACTTTGACGCCTCCGTTTATTACAAAACCATATAACAACCTTTGTGCGTTTACAACAAGGCAATAAAACATGAGTTTAAAACAAACAACAACCAGATGCCATCGCAACCCGGTGAAAGGAAAATGTGTGTGTGGACAGTTGTGCTTAATGTGTGTGTGCAGTTAACCTGTGATATAAAGACTGGTGTGTGTGTGTGTGTGCGTGTGTGCATGCGTGCGTGCGTGCGCATATGTGCGTGCGTGTCCAGTCCAGACATCCATCCATCCATTGTAATCCATCACGCTCAACTTAACACTTTCAATGGTAACATTTCTACAGACATTAGTGCAAAGGAAGCCATTTTCCACGAGAAACTCTCAAGACAAAATTTGCCAGCGCCTGTGTGAGAGTGAACCCCAAACCGCACACACACACACAAGTGTATCCAGCCGGGGATGCACGCGGGACACGCCCTGAACGCTTCTGTTTGTCGTACGCAGACTTGCTTCACTTACCGGCGGTGACGAGCAGCGAACACTGGGAATCCAGGATCCTCTCGCACAGCGAATCCGCCGAGAAGCCGGCAAACTGCGGAACACACGCAACCGTGAGGACGGAGAGCAGCAGAGGTTCACCAGGGGAGTCAGCCCTCAACGCTACCGCCGGGGAAGGAACTATTAAGGAGTCATTCTACTGGTGCAAAAAAATCACTCACGACGATGGAATGCACCGCTCCGATGCGGACGCAGGCCAGCATGGCCACCACCAGCTCCACCACCATGGGCATGTAAATGGAGACGCGGTCCCCCTTCTTCACACCTAGAGAGAGCCGGATACGGAGTCATCATCATCATCATCATCATCAACCATCCACATTATTGTATAGAGACATGACATGTGTATAAAGGGGGTTCACCACAGTAAATAGCTCAATTTGTGAATGGCAATTGTCTTGTGTTTTACTTGTACAATGTATTGTTCATTCTGGGGTGGCGTTTGATATCGAGGACACATTAGCGCCACTTTCTGGCCTGGCGTGCCTATTTGAGAGTTGTTCCGGACTCATGTTTGTGTGGACGGATGAGAGACGGGCCCGGGCCTCGGGGGTGACCCACCTTGTGCCTTGAGGACGTTGGAGAACTGGCAGACCCTCTGCAGCAGCTCCCGGTAGGTGACGGTCAGCTCATCCCCCGGCTCGTTGCCCTCCCTGGGACACACAGACAAACCGACAGGGGCGTGAGCCCCACAATTCCATCGCTCGTCACGTTCGCCTCAGATGAACGTTCATAAAATTGGAGAAGAACAACAAACTCAAGCCGCCATGCATCACCCCCCCCCCACCCCCCCCCCTCCTCTGCCCCCCAGCACACAACGAATCCAGTGTCAAAGTTTAAGTCACTTTCAGTGGAGAAACGCACTGCGGCCGTCTTTCACAACAACAAAGGCTGCTGGTTTGTCAGACACTGGCCCTGCAACAGCGGCGCCCCCGTGGTACATTACCGCTGGTTAGAGCGGTTAGCGCGATGGCTTGTGACAGTGGTGCCACGTCACATTAACGTGTACAGCTAGCTGAGAGGTCTGGTCCTGCCTGGCTCTGAGCTGAGCTGCTGCAGGGTGCAGGGGGGACACGGGGGTGAGGAGGAAAGAGTGGACCTTTTCTGAGGGCTGTGTGACCTCATTAACGCCGAGAGCCAAGATAGATAACGATAAGATAAGACTTTTATGATAGGATTGTCCTCTTAACACCGTAAATGAACCTCTTTAGATTAGATGACACTTCCATAGAACTAAAGTTAGTATAGATGGGTAAGGCTTGTGGAATCAAGAACAGGTTTGGTGTGCTGCGGAGACCACATAATACATGACCTCAGTGCCTGTCTGCTTACATACTGCGTACATACATACTACTTAGACCATGACCTAGCACTGGAGTCCTCTCTCTCTGTCTCTCTCTGTCTGCCCGTTATACTTCTCCAGTCTCTCTGCGTGCCACCTCCTTCCCTCTGGGTCCTCAAAGTCACCACACCATTGTAGTAATAGCAAGTCAACGACCATTTTGATTCCGAACCCAAATTACAATGCGTTCATTTTTGGGGGTGCTTTTACTCAAAGCGTCTTTCAGTGAGCGCAGATCTAGGTAATGATGGAGGGGGAAGGGGTTAGCTAGGATGCTTACTAGACACACGGCATGGCCAATAAACCCTTTGGCCTCTAGTCTGTGGGTCAACAGGACCGACAATACGAATCAGCTGACCGCGCACGCACACGCACACACACAGATACGACAATGGAATAAGTGGCAGGAGGGTACATCCCATCTCATAGAGTTGAACAAGTTTCCCCCGAGGGTGTCAGCGGAGCATCCATGCACGCAATTCAAAAGGAGAAGTGAACAAAAGTAAGGAGTGAGTTAGTTACACGACACAGGCTTATGTAAACTACACTCTTCAATGTTGAGAAAAGGTAGGAATAAAAAGGCAGACACGTGAACTGAGTGAAGTAGTACTATTACTACCAAGACCATCCAAAGTATTTCTCTCTGGAGAGGGGGAAATGGTGCCTTGGGCCCAACGAGAGTACTGGGTAGGTGGGAAACAGGGGGGGGGGGGGGGGGGGGGGGGGCTACAGAGAAGAGAGAGAATGCTCAAGCTCCCTGCTGGTGTATTGGAACAGACAATGCATTCAGTTGGGGGGGAAGAGAAAGAGAAAGAGAGAGAGAGAGAGAGAGAGAGAGAGAGAGAGAGAGAGAGAGAGAGAGAGAGAGAGAGAGAGAGAGAGAGAGAGAGAGAGAGAGAGAGAGAGAGAGAGAGAGAGAGAGAGAGAGAGAGAGAGAGAGAGAGAGAGAGAGAGAGAGAGAGAGAGAGAGAGAGAGAGAGAGAGAGAGAGAGAGAGAGAGAGTTTTGGTTTATGCCAACAGCAGTGTTGGTACAAAGTAACGAGTAAACTTCCTTGAATGAAAATCAAGGTGCCCTCAACCATTTCTACCTCTTCATCTGCCTCTCAATGCCAATTTAACTCTGCGGTCAAGACACACACACACACACTGACAGAGAGACCAACAGCGAGAGAGAGAGAGAGACAGAGCGGGAGAGGGTTGTATAGAACTATGCATTCATTCATCCTGTCCTCTGGAGGCATTTCATCCTATTGTTGCACACACACACACACACACACACACACACACACACACACACACACACACACACACACACACACACACACACACACACACACACACACACACACACACACACACACACACACACACAAAGATCGGGCGCAGCCCTTTATGTTCTGCCTGGACCATCGGCTTCTTTGTAAGTTGGCTTTGTATCGTAAACTAATTTGTTTGTAATCCGTAACCTGTGATTGAATGGTGATAAAAACCAAATTGACAGAAGGAATTAGCAATCAGACATTGTGGATTACAGAGAAATCTGAATGCTAGAAATCTGTGCCGCGCACACATGTTGCAATGCACATTGTACCTTGTTGAAGCCTTGTTATGAATCGATCACAGTGATTGATGCTCCAGGATGAAGGTCGCAACAAAGTTACATGTTATTATAACATTGTTGTAACCCTGTGTCTGTGTCTCTGTATCGGTTTGAGGTTACAAGTCATCCCCCATCTGACTCCCCGAGCCAATTCTACAAAACAAAACGACACTATATTGCTGACCATGAGACCGGCCCGAGTAAACGGAGGGGGAATCCCTACCCGCTCCATGGGGGGTACTGGGTGACTGTCTTAAGAGGTCTCCACCATATTACAGACATATAACAGGCACACACACACACACACACACACACACACACACACACACACACACACACACCAGCAGGCGTTCTGTTTAAAGAACAGAATCAGAACTGATTTTTCCCTGAATAAAAAGCATTTCTGAAGAATGACAGCCAGTTCAATTTGAGGAGTACACTGTGTAATATCCATTCGGTGATGTGGGGCCAAAGCCCATACGTCTGATCTCCCACAAGTCTATAGCAGTAACAAACAAGGAGCATCTGAGAAGGCACCGCATCGTGTATCCTTCAAACTTTAACAGAACATGTCCGATGGGTTCCACTGCTCAGCCAATCAAAGCGTGGTGGAACGGTGGAACGCGCAATTGGAACGACTTGACAGACGGACAGTGTTTTGGCAAAGATGTATGTGTGAAGAAGAAGAAGAAGAAGAGTGTGTGGAATTCTGTTGAATTGCATTGGCGTACAAAAAGCCTTCACTATATTGCAATACAGTTTCACTTTAGACCCAAGTAACCTGGGGGGGGCGGGACATAGGGGTTCTGCAGCATAGGGACACATCGCGCAGCCCGTCGCATGCACACTGACCAATAGAAGGCGACTTTGCTGCCGAGCTTGCGCTGGTGCACGTTGCGGTCCAGGACGTTGTAGCAGATGTTGGTGGAGGCTCCTTCCATGCATTTGATGAAGATCTCTCCTTTGGTCACGTCAAAGTTGTAGTCCATGAAGGCGCCTGTGTGCTTGGTCTTCCAGAAGAAGTCTTTGGCAATATCTCCCCAGAACTCTGGAGGACAGAAAGGGAGAGAAGGAGACGAGTCATGTGGAGAAAAACACACGCTGGGGGGGATACGGTGGTGTGTGTGTGTGTGTGTGGGCCTGTTGCACTGTGTGTACATAATGTGTAGAATAGAGTATAGTGTTGAATTGACAATGACAATCCAAGACAATGCTTAGCTTGACACAACTAAAAGGAGTAAATCTACGCTGAACAAATCAAGTTCAAAGAAGCAGAACGGCCGTTTAGTGGCTGAATGAGATTTAAAGCCTTAGCCCTTATTATCACACCGACCTCTGGGTCTCCCTCTGTATGCAGGTGTATGCTGTTCTTAAAGTATGCCTTTGTGTAACAGACCAGTAAACGCTTGATCTTTGCAACACGGTGTCTGCAGGGTTGTATATAATTGGGATTCATCTATGCATTTCTCCTTTGGTCCTCACTTTTTCCATGCATTTATTTTTTGGGGATTCATCTATGAATTTCCCCATTCGTCCTCACTTTTTCCATGCATTTTTCCCCCAAGCGCATTGGGCACCTCACAAACAGCTCTGCTTACCATCTGGGTTCTCTATGGACTTCTCGTAGAGCTCCTTGTATTTCTCGAAGCTCGGGACGTGAGCCTTCTCCTTCAGACATCCCGCCGCGTGGAAAACGTCGTCCTTGGGCGCTTTGTCGGGAATCATTGTTGGAACAAAACGCGAGTTTTTGGTTCGCTTTACACCGGTCACTACGGTAATTGTGGTGCGCTAAGCAGTTGTCTTCGGGAGCACCAAGTAGCAACACAACGCTTCCACAACCAGTTATTATGGGGGTCTGCGAGCAGCGACCACCCCAGCTGCAGCAACAATACACAAATTGCAAACAGCTATTCGACTAGCTAGAGGCTAGCTAACAAGGAAGCTATAAAGTTGACCCAGACTTCCTCGTTCTTCTGGTTTCCATGTGCACTCGTACGTAGAACTGATGCAACAACAACGCAAAAAAGTCGTGTTTGGAAAGTCCTTTTGCAGCTGCGCTTGCAAAGCAATGCTCGACTTGTGTTCGTCGACAATCTTGACTCGGTTCCCAGTATGAGTGGTGGTGCGGAACCCGTTTTAAAAGCGTGCAGGCTAAGAGCTAGCTCATCCAGTAGTAGAACAAACAACTCAAGCTAGATTCAGTTGCGCAATGAGATGAGCCGCTGGTGCAGAATATCCGCGTCCGGCGTTCAATTCAAACGCTTCTTTTCCACTCAGAAAGACGCATTAATTCCGTTAAGAGCGTGTCAACAAATGCACTTGTCCCCAGCGGTGACATTCAGAGACGGTCTCCTCTGTGTCTTTCTTGTGGGGGTGCGAGCGAGGAGGTGCTGGTGGTGGTGAGGGGGCGTGGCTTGAACCCTGGCTGTCCCCCGCTACTGACCAATCACATCCCACCAACACGCTGACGTAATCCGTGCGGACTGGCCCGCAAGATCTCAAGAGGATTTTTTTTTCATGTTTAAAAAAAGGTGCTGGGCCAGGGATGATGGAGTTTCTGAGCACATTTTGACAACATGCTTTGATATGTGGGTGGAAAAACATGCAACATTATCCTGCTTTGAAATGTATTTTAGTGTTGATACCACTCTAAAGAGTATCTGCTGGGGAATATATGGGAATGAAATCAACATGGATTAACGGTGTGTCAAGGAGTTAAATGCACTATATTTAGTATTATTTGACATACTTGGGATATCTAAAATAGCGTTATTCGTGTTATGGATCGATCCTGCTCCAAATCTAGAGTAAAGTTGCCCTGGAAAGACTTTTGTGACCACTAAATTATCTTCATTTATTGTCAGTGACATGTGTTGAATTGTTGAAAGAAGACACACTCAACGAATCAAGGATTTGGATTGTGTCACTCATAAACATCCCATATGGTGAGGCTCAAATATCCCTTCGAGTGTGTCCCCTTAAACAGAGTAGGCCTACTGCTACAAACACATAAAACTACATCATGGACTATTAACCAAAACAGGTGAACTCCAGGGGCGTCTTACCTTAACAATCTGGAAAGGCGTGAGATTCTCTCTACCGAGAATGTCCCATACGCTCACCATGCCGCAGTGACAGTCACTTACCACCGGGAGGAGACAGTGGATCGGGAAGAGAAGAGTGTGTCCCATCATTGTATCAAGTGGAACGACTGCGCTCCCAATCGGCACGCGCTATTGCCCAATACTTCTTGAGAACGTGGAACGTTCAATAGTGTATTACTGTATTATATTTGAACCGTGGTGTGTTACCTGCTTAAAGTGGGGCTTGTAAAGGCCAGACCAAAGGGGCATCCCGTGGGGGGTTGCCTGTTTGGTCTACAGACAGCATCACCGCCACAGACACGAAGCAGCCCCGTCTGGAAAACAAGACACGTTGACACTCACAGACAGAAGAGAAAGACAGGCAGACGGACAAACGAGCAGACAGAAAGACACAGGCAGATAAAGTATTTACATTTACATTTAGGGCATTTAGCAGACCCTTTTATCCAAAGCGACTTATAGAGTACATTTGTCATAAGAAGGTTTCAGCAATTTCATTGCTGCGGATACAGTAGTCACCAGATCAAGTCTCAAGCATTTCAATTGCTAGGTTAACCATTGCTAGTAAATAACATCTCTGACTACAAGTGCCAAGTTACAAAAAGAGTTACAAAAGCAGACAGAGAGACACAGACATACAGATGGACACACATTAATATCAGCTTGACGGAACAGGGCCTGGATCCTTCCGAGCAGTTCACTGTTCACCTGGGTCCTCTGTTGGGCCCGGTTTCCTCCCCTCCATCTGCAACCTCCTGCATTCAAATCAAGCGCGCCCCATGGAGTCACCATGTCTTCAAGTTGATTAGTGCATCCCTTTTCCCAGCACTGTGCTACCTGCGGCTCATCAAATGGAATAGCATCTGTAACACTGTCTATATTTACTAGTCCACAGCAGTGATTCTCAAGTGGCGGGTTGCAGAGCATAAGGCACGCCTTAATCTTTAGAAAGAAGCACATGAACTAACTTCTGTTTCAACCTTTATTCATATTTTGATGGCCTACTATGTGATAGAGTTTAGCCTCAAAGGTTGCAACTTTTTGCTCGCTCTGCATTTTAACAGCAAGTGAAGGAGGCATTGTTGATAACCGTAATATTGGACAGAGGTTTAACATTCTGGTCGTGACTGAGAAACACTGGTCTACAGGAAACCATGGAGCATATTCGTCCAGGTGAAGGCAAGGTCTGGCCTGGCGTGTAGCCTCCCTCTCCCTCTCTGGACACACGGAGGGCGAACGAGAAGATTAGGGGAGGGATAAACCAGAGAGGCAAAGAGCGGCACTGATTCAAGATGATGAGATGAGAACACCAGACCAAAGAGGACAAGGCACGTTGGTTTTGAAGTTGTTTTTTTTTTGTAACATGTATGCATGTTTTTAATCCAGCTCAGCAGTGCATGTTGGACCTCGGATCAGCTCATTTTGACTTCCAAAGGGCTTTAGAGGGCTTTGGTCTAAGGAGTCTTAAAAGAAGAATAAGAAAAAAAGAGAAATCCTCACTGCTAAACCCAACATCAGAGGACTGTTTGTCGGTGGTGTGAATGTTGGCACTACGCCACGGACTGCAGTGAGACCAGAACAGAGGTCCCTCACCCCTGCCTGTCTGTTCGTCTTTCTTGTGTGCGCGCACGACGGGGTGTACAATGGCTAACATTCTAGAACTCCTTGGGTCCGCTATGATGTCATAGAATCAGAATGCCGAGCAGATTGGAATGCTCACGGGCCACGGCTGACGTTGGAGCGCGCCGAGCGGCGTGTAATGCGTTGGACAAGCACTGGCTTGTCCGAGCGCTGACCACACTCCCGATTGTCCAGAGAGTCTCAAAATTGTCCAGAGTGAGTCCACTCCTGATCCCTGTGGAGCATCGCTTATCTGACCGCTGCTCAATCATTTCGAGGGAGGACCGCATTTGGTGCACGTTATGTTGACTTTAACATTTCATGGAAGCTTGTTATGAAGTCTTATCACTCCAGCACTGGGTGTGGAAGTCATTCGAAGGGTTTACAGATTACTAAAAGTAATGAGTATGTCAGCTATGAAGGTTAATCATATACCCAAGCCAGGACTAAAGTCTTGAGCAGCATTGGGTCGAAGACACATCAAAACTTGGTTCATTTAGGCCTATTAACATCAACTGTTCCTTTGCGTATATTTAACCCTGTGGGAAAAGTACTGAATTTAATTTAAGAAAATAAGGTAGCTTGTCAACCATTTGCTCAAAAGATTAAATGAAAACAATGACCAGTGGAAATAGTTTTATTCTTTTGTGAGAAACTTTGCTTCAGTAGTTAAACAAATCATCAGAACATATCTAGCTGAACCAAATTAAAATTAAGTATGACAGAGAAACAAGAAAAGTACAAGATCAACCATTGTTAGGATATGATGTGTATAATATGTATGTATAATATTCATCATGCGTATGATATATTATACAGGAGTATTAACACTTATTTGAACCGCAGCATGAAAGAGATTTGTATCCTCGCTGTGTTCGAAAGCGACATTCACTTTTAATGTAGTACTTTCAATGCTTCAGGATGCACACTTCAAATTCAAACCCTGCACATCTCTCATTACTGAACAAATTAAACCTGACTCTTGCCTAAGAACTATTAGAATCAGCCAAAATACTTCCTGTAGCTCTTGGCCTCGACTTTAGCCCTGCTTAAACACTAGGTGGCTACAAAGACGGTCCAGGAAGTAACAGTTTAGTCACTTCAGTCATTTTCTATTTATATTAACTTGTAATAGTGGGCCACCGTGGAAAGACCTCATTCATGCAGCTTTCAAACACACACTCCGTAACACCCTTTGAAGATGTGACTGATACTGATTGATAACCAACACTAACCAAAGCTGTCAAGAAGCCTTGGAAACACCAGACTCATGAGACTGCAGGCAGCCTCTCCACCAGGCCGATCAGTGAGCCCGGTCATTAGGGTTAGGGGTAACCCAACCATACAACCCTAATGACCAGGTGGAACAGTCTAATGAACCACAGAGCTCCACTAAGTTCCATCAGATCTGGCTGTGGTTCGTAATCAGACATGGCCGAACCATATAACTTTGTGAGAAGTACTAAATACCAATAAGTCACGCACACACGCACACACATTCTGAGGAAATGGAGACTGGAGAGTAGCATCGACATGTTCCTTATGAGGAGGATTTATTACAAGGCAACTTACGCTTTATAGAACCTTAATCAAAAGTAATGAAATGTTCGGGGAATAACATTCAGTCCATCTGCTGGGTGTCAGTAGGGCCTTTAAAGAATCCCAGGAAGCCGTTAAATCGGAGCTGGAGTCACTCGTGTATTAAAACACATTCTACGGCTGCTGCCTTGTCGAATGGAGAGAGCGGGGCGACTCCCTGACTCCACGCAGACCGCTTGGTCAATGTGAGACAAGCGGCACAGAAGTCTTTCCGACGACGAAGGCTCGGGCACATCCATCGAGTACGAATGCACGCATTTCAGACTTGCGTTTGTATTGGTCTGTCATCTGCGAGAACAGCTAAAGAAAGCTTAACAGGCCTTGGCTCAACAGTCTGATGAAGCCACGAAGGCCGACTTTCACTCCAAAATAAATATGTTGTGTCTGACTACCAAATTGGATTGTTCTTAAGATGCGGTTGATATGTATTAATAATAAGAAGTACAAATCAACACCATTCGTCATTGTATGCTTTGGGGGGATTTCATGGAAGACATTACGTCATCTCTCCGCGCGACACGTCCCAGCTTCTTCTTCGGAGAACCCCAGGAAAAGGACCGCAACAAAAAAAAAAAAACGTACAAACATACAAACACAGACAAAGTGTACAAATGTTTCTGTATTTTCATTTATAAGGCAAAAGATCAAAACAAAGTCTAAAGTTTGTGCACACATCAGAGACAGGGCGTTTTGTTGTTGTTGTTGTTGTTGTAATGTTTGGGGTTTCGTCATCATTTAAATTTGACCATGGCCTGCTCTCGTGTCATTGGCCACCTCGGTGGAGCACGCGTCACTGAGTCCAGCGACGACAAACCATAGGGGTGAGCAGGGACACCTGTGGCAGCGCGTGTTCAGTGAGTTATACAGCGCGGGATGAAACTCGAGTGTCGTCTCCGCAGCCCCGGATTGGCTCCAATGACACGCCATTAAAAAAAGGGGGCGACCAATCACAGGGCAGTGGCGAGACCAGCCAGTGTACGCCCCTCACCAAACACAGGAAACCAATTAAAATGCCTCAGTCCCGGTAGGAAGTGAGATACGCATGAGATTCCATTTCACGCCACTTCGTTTTAGAAAATGTTTTAATGGTATCCGACATGAAGGAATCAGACCAGTGTCACGTTTAGGACAGCTTTGTTACAGAGAATAAAAACTGCAACAGTCTGCATGTTTCCTACATTTCATGAAAGTGTCTCGTCTATATCATGAACACTGCAGCCACGCTTTGGTAGCACAAGTCGATCTCCAGTAGTCCGTGTTGGCTAGTGGGGGGGGGGGCAGTGGAGTTACAGAAGACCACACATCTCCAAAGCTACGATAAAAACATAGTTGGGGCAAACAAAACACTAGAGTCAAATCTCAAAAGGCAGTACAGCCAGCCTGAGAGCCTACACCAGCCAATCAGTGAACAACTCAGCAATAGATTGTGACCCCCCCCCCATTGGTTGGCCCACGAGAAGAACCGAGTAGAACCCAAGAACCCAACTGAGTAAAAGCACGGTGAGCGAAAGGCTTCGCGGGGAGATAATGAGACAATCTATTCCAACGCGCCAAATGGCCGTGGGCCCGCGTGGGCTCGTCCAAAAACCCCCTTTGTTCCCATAATGGAATCAGCAAGACTAGCTTCTCCACGCAATTTTAACAGGTGACCCTTGGAGACGTGCACGAGAGGCAGAGAGTAGAGACACACCGAAACGGTGAACGTTCAAACAAGAAGATGGACAGGATGTGCCGCTCAGGACAACCCCACAGTACATTACAATACAGGAACAGACCAGGAAGGAAAAAACAAGAAATGGAACCAGGGAATAAGAACAGCATCACAGCATCTAGGGTTGTTTTTTTTGTGTTTTTTTTTTTTTTTTTTGCTGATGCCAAAAAATGACCAAAAACCAAGATGGTTTCCGTTGGCATGTTTTAGCTCTTGGAGCACCAGAAAAGAGGTGGCCACAGGCCTGAAGAAGAGGTGTGAACGAAACGCCTGGTCCTAGACTAAACCCCCGGCTCCACCACACGGGCCCCCTGAGCCTAGGAGCTACGGCGGGCGACCGCTAGCTCTTCAGATGCTATCAAAGACCTGCTAGTACTTGACTTAAAACCGCAGCAGGTCCGCGTCGAGACCAGCCATTAGAAAAAAAGGAAGAAAAAAAAGAGCACAGGAAAGTTCTGTGTTTTCTTTTGGTTTACTGACAAACTATCGACAAAAGTTGCATGATCCTAAATAAATTACTGTGTTTGGCAGTGGATGTCTACCTGGCCATTGGTCATGCCACCTGGTACACGTCTGTGTCCTCTCCTGTTTCAGAACAAACCCAAAGGAAGGTTCTGGAAGGGCGAACATGAGGGGCACAGAACGGTGGCACTTCATGAGGAGGAGTAGCGCGGGGGTTTAGTCTGGGACAGACCCCCAAACAGGAGGGTCTTCAGAAGGAGGTTCTTCATACTTGATTTGATTTAACTCGATATTTTTGTTAACACGTATGCATGCACACACACACACACACACACGTACACACATATACACACACACACACACATGGACACAGCCGCACACACACACACACACACACAAACACACACAGAACATATTGTTGCTAGTATTGAAGTCTGTTGGATCACCAGGGATGTCTCGGTGTTGACACGGTCTGGTTTCGGGGAGGGGAGGGGGGGGGGGGGGGGGGGGGGGGGTTGGGGCAGGAGGAAGAGGCACCGAAAGAGATTCTCACCAACCATTCTCTCCAATGGACTATAAAAAGGGATGGTCATCAGGGAATGGAAGAGACCATCCATGCTTACCATGAGGACTGGAAGCTGTGGGCATGGGGGGTGGGGCGTGGGGGGGGATGGCTTGAGGACCAAGTCCAAAGGAGAGCAGTAAGGGTGGAGGACGGGGAGTCTAGGTAAGATGGTGGTGGGTGGTGGGTTGGTGTCATCATCCACATCACAGTGAACGAATGGAAAGAAAAAAACAACAACCAAAAAAGCACTCGGCCCGCGGTCCAGGGGGCCGCCTGGAGGCGCGGCCCGGCGGGGCCCAGGGGGGGGGGGGGGGGGGGGGGGGGCGTGGCGGGTCAAGGGGGGTTGGGTTAAAGTGGCTACGGAGGCTAGAGGTGGGCTACGGGGGCCGACGCTCGGCAGGCGGGCGGGCCGGCCCCACCACGCGGAAGATGGCGCCTCCCAAGCTCGGCGACTAGAACTCCTCCTGCTCCTCGGACTCTGCGTCGGGGATGACGAAGCCCTCCTGGGGAAGAACCAGAGACCCGGAGGATAAGCACGACGCGTCGCTGTGTTTACAGTGTCGCGATATTTATCGGAATCGGTAAGTACTGTCGCCGTATTTACAGTGTCGCGACATTTATCGGAATCGGTACTCCAAAAAAAAACAAACAAAAAAAAAATCGCATTTTTGGATTGTGAGGTCCCTGTAGATTTACATGGGACCTCACAATACAAAGGTACAAGTTACACGTAGGTGAATTGAGACCAAGCCTGCCGACGACATGCACTAGCCGCTGCTGATGAAACCGTGTCGCGAGAGCATTCTCAAGTCACGGCCGTCGGGAGGTATTACCCGGGCGCTCGCCCTTTTCCAGAACGGGAGACGCAGTCCCACTAACATCCTGTTGTCCCGAGTTATCAACGGGTAATCAAAGCCCCCTGACAGCCAGCTGCGGTGTCTGTTTACCATGACATCACCAGCGGAGCCTCAGACCGCCGCCTCGGGAGTGAGACATTCCTGTTAGAGGAACGCCGAGATGGCGCTCGTCGCTGCACTTTCAGGATAGCGAAGCGTTAGCTAAATGTTGTTCAACACCCCCCGGTTGACCGGGGGGGGGGGGGGGGAGACATGCGCAGAACTCACGTCTGTGGCGTAAAGGATGTCGATGATCCTCTGCAGTGTGGGGTCCCCCTCGCCCTCATTCTCTTGGCATATCACCTCAATGTCACGCAGCTTGCCAAAGTAGAAGTCCCTCTCCTTCTCCATGTCTCGGATGGTCGACTTTAGAATGTCCACCTTAAAGAAGGAGGAGGACAGACACTCGACGGTCAACTTGGTGAATGCATTAGTGGGGCGTTTTTCCCCCCCTTTAATAGAAATTCATTCATTCGTCGCTATATCTAATTTTTGCGGGTAGGTGGTGGGCCACGGCCAGGTGCTGACCTCTTGTATGAGCCCCGCTTTCTCCTCGTCTCCCCCGTCCATCCCTGGTCTTCTTACGCTGGCCGGCGCCATCTTGGGTGCTACCTTGGCGACGGCTGCTCTCTGGGGGGCTGAGGAGGAAACAGGAAGAGATCAGCGATACCGTCTGTGGTGAGGCCTTCGTACGCAAAGCCAGCTGAGGCTTCAGTGGCACAGAAGAAACACCACATACCGTTTTCTATGTGGAAGAGTCTGTCGTTAACATGACGATCACGTCCAGTTCAGTTATGATTGAACACAACAGAGATAACGACCCCTGAGCTGGTAGTGCTCTAAGTGGGGTTGTAGCGCGCGGGGGGGGGGGGGGGGGGCTGACCTTGGTTGAGGATCTTCTTGGGGGTCTTGCTGAGGGCGGAGGTGGCGGGGGTCACGGGCATGGCGTCCTGGCCCTGGCGAGCCTCCTGCGGGTCGTATTCCTGGCCGTTGTAGTTGGCGTCGAAGAACTTCTTGAACCACTGGACGAACTCGAAGTTGTCCTGGAACTTCCCCTTCACCAGCTTGTCCACCGGGATGATCTGGACCGGCGGGGGGGAAATCACATCATCCTGGTTTCGATGAACGCAAACACGCCGAGACACACACACACACACACGCGCACGCTGGATCCTGCTGGCACCCGCAGGTCCAGAATAACAAGGGCCCGGGAACGTTTGACACTTCCGGCCCAGCCGCCAGCGGTCATCCTCGGCCAGCAAACAACTCCGGAACCTGGTCTGACGGGTCAAGCGGTGGGCCGAGCACTTTACGGAAAACAACAACGCTCGCCGGAGAGCATCAAGAGGATCCGAGGGAGTTTTTTTACAGCAAGAAGGCAACGAAGGAGAAAGTGCAGGAGGTGGTTTTTCTACAAAATATGTTTTGGTTATTCCGATGGGTGCATCGCCAGCAGGCAAGCACACTCAATGCATCGTGTGATGTGAAGTCAGGAGACGCAAGCCCTTATAGGCCTTCACAATTTCTGCCATGTTTCCACAAGCATGCAAGCATCTACCTATGGAAAAATTAATGCAAAAAGGAATGCTGCTAGACAAAGTTCAACCTTGTGAGTCGCTATGACTATGGGTGGAAGCCTCCCCAGCGTGAAGGGGGGGGGGGGGGCGTGTTCAGTGGGAGGGGCCATGTTCAGTGGGAGGGGCGTACCTTGTCGATGCCAATCTTCTTGAATGAGGCCTGCAGGAGTTTGAAGTTGTGGATGTACTCGTGCTCCAGCTTCGCACCAAACTTGACTTTCTTCAGAGGTATAGAGTTACAAAACAGCATGTCCATGAACTGGCAGTAGGCTCCACCTACACACACACAGACACACATATATATGTGTTTAAGAAAGTAAAAATATTGCCAACCCTGAAGCTCAGGCATCGGAGTTGAGTTGAGTCATAAGTCTGCCTAGCAAAGGACTTGAACAGCTGCGCAGGGTTCCACTACTCCGGTCTTGACACACCCTTGCTTTTTAAAAACAAATCCAAATGACACAGTGGCTGGGATGCTAGCATGCAACACGGTCATAAGACTGGACTCAAGAGATCACCGGTGTGAAATGATCGAATTATACATTAGTCCAGACTCACTATGAAAGTCTGAAGAGTTACCCAATTCAGTAATGCAAAACATTTTGTAATCCCTTGCATACTTTTTTTTTTCAAACTATACATTCCTATATTACTATATCAATTAATTGTAAATATCTCCAAGATATGTGCCTATGTGAATAAATAAGAAATATATTTCTCAAGCAAACTAACCTACTGGAAGAGTGACCTCAGATACCATTACATCAGAACAGCATATAGGCCTTTAAGCACTCAGTTGTTTGAAACATGATCTCATCCCATTTGCCGCAAACCAGAGCCAAAAATCAGGGCTGTTCGCTTGGGTTAGCTTGCTACATCATGACAATGCAATCTGCTCCCTTGTGGATAAGCGCAGCCCAGGTCATTAGTTTCCGGTAGCCTGGGTTCACATGTTGGAGCTAATCTGTATAGCTTATTTAGTAGCACTGTGGCTTATCGATCATATGCGTCGGCCAACGGTTTCCCACAGCTGGTCTGGAACTCAAGTGTCCCTAAAAGCGTAGAGTTGGAACACATTGCACCGCTGGTCCTTGCAAGTGATTATAGTTTCATTATAAAACCATGTTGAAATTCATACAATCCCAATACAGTTGTCTTACAAAATGCAACATGACAGCATTGATTGAAATTCCCAGACAACGACTAAGCTCTATGCCTCAAATGTTCTCCACATAGAGATGGTTGAAACGCCCCGATGTAATGTTCACATTACTCGTGTTGGTGACCACTTCAGTGCGACTGCCGTGTGGGGCCGATGACAGGGAGCGACGGTTTGACTTGACAACGTTGGGCCCAGCTCTTGTCTTGCTGCTTACCTGAGCACAGCTGCTCGATCTTGGTGAGGTTGATCTGGAGGGACTCGTTGATCCAGACCAGCATTTCATGCCGACTCAGGTTCTCGCTTGTCACGGATGTGGAGTACACGTTCACAGCCATCGTCGGTTCACTGCAGACACAAAGCAGCCTAATTCAGGATTGGGGGGGGGGGGGGGGGGGGGGGGGGTACGTTTGGTACCAGTGAGCATAGCAATATATAAGATGATACATAGAATACATAATGCATGCAATTCAAATCCTATATGTTCTGTTAACTAATTACATGGGTCGAGTCGACTATACAAAAGAAGACAACATGTTCTTTTAGATTGTAAGAAGCATTGAACAAGGGGAGACACTGGTTGAGTAAGTAGCTGATTTACAGGTCAGGTCAACTGTGAACAATGGTCAATGCACCTACTGTTCTAAAACTACAAACACGTTCAAGAAAAAACGCATCACTTACCCTACGCTCACACTGGCGTTTTTTTGACAGAGGCTTGGCGACGCGACGCTCACACTGCGGGCGACCAAGCGTATTTGTGCTCGGCGATATTCGCCTGGTGGGCGTTCCGGGGGAGTGTCTGTGCTTGTTAGTTTACTTTACGAAGTTATTTCTCGATAGATTTCGAAGCACATACCAGGTTACAGTCACATTTGTTAGATATATCCATAATCCTATCTCTCGCTGACGTGGTCCACCATGCTGGATTATTTTCTGAAGTTGCGCGGCCGCCACGCCTCCTTCGCTCGGATTGGCTTTCGTAAAAAACGCCGCGTTTTTTCGCTAAACATTTGCATAGAATAGGACTCGTTTCTATTTTTTTTGCCCCGCCCTCCTCGCGTTTTGCAGCCCACACGCTTCACTTTGTCGCCCGTCGCTCACTTCCATTGGAAATGAATAGTACGCGTTTTTTTTAGAGAGGCTAGGCGACGCGTTACCATTCATTTCCAATGGAAGTGAGCGACGGGCAACAAAGTGAAGCGTGTGGGCTGCAAAACGCGAGGAGGGCGGGGCAAAAAATAGAAACGAGTCCTATTCTATGCAAATGTTGAGCGAAAAAACGCGGCGTTTTTTTTACGAACGCCAATCCGAGCGAAGGAGGCGTGGCGGCCGCGCAACTTCAGAAAATATTCCGACATGGTGGACCACGTCGGCGAGAGATAGGATTATGGATATATCTAACGAATGTGACTGTACCCTGGTATGTGCTTCTAAATCTATGGAGAAATAAATGTTGTTAAACCAGAAAACGTCATGGTATGGCTGGATATTATCAATTGTTTTCGAGCTGACACAGGTTTCAATACTATCGCTACAGACACTCCCCCGGAACGCCCACCAGGCGAAAATCGCCGAGCACAAAAACGCTTGGTCGCCCGTCAGTGTGAGCGTAGGGTACTGCAACGTCTTAAGGGAAAGTTATTCGGCGTTGGCCTCACAGACACGGAGGGTTTAACATGGATTTACTCATGTTTACACTTGATTTCGTGTCACATTGGACATCCGAAATGATCGCTGCACGTATTGCAATGTATGGAGCTAAAAGCCCCATATCTACACGGAGTCGTACACCCACCCGCCTGTCACAGTGCAACGTGTATTTCACGCTGTACTGTCACTGCAGCACACAGAGTCCCCCGAATGTAAAAAGGATCAGCTACACCGAAATGTCCACCCACGATTAACCACTATAAGGTTGAACCATGACAGCCCGTCCAGTCAGTACACCAGCCCCACTGACGCGGAGTGTGTGTGGAAAACAACCTCTTTACGAAAACCGAAAATAATGCATTGGTGGAACAGTAGTTATCCGTCTACCTCACGTCTAGAATCAGACCCAAAATATCAGATTGTTTTTCGGGATCGGTAAGGGCACACTCGGGCAGACGACAGCGCATCGGTGCTAGCCGTGGACACATCTTTGTCACCAATTCCCGGCTAACGCTAGCTGGACCCGACACCTCCCCGCCCTAAAGTACCACACGATGTTCTACCAGAGCCCACCCGGGTCTGCTGGGGACAAACAGCCCCCCCCCCGGTCCGTGTACACTCCGGTCTCTTGCCTCCTAAGATTGAATACACAGCTGAAAACTAACAGCGAAAACCCCACCCCGATCTCCCGTTTTAGGAAGTGAGCGTCCGCATGCCCGTTGATGCTATGCGCCCTTTTCCTAGCTGCTAGCTAATCATCAGACGTTAACAAGCGAGCGATGCTAATGCTAATGTGGCTAGTGCCGGCGAACCCGTTTTATTGGGGAGGCGCATAGCTACACCTACCGTGTAACAATCGGCTTTCGCGGTTCTTCAAATTGGGAATGTGTTATCTGTGGAACAATACTGATAGCTGGTGTTTTTTTCCCCCTACAAATTATTTAACACATACACACACTGCTCTGTTCTCCGCTTCCTCTTGGCAGTCGATCCAGTCCACTACCGGCAGCGGAAGGAAAGCCTCGCTGCCGCTGTGACGTAGCACGTAACCCGGTTACGTTGTTGGGTCGTTCATTTTGGGGGCCCCTAGAGGTGATCACATGTTATCCAAGCTTTACCGGATCAAGGAGCCCTGATCCTTGTATGTAAAATCTGCATAATACGACCAGCGTAGTACCAAATTCTGAGCCCTACATACAAGAAGTCCTGATGCCCCACCCCAGCCCAACATTGGCTATATCACAAAGTTTACCAGTATGACTTTAGAAAAGAATAGAATAGAATAGAATAGAAATACTTTATTAATCCCAAGATGGGAAATTGCAACGTAGCAGCAGCATTCGAATACACAGAATGAATGCAATTAGAAATAAAAAGTGTATGTGTGTATATAAAAAAATATATATATATTAAAAATATAAATACTACTTAAGGCCGCATAGAGAAAAGGCGTCGCCTCCGGCGTCTTTTTATTAGCGGTGTGCTCTTCAGAGCCCAGTCACCGCTTTTCTGTTGGAAAAAGGCGCTATATGGACACTGGCCCTAAAAGCAGGAGCGCTGAAAAAAAAGACGCTGGAGGCGAAGCCTTTTCTATATGCGGCCGCAGTCGACCGCATACGTTCAATTCTCATTGAAATAGCATTGAAATAGCTTGAAAAAAAGCGCTGGCGCTTAGAAACTACACATTGCCAAAAAATAACATCCATAAAAGGTAACCAAACAAAACATGACTATACAATAGTCATTTTCCTGTAAAGATAAAAAAAAAGGCAAAAAGAAACAGATTTGCACAAATATTCCAAAAACAAACATCGTACAATTCTATCCATAATTTACATTCCAGTTTTAATGCAATACAGAAGTTTACTCTGCAGAAAATAGAATAGAAAGCTTTATTTGTAATTATACATTCTTGCTGGCAAAATCACTGATGAGGTCCTTAAAGTCGAATGCTCTTGCCAATTTGCTTTCAATGGAGAGAAGAGCAAGACTGTTCAGTCTATCCTGGCACATGGTGGACCTCAAGTAGTTTTTAACCAGTTTCATTGTGCTGAAAGCCCGTTCTCTGCCAGCAACACTTACAGGTAAGGTGCACAAAATTCTCAATGCGATGCAGATTTCTCCAAAAATGTTCTGTAGCTGCAGGGTATATATAGCATTAAGGAGCTGAAGAAGTGACAGGTTGTGAGGAGATGTGGCTTCATATATCATTTTTAGGTGCAAATCTTAGCTCTCAAATCCAGCTGTAAGATCGTTAGGATATGTTCTTGTCAGTCCGGCATGATACTTTTATTTGTTCTTCTGGCATATCAGCAAACTTCAGAATAGGTGCAAAAGTTTCACACATGCTGGCTGTGGACTGTAATCTTGAACTCAAAGCACTGATGATGCTATCCGTTGCAACAAAAAAAGTTATCTCACATGTCATATGCATGCATCTTCATCAGGCATAGGTTTCCTTTTCCGTTTCCACTTCCCTTCACTTTGAAACTGATTGGGGATGTCCAGCCTTTGGGCCACTAGTGAGGCCTCAGCAAGAAGCGAGTCCCGTTCACCCCACATAGCCTGCATTTCATCCCGTAGTACTCTAATGTTTGCAGCCTGAATATCCAGGGATATATTACCTGACCGAAGAATCAGGTTGCGAGCACTGTAACCCACACAGTAAGCAAAATCACTGCATCAAAGGTGTGGAAATAGGTTTTTAAACTTTTTGCCTCCAATTTAGCATCACTTGTCAGATTGCATGCACTAACAACACATTCCAGTGCAACCAGAATAGAGGGCAAACAAGTTGCCACGGCTTTTACAGCAATTTTGGGACAACACCTAATGTCCGATAGACGATGAAGTGAGCATCCAGTTTCTTGCTTGAGGATTGCCCATTGCTCTGGAGTGGCACTGAAGCAATTGTAGAGCTGATTCACAGAGCCAAAAAACGCTGCTACATCAGTGCTCGACTGAGCTGCATGTACACCCACCAAATTGAGTGTATGAGCGGCACACAGGGAGTACAAAGCAAATGGATTAGCTTCAGGGGTGAAAGTAGTAGTAGTAAGTATAGTAGTAAGCTATCATATTGACCCATAGTGCGCACACGGAGCACGCACCGAAAAATACACTTAATTTTTTATAGTCTACTTATCAAGCATTCACTAGTACTTTTCATCACACTAGTACCGCGGTCCCCACAAGGCGGACCGCGGTCCACTACCGGACCGGACAAAAGGCGAATGTGGACCCGAGCCCAAGTCAAGATGCCTTCAGTGCGCGCTCGCGGGGACTTTTTTTTTTTTTTTTTGCTGGGACCTGGGCATGCAATTTCGGCAAGGCTTAACGTCACTTGTTTAGTTACAATCTCGCCAATACCCTTGCATTTTGTTTGCTCCTCTGCCCAATCAATTCACACCTCTTGTGGTGTGATTCACGAAGATTACCGAGCACTCGCGATGTTGAAAACTGCCACGCCCACTGCAGCAGAACCTGCAAGACTAGAGACGATTGTTGCTAACGTCAGCAAAATAACGAAGAAGAGAAGAAGCAGATGAGAGCTGAACATCATGTCTGCTTCAAAAATTCGAAAGGTAGATAATGAAAATAGGGTTTTTCACGAAGAGTGGACGGAGTTATTTGCGTTCATTTTACCCACCGGGAGCACACAGCCCGTGTGTCTCCTATGCGACCAGCATGTAGCTATCGTGAAAAGTAGCAACATCAAACGGCACTACGAGAAACACCGGGCTAGTTTTGAAAGAGATTACCCTCTGAAATCCAGTCTAAGGAACCAGCGTTTACTTGAGTTAAGAACCTGGTATGATCGATCCAAACGCATCATGACCAGCGCCTTTACCGGCCAGCAGCGCGCACTTGAATGTTCCCTTCGTGTCGCCTGGGTTTTGGGCCAAAACAAAAAACCCTTCACTGACTGTGCGGTTGTTAAAAAGTGTGCCCACGAGATAGTCAAAACCTTGACTGACGGTAAACAACAACAAGAACTGTGTCAAAAAGTGGCAGAAATCCCCATGTCAGCAACAACATCCACAAGGAGATGTGAGGTTTTAACCGAGGACGTGCTGGAACAGCTGAATGAAGCAGTCAAGGACGTACCTGTAGGTCTAGCTGTGGATGAGTCGACAGATGTGACTGGTAACGCACAACTAATAGTTTATGTCAGGTTTTTCAACAAACAGAAGAAAGTGTTCTGTGAGGACCTGTTAGGTGTGACCCCACTAAAGACCAGCACAAAAGGTGAAGATATCTACAAGGCCATTAAGAAGATGCTGACAGAAAGGCGAATAGACATGAAACGAGTGGTGTCCATAACCACAGACGGAGCCCCATCCATGGTGGGACGGGAAAAAGGAGCCGTGGCAAGGATGAAGGAGGACCATGGTGAACTCATCTCATATCACTGCATCATTCACCAGACTGTGCTGTGTGCCCTCCTGAGTGAAGATTTTAAGGGGGTAGGCCTATATTTCAACTTTCTTAGTATTAGTATGCACCTCATTGTGTGTGTGTGTGTGTGTGTGTGTGTGTGCGTTTACTTGAGTAAATTGTATTGCTGTAATCTTTTAATACAGACACTGGTTACAAATAAATATGACTCTCAATCTCTTCTTTTTCTCCTCTTGAGGTGATGGACACTATGATGAGAATGATAAACTTTCTCCGGGAATCCTCATCCCTCCAGCATCGTCTCCTCAGAGAATACCTCCGTGAAGTGGAGGCAGAAGCTGATGACCTTCTCCTCCACAACAATGTAAGATGGCTCAGCAAAGGAAGGGTGCTGGAGCGCTTTTGGGCCATCCGGGAGGATTGAAGCTTTCTTATCACAGCTAAGGAGCAACAAGGCAACTCAGTTTTCTTGTTTTTTAGAGGATGAGGAGAAAATGGATATTGTGGCTTTTTTAGCAGACATTACCTCTCACCTAAATAAACTGAATCTGAAGCTACAGGGAAAGGACAATACCATATGTGACCTGATGACAGCGGTCAACTCCTTTCAAAGGGAACTGGAGGTGTTCAGAGAAGACCTGCAGGGAGATTTTGCTCACTTCCCTTCCGTACAGCAGCAGCAGGTGCAGAGGCAGGGAGATCTGTCTGCTTTTGTGGACTTTGTTGATCGACTGAGTCAAAACTTCAGCCAACGATTTGACAGCTTCCCTCTTGGACAGCAGCTCACCCTGTTTATCCAGAATCCCTTCCTTATCACTGATCCCAGGAGCTTCTCAAAGGAGGTCACACAGCTCTTCAAATGGGCCAAAGCTGGTCCTCTACAGATGGAACTGGTTGATCTTCAGACAGATGTGGCACTAAAAGAACAATTTGGAGGAAGTGAACCTGCCACCTTTTGGATGGAGATGGTCCCAGGAAAAGGCTTCACAGGTCTGAGCAAAGTAGCTCTGTACACTTTGACCATGTTTGGTTCCACCTAAAGCTGCGAAGGAGCTTTCTCGACCATGAACATTGTCAAAGACAAATATCGTAACAGGCTCACTAATGATCACCTCCACATGTGTTTGAGGATGGCCCTGACATCCTTTGTTTAGGTAAAACACTTAAAATAAATTCCAAAGAGGCTTGAAGTAGCTGTCCTCATCTGTTTGACGGCGAGCCATGCCGCTTGATGAGTGAGCAGCTCTCCTTCTTTTGCCCAGCCAAGTCTTCACATAAGGGGATCTCACTGCGTGCATGGTGGTCCCACTGTGTTGATGCAGAGGAGGTTTGCTGCATTTCTTGTCGTCAGTTTGTTTCACCCCTGTAAAAGGCATGCAAGCCAATATTTTAAAAGCTAACTTAGCTTTTAATATATTGGCTTGCATGCCTTTTACTTTTCCTGACATATTGACTCCATTGTCATACCCTTGCCCTCTTCAATCTTCTAATGGTATGCCTCTGGCTTGCAGAACATCATAAATCATCTCAGAAATGTATCTGCCCGTCATTTTAAAGAAGTCTTTAAATTGGTGGAATCTTTCTGTTATCTTCTGTTATCTTAAAGTCACCAGACCCGGTCTAGAAGCAGGTACGGGTGTGGCCAGAGGGTGCTTCCTCAGCATTACAGGACTGCTTTAACACCACTAACTGGGCCATGTTTACACGGGGAGTACAAAGCAAATGGATTAGCTTCAGGGGTGAAAGTAGTAGTAGTAAGTAGTAGTAAGCTATCATATTGACCCATAGTGCGCACGCGGAGCACGCACCGAAAAATACACTTAATTTTTTATAGTCTACTTATCAAGCATTCACTAGTACTTTTCATCACACTAGTATATCACTCTTTCGCCCCCCTGTATCAGTTTTTGATTACAAATAAATTAAACACATCATTTGAAAAACACAATCATTTAAAAAAAAAAAAAATATATATATATTTTTAGCTGAACAGTTGAAAACTATCTTGACTTTGAAAGTTTAGGTAAAACACTTAAAATAAATTCCAAAGAGGCTTGAAGTAGCTGTCCTCATCTGTTTGACGGCGAGCCATGTCGCTTGATGAGTGAGCAGCTCTCCTTCTTTTGCCCAGCCAAGTCTTCACATAAGGGGATCTCACTGCGTGCATGGTGGTCCCACTGTGTTGATGCAGAGGAGGTTTGCTGCATTTCTTCTCGTCAGTTTGTTTCTATACTCTGTTATGATGCTGTTCTTGTGCTGAACCCCCTCTCACAGTCTGCTTTTTTATTTGGGAGACTTTGCAACAAACGTCTGTCTACTCAAACCCTTTGGATACCATCTTGCGCACGTTGGCGCAAGATCTGGTTAAGCAATACGCGCACTGTCTCGCTCATTGTCTCGTTGTCATGCTGAAAGTGCATTTTTTTCAGAGATTTTCGGTACGGCGTACCCCCTCAAAATCTTTTAGTGGTACGTCGTACTGGCCAGTACTGGCCTACTTTCACCCCTGTAAAAGGCATGCAAGCCAATATTTTAAAAGCTAACTTAGCTTTTAAAATATTGGGTTGCATGCCTTTTACTTTTCCTGACATATTGACTCCATTGTCGTACCCTTGCCCTCTTCAATCTTCTAATGGTATGCCTCTGGCTTGCAGAACATCATAAATCACCTCAGAAATTTATCTGATATTTTTTTGATATTATTTATCTGATATTCCGCCAATTTAAAGAATTCTTTAAATTGCTGGAATCTTTCTGTTATCTTCTGTTATCTTAAAGTCACCAGACCGGTCCAGAAGCAGGTACGGGTGTGGCCAGAGGGTGCTTCCTCAGCACTACAGGACTGCTTTAACACCACTGACTGGGCCATGTTTAAGCAGGCAGCCACCTACAACCAACACACCAATATCCAGGAGTATTCGGACACTGTTACTGCCTACATCAGCAAATGCATTGATGATGTCACAGACACCAAGACTATCACAGTACGGGCCAACCAGAAACCATGGCTGACGGGGGAAGTCCGTGGTTTACTGAGAGCCCGGGATGCTGCTTTTAGAGCAGGTGATGAGGCTGGCCTGAGATCAGCAAGAGCCAACCTGATCCGGGGCATCAAGCTAGCTAAGAGGCAGTACAGTACCAGGATATCCGAACACTTTAGTGACAGCAGAGACACTAGGAGCCTGTGGCAGGGGATACAGACCATCACAGACTATAAACCCCGACCACAGACCTGTGACAGTGACACCACTCTGCTGAGCAATCTAAATAACTTCTTCGGACGGTTTGAAGCAGACAACAGCACCCCTGCACAGAGGTCACCACCCCCTGCAGATGACCAGGTGTTGTGCCTCTCGCCAGCCAGTGTGAGGAGATCCCTCTCCAGGATCAACGCTCGGAAGGCTGCAGGGCCTGACAACATTCCTGGTCGTGTGCTGAAGGAATGTGCAGAGGAGCTCACAAATGTCCTCACAGACATGTTCAACACCTCCCTGAGCCAAGCTGTTGTCCCCACTTGCTTCAAGAGCACCACCATCATCCCGGTACCGAAGAAGGCCTCTCCATCCTGCTTCAACGACTACCGCCCCGTTGCACTGACCCCCATCATCATGAAGTGCTTCGAGCGGCTGGTCATGCAACACATCAAATCCATCCTCCCCCCTTCACTGGACCCAGTTTGTATATCGGGCCAACAGGTCGACCAATGATGCAATCTCCACCGTCCTCCACTCAGCCCTCACCCACCTGGAGACCAAGGACTCGTATGTGAGGATGCTGTTCCTTGACTTTAGTTCAGCCTTCAACACGATCATCCCTCAGCAGCTGATCAGGAAGCTGGACTGTCTAGGACTGCAGACCTCACTGTGTAACTGGTTGTTGGACTTCCTGACCGGAAGACCGCAGGCAGTCAGGGTCGGCAGGAACGCATCCAGCACAATCAATGCTGAACACAGGGGCCCCCCAAGGATGCGTGCTGAGCCCCCTTCTCTTCACCCTGCTGACCCACGACTGCACTCCATCTTTCAATAACAACCTCTTCGTCAAGTTTGTGGACGACACGACTGTGGTGGGGCTCATCACAACACAACGATGAGTCAAACTACAGGGAAGAGGTGAGCCAGCTGGCCGTGTGGTGCAGGGACAACAATCTCTCTCTCAACGTGCAGAAGACGAAGGAGATTTTTGTCGACTTCCGTAGAGCCTCCACCCAGCACCCCCCACTGACCATCGACGGTGCTGCTGTGGAGAGAGTGAGCAGCACCAAGTTCCTGGGGGTGCATCTCACTGAGGACCTCTCCTGGAACTGCAACACCACATCACTGGCTGGCAAAGCTCAGCAGCGCCTTTACTTTCTCCGCAAACTTCAGAGAGCGAGAGCACCTGCCCCCATCATGTGCTCCTTCTACCGGGGAACCACCGAGAGCATCCTGACCAGTTGCATCACTGTGTGGTACGGCGGCTGCACTGCATCCTGTAGGAAGACCCTGCAGCGCATAGTGAGAGCAGCTGAGAAGATCATCGGTGCCCCCCTCCCCTCCCTCCAGGACATCTACAATACACGCCTGTCCCGCAAAGCACTCAGCATTGCAGGTGACTCCACCCACCCCTCCAACTGCCTCTTCAACCTCCTGCCCTCTGGGAGGAGGATGAGGAGTCTCAAGGCAAGGACCAGCAGACTGAAGGACAGCTTCATCCACCAGGCGGTCAGGATGCTGAACTCCCACCCAACACTGACCCCCCTTCTTTCTCTGCCCTCTACCCGCACAAACATTGGACATTGACACCAACCCTCACCCATTCTCCCCCCCCCCCCCCCCTCCCCCCCACCATTCCCATTCCCAGCCCCCCCCCCCCCCCCCACACACACACACACATTCTCCCCCCCCCCCTCCCCCCCACCATTCCCATTCCCAGCCCCCCCCCCCCCCCACACACACTCAACCCTGGACACCTGCACACAAACTCTCTCCCCCTGGACTTTAACCACCACCCATCCACCACCACACACCAGCCCACCACCATGCACAGCCCCACCACCCCCCTACCACCATGCACAGCCCCACCACCCCCCTACCACCATGCACAGCCCCACCACCCCCCTACCACCATGCACAGCCCCACCACCCCCTACCACCATGCACAGCCCCACCACCCCCCTACCACCATGCACAGCCCCACCACCCCCTACCACCATGCACAGCCCCACCACCCCCCTACCACCATGCACAGCCCCACCACCCCCCTACCACCATGCACAGCCCCACCACCCCCCTACCACCATGCACAGCCCCACCATCCCCCTACCACCATGCACAGCCCCACCACCCCCCTACCACCATGCACAGCCCCACCACCCCCTACCACCATGCACAGCCCCACCACCCCTACAACCATGCACAGCCCCACCACCCCCTACCACCATGCACAGCCCCACCACCCCTACCACCATGCACAGCCCCACCACCCCCCTACCACCATGCACAGCCCCACCACCCCTACCACCATGCACAGCCCCACCACCCCCCACCACTATGCACAGCTCCACCACCCCCCACCACCATACACAGTCACTTTACACTTTAGCACTGTTCATACTGTATATAAATCTGTTAAATAACTGTTCATAGTACTGTTTATACTTTTTATACACTTTTTACACACTGTTACAACTGTTTATACACTATTCATACTTTATACTTTTCTGCTCTGTTTACACTTATAGTATACGATACTTTAGTATGTTTATACACCGCTTATGTCCATACTGTTTATTTATTACTATTACTGTTTTACAATTGCACATACTCGCGACCACCTTTGTATTTTTATTTAGATTTTTCTATCCTTATATTTTTATATATTTATATTTATATTTGCATGCTGTCTAGCACCGGGGATCGAGGGAAACAGCATTTCGGTTTTTGTGTATGTCCTGTACATTTATGAAAACTGACAATAAAGTTTACTTGAATCTTGAATCTTCAATCTGAATCTTCCAAACTTCTCCATCTTGATAAATAAACATTCTGTTCAGTGTGTGACACATCTGGGGTTGAGTCACATATGATGGAATAGTCGATGGAAGCTTTCTTTTCTGCCATGATAGTATTAAGCACTCGTTTGCAATAGAGATTGATTCATTAATTTTGTGCGTAAGGACTCAGATGGTGTGTTTATCTTGTTCCTTTTTTATGTTGCCTTATCATCTCCAAGTGGTCATGTAAAATGGGATCATAACAGGCCAGCAACTCCAATGTGCCAAGAAGAAAATCCCATTATGGACATCATCTAAGTCGAATTACCTCTGAAAGCCAAGTTTCTTGGTGCCAAATGAAGGGTCACATCCAAAAGTCTCTCCAGAAGCAGTCTATTCTTTTCTATTTTGCGTTGCATGTTTCTGAAGGTGACCATCAACTCCACTGGCTGTCAAAAATGCGTGCTGGAGGTTTTTTCCATTTCAAATAGCACTGTTTATGAGGCATGCCTGTCTCGTGCTCTGGTAATTTTTTGTACATGTTGTGCCATTTAATGTGCACTAATCTATATCCATCCTTGCTGTTCAGGGCACTTTTGGATGACTTTGACAGCTCATTAGAGAACAGTAGGCATGGGATGCAATGAAGAGCCTTGGCACTTTCACTGTGAATAAGCCAATCTCTTCTGATTTTCTCACGGCCATTAGCTGACCTTGCGAATTGAAGATACATGGGAAATGGTCTCCCCTCCATATCTTTAGGTGGCAATTTGCTTGCTTTTTCAGCACCTTTACTTGCCAGTGCACATAGGCTACTATTATTTCTCTCTATTGCCTTAGTTAACATCTCTGGCCATAATCCTGGATCCTCTGGAAAGAATTGTTTTGCTTCGCCCTGACTGATTTCTCATTTCCTCTTCTGTCCTCTGCTCTCTCCATCCTCCTTCCTATGCTGGCAGCGAACATCAACCTTAATGTTCGCTGCCTTCTCTTCTATCATCCTCCATCACATCTTCTCTATCTACAACATCAGGCCCCTCTATAGGAGCATGAAGAATATAATTAACATTAGCCCATTATCTCAATTATTGCCTAGTACACTAAAACACCCTGTTGCTACAGTCATTCAAGACAAAATAGTTTCATTTTGCTCTCATGTTGAACTAGGCTCACGTCTAGGCTCATGTCTCAAGTCTACAACAGTGGAGGATGAGGGGGTTGCTGCTGCTGGTCCACTTTCTGTGACAGTTTCTGGAATGTGTTTTCAAATTAATTTTACTAGCAGGCAGCTAGGATGATATAGCCATTGTGTATGTCATGACGTCTGGGGCTAACTAGCCTATATGCCATAGGTTATTATTCATCATGTAGCCTAATAACGGCTTAGAATTAATTTTCTATTTGCTTGCTTCAAATCAGTAGCCTGCTGTACACTTTATTTATTCTTGACCTTAACCAAGGCCTAATTTGTAGCCTATTGTCTGCTCTTGCTTTGGGTTGTCTGTTTGTTTTAGCAACGATAACGTAGGTAACGGCAGTAAAGAATGGGGTTTCATCTTGTGTGTTCAAACGTTTGTGCTTTTGTTCTTTGAAGATAGATAGGTAGATATATACTTCATTGATCCCCGTGGGAAAATTCAAGGTTCCAGTAGCTTACAAGTTGGGCAGAAGTTTGTCAGAACCTGACTTCCTTAATTTTGTCTTCTCTCCCTGTCTTTCTTCTCCTTTCTCTTTTGAGAGCGAGACTTCTTACTTTCTTTAACTGTGGCTGTGACATATTGCCGCATCTCCATCCAGATAAAAAAGTCTCATGGTAAGCAAGGTGCGATTCGTGGTGAAATCAGCTGTATGGACTGAACCAATTTGAGCTTTTTGCAAGGTGTGTTCACAGAGTAGTGGAAAACAATAATATACCAATGTATTAAACGAATACGCAAAGCTTGCATTTAGATCGATATTCATCGTGAAATTTGTTAAACTATTTGAACAACAACCCAAAAAATCCCATATATAAACATTTACCCAAAACATCTGTTTTTGTCTATAAATCAGATCAGGTATTAGGCTACACGGGGAAATTACATTATTGGACAATTTATTGGTCTTTTGAGTATGTGAAAGTACAGATGAAAATCAACAAATCAAGTCAGATATAAAAACCCCAAAACACACATTGTCTCAATATTACAATCAAGAGTGTCATTAAGTAGTGGTTTGATAGCGTTTTTTTTTCTCCTTTGTTAATGCTTGTAAAAACCTGAGAAACCTAAACTTCAATATTCCAATAGGATTGTCCACTATAAATATAAAATGGGACACTGGATACATCTAAAGTGTCAGTGCACACTCACAGTGGGACACGTAATTGTCATCATTAAAATAACCACAGCAGTCAAGTAAAAAAACAAAATAACATGGAACTGTATTTTCAATGCTACTAAGACAACAATAAAAACCAAAAGCCTTTTCTATAATTGCTACAAAATGTAAAAACAAATCCTAAAAAACATTTTTCGCCACCAGAATGTGCAACCGTTCACCTCCCCTCAGCGTTACTGTGGTAACGGGGGCTGCCGTAAAAGTGACCATTACAACCTAAACATGAAAAGCAACTCACTCAGTACAAGACAAATGTGCAGCAAATAGCCTCTATGTTCACAGTTATCCAACATTAGTGTTGTAGTATCATTAGTGTTGTAGTATCAACATTAGTGTTGAAAACACCTTACAAGTGGATACACCACAGAACCTGGGCTCGCTCTTCTGTGCTCAACTTGTAAAAGTCCTCTGCTCATCTGCTCAATGAGAGAGCGAGGAGGAGGAGAAGGAGATGGAGAAGGAGGTAGAGAAGGAGGTCGAGAGGGAGAAGAAGAATGCGGAGAAGGAGAAGGGGGTGGAAAATGAGAAGGAGGAAAAGGAGGTAGAGAAGGAGGAGGAGAATGTGGAGAATGAGGAGGAGAAGGAGGTAGAGAAGGAGGTCGAGAGGGAGAAGGAGAATGCGGAGAAGGAGAAGGGGGTGGAGAAGGAGAAAAAGGAGGTGGAGAAGGAGGAAGAGAATGTGGAGAAGGAGGAGGAGAAGGAGGAGGAGAAGGAGGCGGAGAAGGAGGCGGAGAAGCCCTGGATCAGTTACTGCAGTCTGGAGGAGCCGAGGGGGCGGCCAGCTCCTCACAGGTGAAGTAGTCCTTCAACGGAGCGAAGAGGTGCCGGATCACGGGCACGCTCCACGACTTCCCCAGAACCTTCTGGCGCTGCTGGCGGCCCATGTTCCTCACGTCGGTGTAGTGCTTGGGGAAGCCAAAGATTCTGGAGAGGGGGCAGGGGAGACGGCGGACAATGTCATTCGGACACCCAGAGAGACGCAAACAGATTAGGGCTGCAACGATTAGTCGACTTAATCGACGACGTCGATTATGAAAAATGGTCGACGAGTCGTATTACCGTATTTTCCGCACTATAAGGCACACCGCATTATAAGGCGCATAGAATAGACGCTACAGTAGAGGCTGGGGTTACGTTATGCATCCATTCGATGGAGCTGCGCTAAAGAGAATGTCAACAAAACAGTCAGATAGGTCAGTCAAGCTTTATTAATAGATTACAAACCAGCGTTCCGACAACTCCGTTCACTCCCGAAATGAATAAACAGCTGTTTTATTATTTTCCCCGAGGTAAAGTCAGTGACATGATATTTCGTTTATCTTTCTCTCGCTGCTGCTCTATTCCCGTGTTCTACTGCGTGACTGATCGCCTTGAGTTTAAACTCTGCGTCGTAAGCGTGTCTCTTTATACGCTCACACTGACGAGCGACCAAGCGTTTTTGTGCTCGGCGATTTTCGCCTGGTGGGCGTTCCGGGGGAGTGTCTGTAGCGATAGTATTGAAACCTGTGTCAGATCGAAAACAATTTATAATATTCAGCCATTGATAATATCCAGCCATACCCATGACGTTTTCTGGTTTAACAACATTTATTTAATCAATATTGGTCCATATATAAGGCGCACCGGATTATAAGGCTCACTGTCAGCTTTTGAGAAAATTTGAGGTTTTTAGGTGCGCCTTATAGTGCGCAAATGCACCATAGGAAGTGCAGGGGGCGCTATCGCATCCCTTGTCTACATGCACCAAGGCAAAGAAGTGACTATTTTGTTTACTTTTGGACGTTGAATGTCACTTGCAGCCCAGTTATTTTGCACTTGCAGAGGCTAGATTTCTAGTTTGAGTAACTTTTAAAACTTTATTTGCACTTTCTCTTTACTTTAAAAAGCGTATTTGCACTTTAATTTGTATTTCTGTTAAATGTATTTATTATGATGATAACATTTGTATAAACACAGACAAATGTAATTAAAATACATTTTGAGTTCAAATTCTGACATTTTAGTCATTATTTTAATTTGTTATGGGAAAGTCATTAGATTAGTCGATTAATCGAAAAAATAGTCGATAGATTAATCGATTACCAAAATAATCGTTAGTTGCAGCCCTAAAACAGATGGGGGAACACTGTGCATAGGTGACTAAGCATAAAGCGACCAGATCATAATGTGAAGCTGTTATGAGACTGTTGAGGGTGACGTTCTCAGCATGGCTGACCCCCCGATGGGGGTGGGGGGGCATTCACTTACGTCTCGAGCTCCGTGACCCAGAGGATGTCCTCCTTGCCCTGTTCGATGACAGGGAGAACACGGACCTTCTTCCCCTGCTTCAGAGAGTTGGGGTTGGTGGTGATCGTCCTCACCTTGCTAAACTGCACACACACACGCAACACAACGCGCACACACGCGCACACACACACACACACACGCGCACACACACACATACACACACACGCACGTTAAAGAACCACAGCTGTCAGACAGTAGGTGGTTAGGTGGTCAGGTGTGGTGGATTGTACAGGTGGAGATGCGGTGTAGCAGGGTGTAGCAGGGTGTAGCAGGAGAAACCTACCCGGGCCTCCCTTCCCTGCTCCAGACACTGCTGCAGATGCAGCTTGTCATTCTGGGAGGGGGTAATTGGCCTGTTGGGACAAATCAATGCAAACCAAATCAGTGTGTGGCCAGCAGACAATTCCAAAGTGAATGCCTGCACATTCATTGACGTGGAGCGTGGCTCACTGTGCGGGGACTTAATGCACGCATGTCATGTTCCGAGGACAATTTCATACGACAGCCATAATTTGGTTGTATTGTATTCGGCCCACGTAGACATTTTGCAGGAAAAGCGAGCACATTTTTGGAAGCAGACGGATGGCAGCAGTTAAGGCTGGGTTATGCTTCGTTTATACTTCCACGTTGACGCGACACTCGGGGGCTGCGGACCCTTTGCGGACCCTTTACGGACCCTTTACATCCTCGACGTGCACCTACCCAAATCCTAGACGCGCGTCGAGGCGACGCAATCCCAACGCAGTGACTTTGGCTGTGATTGGTCCACAAACTACATTGGCTGGAAATCGCTTTTCCGGTTTCCACTCGTAAACATCGCCACGGTGTAAACACAGCCTTGATAAATGCTTTGACTGATTAGCGACAACATATATATATAACTTTTGCCTTAATTTCTGTAAACTTTTTTTTGAACTCGCTAGTAATCCGTATGTAATGACCAGAATGGTCATTCTGGTCCCTCTACCGGTGTGGCAATGAATTGCATTTCGAGACGTAAACCCCACGCAATCCCTACGCAGAAGTATCACGGGCTCATGACTGCGTCCGAGCAACTGCGTGGCCATTGCGTGATCACGACGCAATCCCTACGCAGAAGCATAAACCAGCCTTTACAGGCTGCATGTTTATCCACACCCACAGCGCACCAGATAGACCGCCGCCCTTGTCACCGTTTCAAGTCACAGGCACTGCTCAGCGAGACGGCATCACGGTGCCAGGCTCTTTTTCCTGACTGCGAGTTATATACTCGAAAATACGAGTGAAATGACGCAAATTCAACGCTAGGCAAAAAGGGAAAGATTCACATTGACTAGAGTAGAGTAGATTTGACAAATGAATGACTGACCGTATATAATCCCAACGGTCACAACTCTACGGTTGTTCTTCTACCCTGTGGGTGCTGTCAGCATTACCCATTAATAACAGCTCCATGAGACTGGGAAGAAGACTGCACTTCCAGCACGTGGCCTTGTCTTAAGGACACGAATGAACGGGTGACCAGAGCTCTGCCGGGTGTACCTGTTCATCCCCGGGATGTTGCCCCAGAAGTAACGCGCCCGATGCGCCGGACTCACTGTCACCGCGTTCACCAGCACCGGGTTACACTGTCGGCCAATCAGAACGAAAGGGTTAGATCTCGGCCAATTAGGGATAACGCGTCTGTCTGTCTAGACAGACAGACGCGTTATCCCTCCCCTCGGGGAAATCCAGGCCTGCAGCAGGTCACACAGGCATATAAATACAGACGGTACACAATAAATAAATAAAATAATAAATGGTTCCATATAGTCCTTCTTATGAATTACTGCATGGAGGGGAGCGAGAGCCAAGACTGGCAGCTGGCCCAGGTCATGAGCCCATAATAGGTGCTGTAAAACGACATTGATTTCAGGCTCATCAGACATTTATTATGGACAATAAATGAGGCCTGACTAATGAGAGGAGTTGAGACATCGGCAATCATACCGTCTATAGCCAAAACAACCTAGCAGTGGACAACCTTACCTCCAGAAACCGGCAGATGTTGTGTTTGTCGTGCGTGTTCATGAACACCACGTTCTCAAACATCCAGAAGAAAGGCCTGGGGTCAAATTCCTTGGGTTTGAGCAGGTGGAGGATGCGGTAATAGTCGAAGAACAGTCTGCCAGTGCCCTCTGTGGGGAGGAAGAGAATTACACCAACTGGAGGTCAACACTCATCCTGACTAAAAGGGGGACTTTGTGTCTCTTTGATTCTTTTAGCATTCAATAATGTGCAAAAGCACATTTCTCACACATTGTGGTTACCTCCACCTGCACTGTTTACTGTCTCTTTAATAACTACCGTTAATTACCGTCACTTTAATAACTACCGCCACTTTTCATGTTTTTCAATTTTGCACTCTGCACCTTATTCTGCATTTCAACCGGCACCTTTATTGCTCAGTTGCACTTCTGGGTAGAACGCCAACTGCATTTCCTTGTCCCTGTACTTGTACTCTGCACAATGACAATAAAGTTGAATCTAATCTAATCTAATCTACATTCATCAGAACCGAGAGAAGAAAGTGTTCACCGCTTGGTCTTGATAAATCTCATCAGTCTGATAATAAATAGTGACTCACACTCACACTTTGTATAGCATTCCCACATGTGTACATACCATAGATACCCTTTCTAAAAGGGTTGACAATAGACAGGTCATTGCAGGGACTTCCGCCAATCAGCAAGTCAAACGGACCCCACTGCTCAAGCTGTATTGGATGAGACTTACTGTCAATCCACTGGGGCATTGTGAGCCTCACACAGGAAAAACAGACTTAGGATCAAACATTCTCATCAAAGACACTTTCACTGTCAGAACTTGACCTTCATTGTAGGTTTTTGTCATTTGGGATGTTACAGAAAATGATGACGACCAACTAAAACACTGCGGTGGCTGTATGGTTCACAAGCCCATCCATAGCTAATTGACAAACAACTTACTAACTACGGTCAATGAAACACCCATGGGGACCAACCTTTGGGGTCCAACCCCCAAGGGCGATAGAGAACGGAGGGAGCATCTACCTGTTCTTCAGTGATGAGCCGCACATCACCCACTTGCGTGATCTTGCCCTCGTGGTTGATGCGCGACACTGCAAGGGAATCCTCGCAGATCTCCGAGGCAAAATACTTGTCCACTTTAAAACCCAGGTCCTTCAGCACTAGATACCCTGGGGAGATGCACCGCGACACACATCACATGAACCTCTGAATGGAGGCTTTAAAGGTCTCTAAACCCATTCCTTTCTGCCCTGCCCATCACTACTATTCTGTTGCTGATAGCCCCGCCCATCTGTACTATTGTTTCCCTGATAGCCCCGGCCACCTCTAATATTCTGTTAGTGATAGCCCCCTGCCCATCTGTACTCACCTGTTCCTGATAGCCCCGCCCATCTGCACTCACCTGTTGCGATGCCATCAAACAGCGACAGAACCCTTAGGGGTCTCCGCTGATTGGCTGGGATGGACGGGTAGACGCGGTGAGGCTCCTAAAAATGTTTATAAATCACAGCAGTTTTTATATAACTCAAAATAAAAGTCAAAATATCAAAATAGAGGTTCGGATAGGTTCGGCTGATTTCAAGACAACAAACCTAGAGATATATTATCAAAGCCAATTGATTTCTTTTGTGGATAAATCCAGTCCAATTGTAAGAGTGTTGTAAGCCATCCTCCAATCATTTCACTTGGCCCGAATGAAATGATTGGGAGGCTTACCTGTCTGTCTACTGACCTACCAACCTGACCACACTCCTGACGGAGTCTTCCACAAGGCCAGGCAGACCTTAGCCTGTGTGGGGGGAGTGGCTTTGGAGGGGATTGTTTTCGGGTTGGATAATAAAAAAAAAATTCTAGCCTGCTCTGGCTGGTGATCCTAGCCTAGCTTTAATGAGGGAGGAGCCGGGACCCGCCGTTACAGAAACTCACAAACTCCATGCCGCTGTCGTTGGAGAAGAACTCCTGGACACGGACGCTCCAGTCCTTCCTGGGCTCCAGGGCTCCATGGGCGGCCAGGGGCTCACACAGGTAGCAGATCCACGGGTCCACCTCCTTCAGGGAGTCGAACGTGCCCGGGCCCACCAGGATGTCCAGGCAGTTAAAGCAGAAACACCTGGAGGGAGGGAGAGAGAGAGAGAGAGAGAGAGGCGGGTGAGAGGCAGGTGAGGTCAAACCTCCCAGGTGGGGCAAGAGACGGGCGGCCCAGACAGCAGACAGACCTGCAGCAGCTGTCGTTGCCACACAGTATGACCTCCATCCCATAACAGCAGATGGTGCAGTAGGACTGGTAGCCGTCCTCGTCATAGTGGAACAGCGTCTTCGTGAAGTTATCCTGTGCATGGACGAGGGGGGGGGGGGGGGGGGGGAGGAGGGTGTGGGCATGAAAGCACCGTCGCCAACCGAGCAACGTCGCATGTGCGCGTTGATGTGCGCCTTGCGCATGGTGCGAGAAATCCTCTGGGTGGTTCGGGAAGAAAGACAACATCACTGACCTTGCACTGCGGACAGAGGCCTCCTCTGAACAGCGGGTGGGCCGAGATGACCTCCTCGGTGCCGCAGCACAGACAGAAGGCTGTGCAGAAGGGAGGGGGGGGGGGGGGACGCCGTCACGACAGGAGAGGTGCTTTTACCACGCAGACCGGCACCGGCGCTGGTCATACTGAGAACGCATTCACACACGCCGACATTTGGAGCAGAAGAAATGTCGAAGACTCACCCTCAATGTCCAGGCCCAGCTCAGAGGCACTGCGAATGACGGCCTCTAGAAGAACGTGCAAAGGAGCAGATAGATAGTTAGATTGCGGGGAAAAAAAGTAAGCAGACATAAAGTCAAGATGAGGCAAACGGTAAGGGACTGCAAGTATGCAATAAATATGAATATTATTATTGTTATCATTATGCTATGAGTTACATCGCGGCTCTACTAAATTTGAGAGCTGATATACATGAGCACGCCCCTATATTTAGAGCTCCTATGCAGAGACGTCATCTCATGTGCAGTATCTTACTTGAGTATCATCTCATATACAACATATCAACATAACTGCAGCAATTCAAATAAAAACAAAAATCTTTCGATTCTGTAGAACTCTTGTGTATATTTTGTATTTCCCGTTTCTCCCTCTCTCTCCTTTCCCCCTGACATCGATGCGATTTTTAAATATTTTTAACAATTTACGTTATTGGATCGATTGAATGGTTGATTCATTGACAGCGGTTGAGGGTACCTCTGTCTCTCTGGTCTGGTTGGGTGTAGACATCGTCCTCATCCTCCTTGGTTCTATGGAGCGCTTTCTTCTTGTATGTGGGCAGGAAGTCTGTGATCTCATCCAGAAGACCTCCTTTCTTCTTCAGACCTTTTGGATGAGAGCTCCCTCCCTCCGCCCCGCTGTCCTTCATCCCCTCAGAGCCCCCTTGAGACCCTCCTCCAGAGCCTCCTCCTGAACCTACTTCAGACCCTCCTCCAGAGACTACTTGAGAGCCTCCTCGAGGTCCTCCCCCAGAGCCTCCTTGAGAGCCTCCTCTAGAGCCTCCTCCAGAGCCCCCTCCACAGCCCCCTCCAGAACCTCCTCCAGGACCTCCGACAAATCGACGTTTCTGGACTTGACCCCTCCTGACCGGGCGTATGAAGCGCCTTCTCCTCCTCTTCTTCTTCTTGGTCGTCCTGTTGCTCTTTGTTAGCTTGTGGGTTTCCAGTTCATCTGGGACGGTTGACGTACGGATTTCAAATGGGTTTAGTTCTTCTTGTGGACACACTCAAAAGCAGGGATAGAAAAACGCACATGTATCAATTTAAGCATGTACACACAAAAGTGGGGTGTGAGTACCTTTTGGGGGTGCTGGTGGACTGGAGCCGGTGGGAGGGCTGGGGGGTAGGGACCCCCCGAAGGCCCAGTCCAGCATGTGGATCAGGAGCTCCTTGGGGTCCTCAGGGGAGAACGTCTTCCCGCAGCGCTTGGCCGCCTCCTGCAACACACACACACACACACACAGAAGTCTCGTGTTTATTGCACGTACACACACACACACACACACACAGAAGTCTCGTGTTTATTGCACGTACACACACCCACACACATACATACATACATGCACATGTGCACACACCCACACACATACATACATACATGCATGCACATGTGCACACACCCACACACATACATACATACATACATGCACATGTGCACACACCCACACACATACATACATACATACATGCACATGTGCACACACCCACACACATACATACATACATACATGCACATGTGCACACACCCACACACATACATACATACATGCACATGTGCACACACCCACACACATACATACATACATACATACATACATGCACATGTGCACACACCCACATACATACATACATACATACATGCACATGTGCACACACCCACATACATACATACATACATACATGCACATGTGCACACACCCACACACATACATACATACATACATACATGCACATGTGCACACACCCACATACATACATACATACATACATGCACATGTGCACACACCCACACACATACATACATACATACATACATGCACATGTGCACACACCCACATACATACATACATACATGCATACATGCACATGTGCACACACCCACACACATACATACATACATACATGCACATGTGCACACACCCACACACATACATACATACATACATGCACATGTGCACACACCCACAGACATACATACATACATGCACATGTGCACACACCCACACACATACATACATACATGCACATGTGCACACACCCACACACATACATACATACATACATGCACATGTGCACACACCCACACACATACATACATACATACATACATGCACATGTGCACACACCCACATACATACATACATACATACATGCACATGTGCACACACCCACACACATACATACATACATACATGCACATGTGCACACACCCACAGACATACATACATACATGCACATGTGCACACACCCACACACATACATACATACATACATGCACATGTGCACACACCCACATACATACATACATACATGCATACATGCACATGTGCACACACCCACACACATACATACATACATACATGCACATGTGCACACACCCACACACATACATACATACATACATGCACATGTGCACACACCCACATACATACATACATACATACATACATACATACATGCACATGTGCACACACCCACATACATACATACATACATACATGCACATGTGCACACACCCACACACATACATACATACATACATACATGCACATGTGCACACACCCACATACATACATACATACATGCATACATGCACATGTGCACACACCCACACACATACATACATACATACATGCACATGTGCACACACCCACACACATACATACATACATACATGCACATGTGCACACACCCACATACATACATACATACATGCACACACACACACACACCTGAAGGAATTGGAAGACTGCGGTCCTGTAGTTGGCCTTGGTGGCAAATGAGTTGTCGCAGTAACACCGGGCGAAGTCATTGGCAGGCTGCAAAATCTGCAGACAGACCTGAGACCAGAAGCACCGAAACATGAAGAATAACAACGACAATCATACCCCAAGACCTGGCATCAGACATACGTATGGAATCATATAATCACATTTACATTGATGAACTTGATGAAAATATGACATGAGCTCAGATTACACTAATAATAATACTTAATAATAATAGCAATAACTATCACAATAACTACAATGAGGCTACACCATCTAACCATTCATTAACATCAGCTAATGCTGTAACTAGCACGGTATTCATGTTAACTATGGTATTAACTTTTGAGATTATTTAACAGATTTAGGATTACCAAACCTAGGCCTGACCGTAACCCCCTAGGTTAATGCTATGAAATAACGCTTAGAACTGCGCTAACTAAGGTTGCTAATTGCTAAGATAAGATAAGATGAGATGTTCCTTTATTAATCCCCCTTAGGAGAAATTCACGTTGACCAGCAGTACAGTGGGATAAAGGAGTGCAATAAAAAACCCAGAGTACAAACAATAAATAGATTTACCGAAATTGAGATAAAATTATATGAGAGCTCTTAGAATAAGATAAAATAAAACTATATACATACATAGTAAATCATCCTATTGAAGGTGAACTGTGCAATTGCTCGACAAGTCTGACTGAAGTGTCAATATACAATATAAATGTGCAGATGTAAATTGTGCAAAGTAAATGTGCAAATGTGCAGGACGTGCAGGATTTCACAGGTAATGTAAGAAGACATAAATAAATCGCGCCGGTTTAGGCAACAGACATTGAGTGGTCAGTGGTCGGTGAGTGCGGCCTTAAAGTGGCAGCGTCGTGTGCGGATCCTACCTCCGATATCGTGCGGTCCTCCCCGTACCACTCCACCAGGGTGGCCCCGGGGGGCGCCGTGACCCCGCTGCCCCGGGCCCGGATGACGCCGGGCCACAGAGACGAGCCCGGCCTGGGGCCCCACACCAGCCTGCCCACCCAGGAATCCGCGTCACCCTGCACGCACACGCACACACACACGCACACGCACACACACACACACAAACACACAGACGCGCGCACACAGACACACACACACACACACACACAAACGCACGCACGCACACACGCACACACACACACACACACACACAAACGCGCACACAGACACACACACACACACAAACGCACGCACGCACACGCACACGCACACACGCACACACACAAACGCGCGCGCACACAGACACACACACACACACACACACAAACGCACGCACGCACACGCACGCACACACACCACATACAAACACGCGCACACACCACACACAGACCCACACATGCACATGCAAATACACACGCACACACACACACACACAAAAACACACAGACGCGCGCGCGCACACACACACACACACACACGTCATGCACAACCCGCGCAAAACACACTTGCGCGCGTTCCGGGGGGGGGGGGGGGGGGGGTAAGGCGGCGGCTGCTTTGCGTTGTTCATGGATGTGGTTGCCATGGCGGTACCTCAGGGGGGGGCGTCGCCGTCTTCTCCGGGACCAAAGCGTCTTCAGAGTCGGGCGACTGGTCTGCGCGGTCCTCATCACTGTCCATGATGGTTATACACACCATGGGTGGACAGGCGGGACCTAGAAGACATGGATCCGCTTTCATCAGTCCACCGGTGCACTTTATCTCGCGCGACAAACACAGACGCAAAAGTCCAACGCGTCGGGACCCCACATTGTGTACCCCCCCACCCTCCAGGTGACTCAACCATTGCTCTGGAGATGTTGTCCATCTGGACTGTGGTGGAGAGCTACAGCACTGTGTGTGTGTGTGTGTGTGTGTGTGTGTGTGTGTGTGTGTGTGTGTGTGTGTGTGTGTGTGTGTGTGTGTGCTCTTACTTGCGCCGCTGGATGTGTTTGGCGAGCCCGCGTCGGAGCGAGGGGCTACGCGCCGTGGGCGAGCTCCGCCTCCCCGGGAAAAAACTGAAAACAGAAGAAAACGGGTGAGAGACCGCCTCGAGCCGAGACGGGTTTGGAGTCCCGCGGGGCTGGCCGGACCGCGGGGCTGGCCGGACCGCGGGGCTGGCCGGACGCCACCTCGCGCCTCGCTCCCACCTGTGGATCTCTGGCCCGGGGTGCGCACGCCACTCGAGTCCCCGGTGATGTCCAACACGTCTGAGGGCGACACATAAAGGTGAGAGAAGACAAGTCATGAGATGGGATCGATAAGATAGTCCTTTATTAAGTTAAGTCAAGTCAAGTAAACTTTATTGTCAGTGTTCATGAATGTACAGGACATACACAAAAACCAAAATGCCGTTTCCCTCGATCCCCGGTGCTAGACACGCATGCAAATATAAATATATAAAAATATGAGTACAAAAAATCTAAATAAAGGGGGGTCGCGGATATCTACAATAAATGTAAACAGTGTAAACCGTGTAAACAGTAAGAGGTGCAGTATGGAGGGTAATAAACAGTGTATAAAAAGTATGAACAGTATGAACAGTAATGTAACACATTTATAAACAGTATGGACAGTGCTAAAGTGTAAAGTGTGAAGTGGCTGTGCATGGTGGTAGGGGTGGTGGGGCTGTGCATGGTGGTAGGGGTGGTGGGGCTGTGCATGGTGATAGGGGGTGGTGGGGCTGGGCATGGTGGTAGGGGGTGGTGGGGCTGTGCATGGTGGTAGGGGGTGGTGGGGCTGTGCATGGTGGTAGGGGGGTGGTGGGGCTGTGCATGGTGGTAGGGGTGGTGGGGCTGTGCATGGTGGTAGGGGTGGTGGGGCTGTGCATGGTGGTAGGGGGTGGTGGGGCTGTGCATGGTGGTAGGGGGTGGTGGGGCTGTGCATGGTGGTAGGGGTGGTGGGGCTGTGCATGGTGGTAGGGGGTGGTGGGGCTGTGCATGGTGGTAGGGGGTGGTGGGGCTGGGCATGGTGGTAGGGGGTGGTGGGGCTGTGCATGGTGGTAGGGGGTGGTGGGGCTGTGCATGGTGGTAGGGGGGTGGTGGGGCTGTGTATGGTGGTAGGGGGTGGTGGGGCTGTGCATGGTGGTAGGGGGGTGGTGGGGCTGTGCATGGTGGTGAGCAGATGTGTGGTGGTGGATGGGTGGGGGTTAAAGTCCAGGGGGAGAGGGGTTGTGTGCAGGTGTCCGGGGTTGATCCCCCTTAGGGGAAATCCCCCTTAGGGGAAATTCACGGTGATCAGCAGTACAGTGGGATAAAAAGAGTACTGAAAACCAGAGTATATATACAATAAGTAAATTTACCAATTTGAGATAAAATTATATAAAAAGCTAGCCTGGCTGACGCGTCCACATCTCGATGAGATGGTGGTCTGGGAACTAGGTGTGCATTTTCTCGTATTTGAGGCGTGGTTTACGAATGCCTAGAGCCGTTTATTGGGCGCTACGAATGTCTATCAAATGGCGTCTGGTTCTTCACATGCTGCTTTGCGCGCGATTCATAGCCAATTGCTACTAAAAATTAGCTTCTAAAATTAAATTAATTGCTACAAAAGCTACTTAATACACTTTCTAAAGCTGCATCGAACGGTAACGTTGTGTCCGCTAACATGTTGGATTAACACGCTACAAGCTTCGGTGTCGTGCATAGACGTCGTCATCGTATTGCTGCCCCCCCTGTTCTGTGATTGGTTCCCTAACTCAGGGGAAAATAAGGGCGGTGGTTTCCAGACTGTCTTTGCAGTGAGAATGAAATCGCGCGCAAAGCAGCATGGGAATTCCCAGGCTAATAAAAAGCTAGCCGAATAAGATAAAATAAAACATACTATATACATTGTAACCTTCCGGGGTAGGTGACCTGTGCATTGAGAGATAAATCTGACTAAAGTGTAAATATAAATATAAATGCGCCAATGTGCAGGATTTCTGAGATAATGGTAAAAGAAAGAAAGAAAGAAAGAAAGAAAGAAAGAAAGAAAGAAAGAAAGAAAGAAAGAAAGAAAGAAAGAAAGAAAGAAAGAAAGAAAGAAAGAAAGAAAGAAAGAAAGAAAGAAAGAAAGAAAGAAAGAAAGAAAGAAAGAAAGAAAGAAAGAAAGAAAGAAAGAAAGAAAGAAAGAAAGAAAGAAAGAAAGAAAGAAAGAAAGAAAGAAAGAAAGAAAGAAAGAAAAGAACTGAAAGAAAAGAAAGAAGCGGTCTTTGAGTGAATGCACACCACTCAGTTCGATGTGGGGGCTGGGTGACTTTTACCAGACGAGTTGTCGGTTGACTCGTATCCCTCCTCCTCCTCCTCCTCCTCCTCCTCGTCGTCCTCCTCCTCCTCCTCCTGCACCTCCTGCACTTCCTCCTCCTCCTCCCGGTGTCGACGCTTCTTGCGTTTGTGAATGGGTCGCGTGGACGCACCGCTCCTGAACACCTGGTGGCCGACATGAACGGCCAAAGACAGCGCACCGATGTCAGCATGGATGATGAAGATGATGTTTGTCTGTGCTGTGAGAGTGCCTGTGGGTGGGTCTCCAAAGAAGCCTGCGGAAGCTTCCATGTTCCGTCCAAAGTAAATTATGACAAAGCAGTTGGGGTGGTTTAGGGTATCTGGCGCAGGTTTGTCTGTCCCCTGTGCCCGACTGAAGACCAAAGGTTAGCAGCTTGTCTGTAGAACCCTCCTTCCCTCGCCAATACATTGACTTTTTTTTTTTTTTTTCATTTTATATTTCAGGGCATTTAGCAGACGCTTTAATTACAAAGCGACTTACAAGTTGGAGGTGGGGATCGAACCGCCAACCCTCCGGTTAGTGGATGACCCACTGAGCTATAGAGCCCACCATGTTCCTTTTCTATTGAGGGTTTAATAGCTTTTAAAAACCTACGTGTTCAGACAGGATTTCTATTAGCACAGGGTGTCTTTTCTCTCCGTATGTGTACGTCTGCTCCTGTTCTCTGATCAGTGTACAAATTGAATCAGCATTTTTGTCGTTTTTGTTGTTGTTTTTTTTCCGGTTTCTTCCTTGCTGTCGAGAACTTGACTGAAATGACGCACTCTGATGCAGGTTCAGTGATGTTTACTGGTTTGACATGTTGTGCAGAGGAATGAACGCCCAGACACACGGCTCAGGGCCCACTGACCTTCTCGAACACCGCATCCCTGTTGAGAGAGAGCGGCAGGGCCAGCAGCACCTCCAGGGCCGTTCTCAGCAGGGAGTTCTCCTTCATCGTCCCGAGCACCTTTAGAAAGAAACCATTTTTCAGCTTCCAACTTCAAGGAAGAAGAAGAATTACTCTTTTGATCCCATGAGGGAAATTTGGTCTCTGCATTTAACCCAATCGTGAATTAGTGGAAATACACTCAGCACACGGTGATGGTGAGGCAGTGAGCTGCCAACAGCGGCGCTCGGGGAGCAGTGAGGGGTTAGGTGCCTTGCTCAAGGGCACTTCAGCCATTCGTACTGCTCGGGTTCGAACCGGCAACCCTCCGGTTACAAGTCCGAAGCCCTAACCAGTAGGCCGCGGCTGCCCCAAAGGTCGCCCCAAGTTAGGGTGGAAAAAGGCTTTCTCCCTCGGCGATAACCTGCGCAGATACCGGCCCCGCCCTGTCGCTTACCTTGCCCCAGTTTCTCTCGTCTCTGTCTCGTCTGTGTGCCGCCGTCACTCTGTGGTCCTCTTCGTCAGAGTCGGAGTCGGAGAAAAACTCTCCAGCCACGTCGCTGGTCAGGTTGCAACATTCCGGCGAGCCGAGGGCAGAAAGGCCCAGGCGCACGCACAGTTTCCTCATCAGCCAGCCACGTCTCTCCAGATCCTGCCGAGACAAACAATGACCACAAAAGACGATGCTCACAAATCAGGATTTGCTATTGTCCCTTCCCAGACCGACCTACATCCACATGACACGTTTCCTACGTGATGAACCGGCTCTAGGGGCGCGCCTACCTTCCCCCTACGAGGCGGCGTGAGCAGCAGGCCGATGTGCTGCATGGCCGCGTACCCCAGCTGTTCCGGAATGCTGTCGGCGATGCTGTCCAGCACCGCCCGGCAGAACGCCGCCACCTCGCCCAGGAACGCCCTCCGCTCCGGGAGCTCCAGGGCGTCCGCGGACTCGGACGACGCCAGCAGGTACTCGTCGACCGGCGGGCACGCCGGCATCGCTAAGTCGGCCGGGAGCGTCCCGGCGTTGCGCAGCATGTCCGGGTCGCGCCGTTTGAGGTAGGCCTCCATGGAGGGGCCCTTCAGGATGCGCGACGCGTAGGCCTGGCTCAGCACCGCCATCAGCTGCAGCTGGCCGCGCAGCTTGTCCGAGCCGGTCTGCTGCACCTCCTGGAAGGTGCACAGCGGCAGCAGGGCGTGGGACAGGAAGAGCACGCCCAGCCTCGTGCACCGCCGCTTCAGCAGCTCGCGGATCCGCCGGACCTGCGGGAGCAGGCGGGCCGGGGGGACCAGGGACTCGAAGTGGTCCTCGAGGTCCCGCCAGGTGCGGGCCATCTTCCGCGCCATGTGGCTGACGAAGAGACACTGGGCGGCGACGGGGACGGAGGGCTGGTAGTGCCTGGCGCAGGCCAACGTCTCCCTCAGGGACGCGCTGGCGGGGAGGCTGCAGCCGGAGAAGTGGCTCTGGATGTGTTGCATGAGCTCGACCGCCGGCCCGAACGCAGCCTGGAGCCCGTCGCGGCAGGCTCGACCCGCGAGACCCGGGAGGCTGCAGAGGGAGACCAGCCCGGGCCGGCCGGCCCGCAGGCGCCTCTCCAGCTCGCGGCTCGCCTCCAGGTCGGGGGAGTCGCAGTAGAACACGGCCAGGTTGTTCAGGGAGAGGCCAAAGTGGGTCAGAACCGCGACCAGGCGCTGAGCGTCCAGCGTGCCCTGGATCCCCGTCGGTGGCGGTGCGTTTGGTTCAGAAAGAGGCGGCCGGGCGTCAAGCAGCCTCACCACGGACACCCCAGACCTCTGGTCATAGTAGCCCACCAACAGGGCGGTGGCTTTGACCCCGTCCCCCAGCTCCACCTCCGTGTACAGGTAGAGGCAGTACGGTGTGCGTGAGCAGACGGCTGCAAGGTCCCTGGTGTAGTCCGGAGACAGGATGTGAGACGCCGCAGTCTCTGCCTCCTTTCCCGACGGGAGCATGTATTTTTGAATCAAACTCTTTAAACTCTCTGTGCAGGGGGCGGCCACTTTGGTTGTTTTGTGCATTTCACCACCTTCCTCTTTGTCGGTTATCTCCTCCTCTCCATTTGCGCTTGTGACGTTCACCTCCGCTCGCTCCTCCGCGGCGTCTTCGTCGTCAGATAGCGTGATGACGATCTCTCCGACCGGGCCGGGGGTCTCTCGCGGCGGCCTCTCTTGCCGCTCCCGGCCCTTCCTCATTGTTTTCAGCCTCTCTTGGAACCTCTTCAGTCTGTCTGGCTTTTTTCCCGAACCGCCATACTTCTTGGCTTCCACCGGCCCCTTCGTCCTCCCCGCCGACACCTTCCTCGCGTTCGCCGAAGCCTTCGCTTTCCCAGACGCCTTCTTTGTGGTCGCCTTCATCGTCGTCGTCTTCGGTCCGAGCCGCGCCTTCTCGGTCGTTTTCGGCGGCGTCTTTGTCGCCGTCTTCGCGGCCGTGGTTTTCGGAGCCTCGCTCGTCCCTTTAAGAATCAAAACAACATTGAAATGACGCCGTGACAACCTTTTGTCTGCCCAGGCAGAGCAGCCGGAGACTGGGACATTACAACCACCATTGCTAGACTTCAAATTCAGTTACATTTGGGGCATTTAGCAGACGCTTTTATCCAAAGTGACTTACAAAAAGTACATTTGTCAGAAGAAGGTGAAACATTCATGCTGTTCATCCAGTAAGAATGTCACCAGGCCAAGTTTCAAGCATTTTGCTAGGTTAACCATTGCTAGCATACAACACATCCGGCTTAGTTCCAAGTTACAAACAAACAGTCAACGCTGTTTTTTTTCGTGGCTGATTTCCTCCCTGTCGATGCTGCGCCACTGGAACGGTGGATGCATGTGGGGGGGAAACACTGCAGTGTAGTTGAATCCCATGCGGGCAGTAGCATACGCCTGCCTGCATAACACACTGCTTTCGGTGGACATCGCGACACTTGTGGCGAGCGGCGGCCCGCAGATCAGCTGCGGTGTCTGATCAGCGGGGGCTGACCCCCCCCTGACCCCCCCCCCCCCCCCCCACCGTGAGACAGATCCACCGCGCATTGGTGGTGAAGCGCCCGCGGCCACGCGCGGGTTTGACTTCCATGGGTGAATACCTGGTGGCTCGGGCCCCATGGTGCAGCCCCTTCGGGCCTTCAGGGCGTCATACTCCCTGCGCCCGGTGCTCCTGTCAAAGAAGGCCTTGAACCACTGCAGGAGCGTCAGGCACGCCGGGGCGTCCATATGCAGCAGCGCCTCCACGGGGACGGACTGCAAGGGCACAGGTAAGGTCGCGACACGAGAACCGATGTGAGCAACGAGCTGGACACCTTTTTGTTTAAAAGGAGACCTATGGTAGAGCTTACGACTGTATGGTACAACAACGTGGGTCAACCCTTCTTTTGGATCACTACTGCGACCAATCGAATACACTGTCTCAGTAGTAGATTTACCGCGGGACTACAGACAGACGCTTCAGCTTTCTGACTTGTGAGGTTTCCACTGTCTGCAATATTATAACTTAAGTCCTGATATGTGCAAGGGCAAGAACAAGTTGGATTTGTACAATAGGACCCTTTAACAAAATTGAGTTGTACAGACAAATATAAGAAAAATAGAGAGGAAAACCAATATCAAAACAAAAGGGTAGAAGGAAGGGTTGGAAAGAGAGATCAGAAGCAGACACGCAGCAGACAACTAACCCTGGTGAGTCCAATCTTCTTGAAGGCCGACTGAAGCAAGTTGTAATTATGGATGACATCCACCTCCTCTGTTGCCTGGTAACGCACGACCGCCAGCACCAAGGCACCAGGGAACAGCCAGTCCATCAGCTGGCAGAATGCGGCTCCTGCGCACATGCACACACAAACAAGGTACTTCAGCATGAAATTAAATGGATGACTATCTGGGGAAAAAATGGTTAATTCAATCACAGTTGTTTTTGACTGCTTGGCACTGAACTGTGCCTTGGAGGACCAGTCTTAATGTGCCCTCTAAATGGGCTGACTTGGCTACTTTCTCTGAGGCAATCATTCAGTGCCAGCAAAACCTTTAAGGAGGTAATTGGCAGTTAAATTGTCTGATTTATACCCTTGGAATGGATAGTTTGTGGATGTAAATGTAATGTATCAAATAAAAACAATCATCCACCAATCATGTCCTACCATAGTTTACCACATTTATTTAAGGTTCTATACAAGCACACGCACACACATACAACCTGTGCATATCTGCTCCGCCTTAGTGAAGTGGGTCTGGAGGGATTTATTGAGCCAGGCCAGCAGTTCATTGCCGTTCAAATCCTCTGTTAAATGACTGTTGATGTTCACAGCCATCACTCAAGGAACTCCAGCTCCTAGAACCTAAATGGTCAACGGAATGATTAGTGAGCATGATTTCATGAAATATACCATGTACAAGTTGAACGTGTATGTTGAAACCTCAAAACAAATTCAACTAATAGGCTACAGGGATAAATTAATAGAGACTGTTTTGACATGGCATTCTAAATAATGCAACAATGACTAATGATTTTGATGTAAACGCTACATACAATATAATATATATATATATATATATAATACATATTATGTAGATATGTTCTGTAATGACTTAGGTTCTCACTCTTACAACTAAACTGTAAGGTAATGGACTATGAGTCAATTATTTTGGTGATGATATGAAATGATAATATCAAGTTTTAGGTCTAAATTGATATATATATAACACTCCTTTCTGATGAGCATGATGACTCAATACATCACAATCAAAAAGCTACAACCAAGATAACAGCTTCATCGCTCCCGGTCCGTCTTTATAATACGTCCGTGTTCCTGATCCAGCCCAAAACAGTTCCGGAACCCCGAGAGCGTAAAACACGACCACTGATCTGTTTTTAATATAATCTGCACATCATATCATCATATCATTATCACCGTACAACGACGCTCTTGTTCAAGTTGTCTGATACCAACAAGATCTCATCAACGCATTATCCTAGATATACAAACCATTTCTGATCAATGGCTTTAATACACAGTATTCAGCCGATTCGTGTTTCCGTATTTTTTTTTAAATTAAGTACAGTTAGTTTTATTAAGTACCTGCGCATTTTTTGGATTTCGAATGTAAATGTTTTTTTTTTAATAAATCGAAGCGACAACATATAACCTTTAGATGTTATCTGTGTTGTGTTTGGAAAAACGTGCTCTTTTATGGTCTACCACATGAAGCATCACAACAACACTCACAGACAACAACACTCTAACACTCCACGACAATGAACAAGGTCCAGGACCGTCAATCACAAACGTGTTGTTTAGCTCAAAGAAAGAAATCCAGCTGTAAATCCATCTTATTGGCACACCCCAAAAAAGCCCAAACCAACCAACGCACACTTACCTCCTCGGTCGCCCTGGGTATTTAAATCCCGTACCTTCGGAACCCGGCGCTGAGCGAAACTCCTCTACAGTCTATGCTCTCGGCGCCCATGAGATTAGTAGGAAATGTCGCGAGGGTTTCAATTTGAAGTCATTCAGCGTTTTCCCGCTGTCCAGTCATAGGCCGGGAGCCAGGTCCACCCCTCATGATGTTTTTTGCTATGTTTTTTTCACTTTTATTTCCAATTATCTTATACATTGGGCCATCACAAGTTGATAATGACCACCCCCAACTCGGCCCCGTTTGGTCTCAGGGGCCAAAAAACAAAAAAATTGTGAAAAGCTTCTGGCGAAATGATGTAATTGTAAGGTGTGGTAGACGACATTGTCTTGAATCTGTTCCTCTGAATCGATTAAAAGAAAAGGACGATCACGGATGAACTTCTCTTTTTGAGTTTTGCCATTTTTCAGGGCATTCGGCACATCATAGCCCACCTCTTCTGGCATAGCTGCTCCTGAACTCAAACTTGTCAAGGGCTGAGAAGTCTAAAGCTGAAATGGGTTGATAAAACTCTGAAAAGCTTCTACTGTTCGCTGCTCTTCAACCTTGCTCTTCAGACTGAGTGATTTCACGTGGTCTGAGATCTCTTTGTTGCCTCTCTGCATGTTCGCCTCGGCCACTTGTCATTTCCCTGCATGGCTTCTAACTAAACTTCTAAACTCTCCTTTGGCATGGGCAGTCAGGATATGACGTTGGCTCGCTTCATAATTGCTGGTTAATCCACAGATCCCAGCAGAATATGTACCAGACCCTGAGTTTGACTTGAGCCGTTTCATAGCTGTCTTTCAGTTCATAGGTATGAACTTGTCATTCACTGTGCCCTGGGAACCATGCAGGATGCAGTTTTCCCGGGATGGCCGAGGTGGAGGCTTCTGCTTTGAAGAACTCTGGCCAGCTGACATGTCTTCAAAATGTTGTCTTTTTTTTTTTTTGCATGCTGACCGGCTTAGATATATTGATGCATTACACCCATCTGAAAATCAGTTTATTAATTACAACAATGAAATCAAGTGTAGCATTCAATGTTTCATATTTCATCGAAGTCTAGCCTCAAACATAGACTGATGATTTGATGACAACCATCAGAAAATCAGTATATTTACAACAGTGACATATTACACATGCACACACACACACACACACACACACACACACACACACACACACACACACACACACACACACACACACACACACACACACACACCATCATCATCATTTCTCTCCCACTTCTGCTCTAGCTAGTCTCCCACTGCTCTCACTATCTTGCTACATGTGGCTGGCTATGCTAGCTAACAATCGGACAAGTTATCTAGCTAATGTTATCAATCTAGAAGTAGAGTGAGCACCTTACATGTAGGAAAATATAGGGCACCAATCTCCCAATAGAATCAATATCTTTCTATAACCAGAATAAAAAGGTAAACTTACCAACAAATTGTCTTTGCTGAAAAACTTCAGGATGTGACATGAAAGGTTAGGTAGTTGATTAGTGTTGGTTGGTTGGTGTGTTTCTGTGTGTAACCTGGTTACCATTGGTTACCTTTTTTTTTTACACCCAGACCCCAGTCCACCTGGGGGCTTAATATTATTAACTTGTAAGGTAATTTCACTTGTACATAAGTCAAGTCTCAACTTAAAAAAATTATAATTATATATATATATATATATATATATATATATATATATATATATATATATATATATATATATATATATATATATATATATATAGTTCATATGCAAAAAAAATATGATTGATCCCCTATTGAATGGTAATGCTTGAAAGTTCTGTTTTCTCCGATTTGAGGTACAGTGAGAGAACTTTGGTCATAGCAGCTGTAATCCTTTAGATAGAAAGGTCATCTTGGACTTAAAATGAAGCTTATAAACTCAGGAAGTTTTTCATGTACATTAGAGGCAGTGATATGTATGATAAAATGCTTGAAAATGATCACTTTTGATGACAATGTGTCAGGCGGACGGACATTTTTTTGTCTTTTGGCGTATGTTGATATTGGACAGTAAAAGGGCAGCAATCCCCAGAATCTTTTTCTGCCAGTTTCTCCTATGTGTCAGGATACACCATGCAAAATTTTAGGGTTAAATTACTATTTATGCAGTTGCAGTCCCTAAATATTTACAATTACATAATTTCTCCAGAAGATTTTCACAATTTTGTTGTTTTTTGGCCCCTGAGACCATTTTGTTGTTTTTTGGCCCCTGAGACCAAACGGGGCCGAGTTGGGGGTGGTCATTATCCACTTGTGATGGCCCAAGGTATAAGATAATAGGAAATAATAGTGAAAAAAAACATAGCAAAAAACATCCTGAGGGGTGGACCTGCCCCCCAGCCTATCAACGGAGCGGACAGCGGACGATTTACATCACTCCAGAATGCAATGACGATTTGTCTTCGCTTGTATACAAAAGTGCATTGTATCTTTCACACACAAGTACACCCATAAGATACGACTTGCACGTTAACGTGTACAAACAACATTAACAACACTTTCATGTAACGGCTAAAAAGTCTTTTCAGGATTTGGTCAAATATAACATCGTATGTTGTTGCTCTTTTACATCTCTATTTCTATTTTCCCATTTTGTCACTTTGTCATAGCCCTCGGATAATACCAGTATTTTTAATTGTAGTCAAATCTTTGATTTATATGTTGTTGCTGTAAATGTATTGTGGTTCATTTGCATAGTAAAAAAGCCACACAAAAAATGCTTTCAACACAAACCATTTGTTGACTTTGCAGCCCATATGTAAATTATTTACATTCAATGAGCTGAAACAGTATGGTGTCATTGATACTTGTAAAACAAAGACAAGTGTATACATCAGCAAACTGTGTTTTATTGAGTAAACCACTAAAGGTAGTAAAAAAAAATCAACAATTATAAAACTAAACAAACGTTTGTAACAAATCAGGTACAAAAATACAAAAATAGCACAATGTGTTCTTTTTAAACAAATTTGCACTCAGGGTGTTTATAGTAAACTGAAACATAACAAAAACTGTATGAAAAGGAAGCACAGAAACACAATGGCACATTGTCTTTTTCTGAAATCACATCAATCACAGAGCAACACAAACACTTGTTCCAAATCTACTCAACAACAACACAGGAAGCATGTACAACTATTGATTAAAGATGCTTTAAAATCACTATAAAGAACTAGCTCTCGGATCATAAAAAACATACTGGATGTTGAGATCTCCAGCACACTCAAGCACAGTAGTATAGGCAAAATGTAAACATATTTGTAGTTTTGTTATGATATATAGAACTTTAGAATCACACATTAATATGAGCTATGCCATGATTTCACATGATCAACAAGGAACTTGCACTGAGGCTTAAGGTATTTTTGAGCACCAACGAAATAGTGGCATTCCATCCGCAAGTGTGAGAAATGTCTTGGCCTACAGTAAAAAGAAAAACTAAAACATCTTGCTATTTGCATTAAAAAATAGTTGTGCTCTTTGCATCAAAAATTCTAGTTATCAAACAAATACTAGTTTAAAGACTTGTAGACACTTGTGTCTATACAGTACGTTTAAGGAACAAACAACGGTGTAAAGATGTCCTGGTAACAAAATTAAACCTATATATACAAAATGTAATAGCTGATTAAGATTCACATAGATGCTCAACCATAAGGGGAGTAGGAAACATAATTCTGAGGTATTGTCCATTTGGTTTGGTTGAAAGCTAATAGAAGGAATATCTAGACAAAGTGGTATACGACGTAGGAAATTGTCAACCACAGGTCGTAAAATGATACAAATGTCATGTAGATAACATTATTCTGTACTGCAAATATTCGAAGAGGCCCAGCAACAGTATTGACAACCAGGGCTGTAAAATTGCTAATTTTGCTTGTATTGTTAACCACAGGGAAAAATATTAAAGCGCTTTAGTTGAAATATGCCAGGAATGTCTTTTTCAATTTTTTTTGGTTATATGTCACTCGAACAATCAAAAATATTAAATATATACTTGAATCTACACACTTGCTTTATAATCTTTTTCTTTTTTTTCTTTCAATAAACTATTTTACGCATTCAAAATAAACACAATTCTTTGAATGAAACCCTCTAAAAATAGGCTTTGGTTAAACTTCAAAAACAATCAGTAAGTTTTGGTTGATAATCAGCCGCAAACATGAGACATTTCCTTGTTAGCTAAATGTAATAGTTTGTAATGCTAGCTGCAAATGTTAAAAAGGCAGCGACCGTGTGATCACGATCCACCATCTGGTTGCTTAGTAACAACTGCATCTCCGGACTGTGACAGACGTGTCCGAAAAAACACAGCGTTGAAATGCTTCTGTTGATTGTGGAACACAGAAGGTACACGGAAGATGACGCCAACGACAAAGCAGAACAAAAGTGTTGTCGGTATAACTCTGACCTTGAGATCTAGCACTCTCCCTCCTTCCTCCCTCAATCAATTCTCTTTTCAGTTATTAAGCAGCAGCTCTGTTGAACTAAACAGTGCGTGACTCCGTTTTTTTTTTTTATTGCTGTGTTGTGTAGGGATGGGAATGCTGTCGTAACGTGTGTGTCGGAACGTTCCTACTGGTGTTACATGTCTGCTCGGAGGAACCTCGCGGTGCTCCGTGTGCTCTATTCACAGGCAAAGTAGTCTTTGAGGGGTGCAAACAGGTGCCTGATGACCGGCACGCTCCAGGAGCGGCCCAGCAGCTTCTGCCGCGCGCTGCGGCCCATGTTGGACACATCGGTGTAGTGGACGGGGAAGCCGAAGATCCTGCAGGGGGGGGGGGGGGGATGTCAAAGAGAGGTCAAACACCATGCGGGGCGCGGAGCGAGTGCAATGCAGGGAGCCCCGAACATCAGGTGACTGAGTATCACGGTCGTGATACTATGCACTACTACGAACTACGCATTGATTTAGCTCTAAATGCTGGGCGTGGGATCGTGCAGTGATCGGAGTGTTTGATGCCCAATGTCTGCTCGTATTCAATGTAAATTGCTATAGATTAAGGCGTCAGCTAAATGATAAAAGATAAAAAGTAAGCAAGTTCACAAACATATATTTGTTTATATGACGTTAAAGGAGGTGCACCTCTCTAACTCGGTACCGCAAAGAATATGTGTGTGAGTGATCGAGTGAGTGAGGGAGATTGTGTGTGTGCATGTGCGTGTAAGTGAGTGAGTGAGGAAGAGGGTGAGAGAGATTGTGTGTGTGTGTGCATGTGCGTGTAAGTGAGTGAGTGAGGAAGAGGGTGAGAGAGATTGTGTGTGTGTGTGCATGTGCGTGTAAGTGAGTGAGTGAGGGAGAGGGTGAGAGAGGTTGTGTGTGTGCATGTGTGTGTAAGTGAGTGAGTAAGGGAGAGGGTGAGAGAGATTAGGTGTGTGTGAATGTGCGTGTAAATGAGTGAGTGAGGGAGAGGGTGAGAGATTGTGTGTGTGCATGTGCGTGTAAGTGAGTGAGTGAGGGAGAGGGTGAGAGAGATTGTGTGTGTGCATGTGTGTGTAAATGAGTGAGTGAGGGAGAGGGTGAGAGACATTGTGTGTGTGCATGTGCGTGTAAGTGAGTGAGTGAGGGAGAGGGTGAGAGAGATTGTGTGTGTGCATGTGTGTGTAAATGAGTGAGTGAGGGAGAGGGTGAGAGAGAGTGTGTGTGTGCATGTGCGTGTAAGTGAGTGAGTGAGGGAGAGGGTAAGAGAGAGAGTGTGTGTGCATGTGTGTGTAAATGAGTGAGTGAGGGAGAGGGTGAGAGAGATTGTGTGTGTGCATGTGCGTGTAAGTGAGTGAGTGAGGGAGAGGGTGAGAGAGATTGTGTGTGTGCATGTGTGTGTAAATGAGTGAGTGAGGGAGAGGGTGAGAGAGAGTGTGTGTGTGCATGTGCGTGTAAGTGAGTGAGTGAGGGAGAGGGTGAGAGAGATTGTGTGTGTGCATGTGCGTGTAAATGAGTGAGTGAGGGAGAGGGTGAGAGAGATTAGGTGTGTGCAAGTGCGTGTAAGTGTGTGAGTGAGTGAGGGAGAGAGATTGTGCGTGTGTCAGGCATTACCTCTCTCACTCAGTACAGTGCAGGCTGTGTGTGTGTGAGTGAGTGAGTGAGTGAGTGAGTGAGTGAGTGAGTGAGTGAGTGAGGGAGTGAGAGAGATTGTGTGTGTGTGTGTCAGGCATTACCTCTCTAACTCAGTGCACCACAGAATGTCCTCCTTCCCATTCATCATGACTGGGAAGTGCTGGTCCTTCCCCTGCTTGATGGAGTTAGAACGGGTGGTGATAGTACGAACCTTCCCAAACTACATGAACACACATGCACACCGCACACATGCACACACACACACAGACACACACAGACACTTATATGTAGCAGCCATGCTTTACCAAATTGATTCTCAGGGCAGTTGATTGGATGCTATGTAAGAATGTGTTGCAGTGTAATGTTAACGTTACTGTTAAATTAATCGTATACTTATTAGTTAATAATGTATGTAAATAAATCATGCCAGTCTGGGTGATCTAACCATCCTAACTGAGGAAGGGATTTTTGAATGGAAATGCTAACAGGCGTCTGAGTGAAGCCAGTAGGTTAGGATGGTTCAATCAACCCAGAGGGGGTGAGGTCCTTTAAGGTAAGCAGAGCAGACGCTGAGCCCTGCAGTGTGATGCTGATCTTCACAGTGTTGTGTCCCACCTTGGCCACCCTGCCGTGTTCCAGACAGTCCTGCAGCTCCAGCTTGTCCATCCCAGACGCACACAGCGGCCTGGTGTGGAGAGAAGGTGGTAGGATCACATGACATGGAGGAAACCGTTTGTAAGTCGCTTTGGATAAAGGCGTCTGCTCAATGCCCTAAATGTAAATGTAAATGTAAACCAAACATCGATTGCAATTGCTCGGATTGTATGTTACATGTGATTATTATTATTGTTATTATTATTATTATTGTTGTTGTTGTTGTTGTTATCATTGTTATTATTATCATTATTATTATCATACCATTATTACTTTAACAATATATCTACTGTATATATATATATTTTATTTTATTTTGCCTGCTCACTTCGTGCTTGTCATGCATTAAACGAAGGTAACGTGGGGTTAAAGACCACGCTTGGCAGCAGCACCACCTACAGGCCAACACAGGCTACGGCATGCTGGCGTGCGACTGTACCTGTTCATACACGGCAGGTTCCCCCAGAAGTAGCGCGCTCGATGCGCGGCAGACACTTCGATAGCGTCGATCATGACCGGGTTGCACTGAAATAAACACACACACACACACACACACACACATTAGGAACGATAAGTCATATAATTGAAACATATGCCGCTGTCAATATGTGCTTTGAGCATTAGCACACCTTTGACCTTTGAGCAGATCTATATTGAAGAGAGTAAACCTATATAGAACAGTAGTGTAGAACGATATTGGATATATAGACTACTGAATGGAGTAGAGCTGTATTGAATAGAGAACAACGGTAGAACTGCACTAAACAGTAAACTGCCAAGACATCTTGAAAAGACGGGGAGCTATTGCTGAGGACTGACTGACTGACCTCCAGGAAGCGTGAGATGTCCCTCTTGTCGTTCACCCCCATGGCGACAACGTTCTCAAACATCCAGAAGAAGGGCCGGTTCTCGCCCTCCTTGGGCCGGGCCTCGCTCAGCAGGCGGTAGAACTCGAAGAACAGTCGGCCCGTTCCTTCTGCATTGGGAGACAGGGGGGGGGGGGGGAATTCACTGAGCTGTCAACTCTGGTCATTCTACGTACAAATCACTGTGTGTTCAGGGTGTTGCACACACAGCGTGAATAACTGTGTGTTCAGAGTGTGCGTGTGTGTGTGTGTGTGTGTGTGTGTGTGTGAGTTGGCCTACCGTAGAGGCCCTTCCGGGCTGGGTTGACGATTGACAGGTCGTTACACGGGCTCCCGCCAATCACCAGGTCAAACGGCCCCCACTCTTCAATCTGAAAGAGACACGCCCACTTTTAGATAACACCGCCATTGCACGCCGTGAGTCGTCGCCTGTGCGCCGGGACAGAACGCACAGGCGACGGTGGCTGAGGCGTGGAGACGAGTTCGATGAGAGAGAGGACACGACGCACTTCCGCGAGGAAACAAATCCTACACCGTGTTGTGCATTGACGCGTGACATTCATTAGGAACTCGCAGGTATCGAACCAGAGAGGACTTTTGGTACGCGCTGTCAAGCCTCTTGTGGTGGAATGCTGCCCCTACAGAGACACCGCGGAGGAGCTGGCAGATGGATGGACGCGGGGAGGGGCAGGGGGGGAATGAAAGCAAGACTGTTTGCTTTTGGTTTCATTGATTGACGACTAAGAGCAAGCCAGGGGGGTGATGGGGGGGAGACGGGGGAGACGGAGGGAGACAGGGGGGCAGGGAGAACCAAAACAACGTGGAGACAGATGAGCCGTTGTGGGTTCCTGTCAGACGCACGTCTGCAGATAGATGGTCATGGAGAGAGGGAAGGGGAGAAAAAGAGGGTGGGAGGTAAAGAAAGGAGATAAAAGGGGGACAATTATCTTGAACTCTGGGTTAATGAGGAGGTTTGGAGGACGGGGTGGGGTGCGGGTGATTGATCGCCCCCTGACATGTCATGTTAGTTCAGGAGGGAGGGAACATCCCAGGTATCTCTTGAGACTTGTCTCGGACCCAGCGGTCTTACTATTACACAGCAGAACTTCTGGGGAGAGGGACAACACAGGAGTCTGGGCTGGAAATCAGAAACTGTTTCCAGTTTTGTTACAGAAATGTTCTCACTAAGAAAACAAATGAATGGATGAGCTTTCAATATGTTCATTTCTACTACTGCCAAATACGCCGTACTGCTGTTTTGAAACCTTTACGGACTCTTTTTCAGTTTACTACTGCTGGCGAACACCACTGTGTTAGCTGCGTGGCTACATAGCCACACCTCCAGCAACATGATTGGCCAAAGCAAATATAAAGCCAATGACAATGGAACGCCCCATTCACCTGGATCTGAGCTTGTTTGAGCTGGATTGATATGAATCTGTCTGCATTATAAGACTATTCTGAGACTGACTCCCTCTGCCTTATCAAGATCTGTACTATTCTATCGTTGCACAAACACACACACACACACACGAGCACACACACACACACAAGAGCACACACACACACACACACACAAACAAACACACACACACAAGCACACACACACACACACACACACACACACACACACACACACACACACACACACACACACACACGGCTGTGTGTCAGCAGCATGTTTCAACCTGCCACATGTTATGAGAGTTTAAAAGAACCAAAGAACCAAAATACCCATTTACTTTTACTGGCACCCAGGGGCCACGGAAACATTTTGAAACACATGAAGACAAACAGACACACACACACACACACACACACACACACCTGCTCTCTAGTATTTAATGGGCTGTCCACAAGCTGCCACGCTTGTTTCAGAGCCATCAGGGAGATCATCCCTGGAAACTGTTTGGAAAAGGGGCCTATTTTTTAAAAAAAAAGCTGGCAGTTAAAAAAATAAATCAACTGACAAACTTGTCTGTCCGTCACCGTCCACCGCGTTTCATTTAGATGACGCCGTTGAGCATGTCATCGGCTGCTCCAGCTGCGGTCTGTGCCCCCCCCCCCCCCCCCCCCCCCCCCCCCCCAGTTGGGGCTATCGTGTCAGGGCAAACCCCCCCACTCACATTTTTCCTGGTGATGTTGCGCACATCGTGGACGTACTGGATCCTTCCTTCGTGCCGGACCACGCCCACCGAGATGGAGTCCTCGCACACCTCGGAGGCCACGTACTGGTCCACCTTGAAGCCCAGGTCTCTGAGGACCAGGTAGCCTGCGGGGCACAGCGGAGCGAGCTCGTGAGACGCTTGTGACGACGAGCATCGCCACGTCGGTACATGTGATGTGTGCATGAGTGACAAAAGACGCCTCTTGCTGTTGTTGTTGTGTGATTGTGTGTGAGTGGGCGACCAACCCAAGAAATGTTTCCGATCTATCTATTGCATTTCAGATTTAAAAGTGTGTGTACAACTGATTAAATGTTACATTAGATTTATACTTTTGGTTTACATCTGCGTATTTTTCTATATTTCACCTTTTTAAATTGCCTCACTACATTTTTGTGTTTATATTAGATTATCATGACTCTTGACCATGGCTCTGTACTATGATTTATTTTCAATATTTATATATTAAATATCCATTATTTTCCATCTCGAGCAGAGCAATTGTGAGAAAGTTCCCTTTAGGATTAATACCACACTTTGAATCTGAATGAACCACACACACACACACACACACACACACACACACACGCAGTACATACCGGTGGCGATGCCGTCAAACAGAGACAGAACCCTGATGGGCCGCCTCTGCTCTGCCGGGACGGCGGCGTAGATCCTGGGCTTCTCCTGGAACACACAGGAGAACGAGGGAATGGACCGTGAGTGGGAGGGACGAACCGGGCTGGGGGGGAGGGGGGAGGCGGGGGGGAGGCAGGTGTTGGGAGGCAGGTGCTGCTGCTCACTTGCCCCGCGTCTCCCTCCCATCCCCGAGAATGCCACTTAAACCAGCAGCTTGCAGTTGGATTTACACTGACTCCTTTCTCACACAACTGCAGTCATTGGATGAATGGAGGGGAGTCTGACAGATCGGTTTCTGAGGTCTGTGCTAAGCCTCTCAAGGGGGTGGGCTCTCAAGTTGAAGTAAATTCTATGTTCAAGTGTTTGGTTTTGCCCGACCGTGTCACTTTGGAGGAAAAAAAAGACATCAAAACTTGTCCCGGCTCGCGGAATGATCCCAAAGAATATAACTCACTCTTAACATATAACAAAAGCCAACTCTGGTTGTTGACACAGTACTGGGCAATGATGATGAACAAAGAGAAAGTACGAAATCTAGCGTGTGTTATGACACAGTAACTAAGGTACTGCATCTGTTTTCTTCTGCAAAATGGACCCCGATCAACGCACGTCAGTCAAAACTCCCACACACACACACACACAAAAGAACACACGCTGGATCAGTGTGTGTGTGTGTGTGTGTGTGTGTTAGGCTTACAAACACTTACAAACTCCTGGCCGTTGTCGTTGATGAAGAACTCCTGCAGCTTGAGGTTCCAGTCGTGTCTCCTCTTCAGGACGCCGTAGCTGAAGAGCGGCTGGCACATGTAGCAGCGCCACGGGTCCAGGTACCGGGCGCTGTTGGACACACCGGGCCCCACCAGGATGTCCAGACAGTCCACGCAGAAGCACCTACGTGGCCCGGGGGGGAGGGGGGGGGGGGGGGTCAGGGTACACAGACACAGCGCTGTTTGGTGATCCCTAGAGGCAATGGCGGCTGGACGGCTCCACAGACACAGAAAGCATGTGTGTGTGTGTGTGTGTGTGTGTGTGTGTGTGTGTGATGTTTTAGATGGTGGTGTGTGTGTGTGTGTGTGATGGTTTAGGTGGTGGTGTGTGTGTGTGTGTGTGTGTAATGGTTAAGGTGGTGGTGTGTGTGTGTGTGTGTGTGTGTGTGTGTGTGTGATGGTTTAGGTGGTGGTGTGTGCGTGCGTGCGTGTGTGTGTGTGTGTGATGGTTTAGGTGGTGGTGTGTGTGTGCATGTGTGTGCGCTTGTGTGTGTGTGTGTGTGATGGTTTAGGTGGTGGTGTGTGTGTGTGTGTGTGTGTGTGTGTAATGGTTAAGGTGGTGGTGTGTGTGTGTGTGTGTGATGGTTTAGGTGGTGGTGTGTGCGTGCGTGCGTGTGTGTGTGTGTGTGATGGTTTAGGTGGTGGTGTGTGCGTGCATGTGTGTGTGCTTGTGTGTGTGTGTGTGTGTGTGTGATGGTTTAGGTGGTGGTGGTGTGTGTGTGTGTGTGTGTGTGTGTGTGTGTGTGTGTGTGTGTGTGTGCGTACCTGCAACAGTTTGCGTTTCCACAGAGCAGCACTTCTCTGCCGCCGCAGCAGATGGTGCAGTAGGACTGGTAGCCGTCGTCGTCGTACATGTAGGAGATCTCGAGGTACACGTCCTGCACACACACACACACACACACACACACACACATACACACACACACATGCTGGTATGACACGCGGGCCCGAGGACAGACGGTGCGGCATGGCGGTACGAAGATGGGACCGAAAACGCTGCGTTTTATTCTATACACCGTGGATGTGTTGAGGCTCCGGGCCCTTCTGAGGGGGATGATGAACATACCTTGCAGGCCTGGCACAGGCCTCCTTCAAAGAGAGGGTGAAAGGTCACAGCCTTCGTTTTCCCACAAGAGAGGCAGAACTCTGCAGAACAAAATGCCGCACAGACACACACACACACACACACACACACACACACACAAAGACACACACACACACACACAGACACACAACACACTGTGCGTAAGACTACTCAGACGCCACAAGGAAATCGGTTTGCTTCTTTAAACCAAACAGGCCCTCAAGGCACGGCTGTCTGGGGCTTCACAAAGGAGGCGCAAACATAAAAGCACACTTGAAAACACACACACACAAACACACACGCATAGCACACATACACCTCCACATACCACATACAGTACATATGAGCTTACCTTCGATACTCTGTTTATTCTTCAGGACTTCATTCACCATTTGTTCTGAGGAGAGAGAGAGAGAGAGAGAGAGAGAAGGAGGGAGAGAGAGAGAGAGAGCGAGAGAGAGAGAGAGAGAGAGAGAGAGAAGGGGAGAGAGAGAGAGAGAGAGAGAGAGAGAGAGAGAGAGTCAGAACACCATCAGAATCAGGAGCCACACTGTGGACTGGTGGTCTGAGCATGGGGACGGGGGTCTCTGCGGAGGACGGGGGGGGGGGGGGGGGGGGTCCTACCTCTGCTGTAGCTCTCCTCCGGGGCGCTCTTGCTCTTGCACAGGCTCATCCTGGGCTTCTTAGTGCTGGGGAAATAGTCCGGTAGTGACACGTCCAGAACCTGGTGGTCCAATAGCTTGCTCTCTGCACGCATCAACACACACACACACACACACTCTCTTTATGATCCTGTCCTTGGTTGCTGTGATATTTCTGGATGTTCTCCGTTCTGCCTCAAAGAACGTTTATTTTGCCTCCTACGCGTTGACACTTTGCCCAGACCAGACACACAGAGGCACACAAACACACAACATACTGCACAGACGTGCTCCATGCAAAACTATTTCTGACGGCCAGAAATGGTGTTCATGCCTGAATACGTGCGTGTGCCTGTTGAGTCTGAAACCACGGATGCTGTGACGCTGCCTTGCTCACCAGAGTTGTGTTTGGGCTTCAGCCCCTCCTCGCCCTTGGGAAGAAACCCTCCGTTGGCCCAGTCCAGCATGGGTCTGACTTGGTCCTCGGGGTTGTCTGAGGAACACACCGGAAAGACCTGCTCTGCCCGGATACTGGCCATCTGCGGTAGTGGAGCGAGAGAGACCGAGAGAGAGAGAGAGAGCGTCAGATACAGCACACACAAGGCTAGTCGACATCTTGGCTGTGTGACTCAACAACAGTAAAACACTGTGAGAATCTTCAGGTGGGCCTCACCTCCAGCGCCTGGAAGATGGCCCTCCGGTAGGAGGCGAGCTTAGCATACGACGACTGGCTGAAGAACTTTGGGAAGGCCGTGATGGAGTCCAGTTTATCAGCAGAAACCTGTGGGGGAGGGCAGCAGAGGGGGATGGAGAGGAAGGGAGGTAGGATGCAGTCATGAAGAACAATGTAACATCTGGGGAGCTCCGGTACCACCCAGAAGGCACGGCTGGACGTCTCAACCCTGAACAACATGCACATCTCAAGCGGCTCCATCCACCACCACCACCACCACCACAGACCCCCCCCCCCCCCCCTCACCTCTGAGAACTTGCAGTCTCCGAACCACTGCAGCCAGCGCATGCCGTGGGTGGCAGGCCGCTTGTCGGTGGCGTGCCACGTCACCACCATGCCGGGCCACCAGGAGAAGCCCTTGATCTTCCCCCACACCAGCGTGCCGATGCCAAACCCCTTGTTGTCCTGCAAAGACAGGCCGGACGGAGGAGTGGAGCCAAGTCAGCGCAGTCATTACAGCGTCATTGTTTTCATATCCTGACTAGCATCATGTTAGTATATGAATATGATCATAGTAGGATGACTACAGTCATATAAATGTTATGATTGGAGAAATAGAACCGATGGGACACTGAGGCTAATCTGTGCTCACCCATTCAGCACAGGTTACCCTAGCCTGGGGCTAACATAGCCTTCAGCCCTTAGGGATAAGGAGTACTTCGGACCTTGACACATACACTCCCTTTCCTCTGTTCATTCAGGAATGTTTTCATGGGTGTTTCTTTTTCTCTTTCTTTCGTAACTATCAAACCCAAAGCATTCAGTGGGTGGATGAAAGCCAGAGCGGGTGGAAGCCCCGAACGGTCCTGAATGGCTCCATCCAGCACATCCCTCATGGCTTCCTCCGCCCCGGGGAAGCCACGAGGGCTTTGACTTCAAGGAAACCGGATCAAACAAAGGCTTCTCCGCGCCACTTACACTCGGTTCACTCGGTGTCACGCGAGCGTGCACAGATATGTAAACACGCGCACGACGTGCAAATCCACAAATATGCAAACAAAGCCATGAATCACACAGGAGCGCGCACACACACACACACACACACACAAAGTACAGTTACGGCATCATGTTTTCCATCACCGCTGTCAGGTGCTTTGTTCGCCGGCGTCGGCCGAAACCAAAACAAAGTACTGAGAGCCACGCGCCGGGCCCAGGGCAGAGCGGGTCAGCGGGCTTGGCGCTGCGTCACGGTGAGCCTCTCGCCGGCTCCTACTGAACCCAACCCTGTTCTTCCAGCTCGCGGTGTTGGAGGGGTGGGGGGGGGGGTCGTCGTTCTGCTGAGCACGGCGGCACGGTGACCCTTGGGTGTCGACTAGCGCCGACTCGAGTGTTGTTTGGTTTTGTTGTTTGTTTGCACGAGCGGTGGTTTGGTTGTGTGTTCAAGAGACGGTCCCGCTCGTACCTTGTACTCTGCCTGGAGGTCCTGGCTGCCGCTGCCGCTGATGCTGCTGCTGCTGGTGGTGGTGGTGTTGGTGCTCTGGGCGGAGTCCTTGGAGTCGGCCTCCGACAGCTCTGGGGTGGGGGTGTCTGGGATCAGCATGGACACCATCACAGGACCCTGCTCCTGGGAGAGAGACACAGAGAGAGACACAGAGAGAGTGTGAGAGAGAGAGAGAGAGAGAGAGAGAGAGAGAGAGAGAGAGAGAGAGAGAGAGAGAGAGAGAGAGAGAGAATGTGTGAGTGTGGGGGGTAACTGAACCGTGTGTGCTGTGTGTTTGAAAGCTGTGTGAGTGTGTGTGTGTGTGTGTATGGGGCGGGGGTACCTGAGTTGTGTGTGCTGTGTGTTTGAAAGCTGTGTGTGTTTGTGTGTGTGTGTGTGTGTATGGGGCGGGGGTACCTGAGTTGTGTGTGCTGTGTGTTTGAAAGCTGTGTGTGTGTGTGTGTGTGTGTGTGTGTGTGTGTGTGTGTGTGTGTATGGGGGGGGGGGTACCTGAGTTGTGTGTGCTGTGTGTTTGAAAGCTGTGTGTGTGTGTGTGTGTGTGTGTGTGTGTGTGTGTGTGTGTGTGTATGGGGGGGGGGTACCTGAGTTGTGTGTGCTGTGTGTTTGAAAGCTGTGTGTGTGTGTGTGTGTGTGTGTGTGTGTGTGTATGTGTGTGTGTATGGGGGGGGGGGGGGGTACCTGAGTTGTGTGTGTGTGGGATTTTGAGAGCTGTCTGCGGGGCTTGCTGGAGGTCTGCGCTGTGAGGCCGGCCTGGAAGATGGTCCTGGGACGAGGGGTCTGTCTGAGACCCAACTGAGGACCACCAGAGGCCTGTGAAGACCTTTCCTGGTGAACACAGGACGGGAAAAAGGGTAAGATTGAAAGGTAATAACGAGTGTGTGCATGTGAATGTACGTGTGTGTGTGTGTGTGTGTGTGTGTGTGTGTGTGTGTGTGTGTGTGTGTGTGTGTGTGTGTGTGTGTGTGTGTGTGTGTGTGTGTGTGTGTACGTGTGTGTGTGTGTGTGTGTGTGTGTGTGTACCTGGTGGTAGGAGGAGTCCCAGCTGTTCTCTGTCTCCGCAATCTTCCTCTTCCTCTTCCCCTTCTGGCTTCCTCCTGGATACTGGTTTTCTACAGAGAGAGAGAGGGAGAGAGAGAGAGAGAGAGAGAGAGAGAGAGAGGAGAGAGAGAGAGAGAGAGAGAGAGAGAGAGAGAAGAGAGAGAGAGAGAGAGAGAGAGAGAGAGAGACAACGTAAAGCAATGCATCCATAGAGAGAGAGAGAGAGAGAGAGAAAGAGACAGACAGGCAGACAGAGACAGACAGGCAGGACAGAGAGACCACTCACAGCAGCGTTTCCTTCAGACAGAGAGACGACAACGTCCTTCTCATAACACGTAGCACACAGTGTAAAACGTCAGTTACTTAAGATAATTGCTACCAGTGTTAGCTACCTGTTAGCCTACAGGTGTTTGAAATGGAAGAAGCCGAGGTGTTCTTCATCACTTCATTTATCGGAAACAATAAACGTGTATTTTCAACAAATATGAATATTTGACGTCATAAAATGTTGTAGTTTTGTAGATCTACCAAACTTAACTGAACTTGGAAAAAAAACGTTATGACACCTGCCCAGGGAAGCCCCGGACTTAAAACCCCTTTCAGTTACGATCAGAGTGACCGTGGTGGTTGACTGAGAGTACTGTGAGCGGTTGGCCAGCAGAGGGCCGCGACCGCCGTCGCCCTCACCTTGCGGCGAGGCGGCGTCTCCGTTGTGTTTGGGGCTGAAGGGGGAGGGCGGTTCCGCCGCCGCCAGGGGGCTGCTCTCATTGGTCAGCTTGGCCAGGCAGTCGCTCTCCGACAGGCTGCTGGACGGCGGGGGCGTGTCCCCGTTCACCGCGGCCTGGCGGGGGCGGGGAAGGGGGGGGGGGGGGATTGGAAACGAGAGACAAATCACATTAATTACCGTCAAGAGAGTGTAAAGCCAGCGTGTAAACATTCTGTCACGCTCTCTTTCTCTCTCTCTCTCTCTCTCGCTTCCTCTTTCTCAGTCTGGTGCAGAGACTGAGACGGGAGGCGGCAGATGACAGACATGGAAGGTCACCGGGGCCCTGAGCGCGTGTCGACAGTGATACCCCGAGCTGCGCGTGTCCTCAACTAGTTTGGCTGACTTGGGCCAGATGAAAGAGGTTGCCTTGGGGGGGGTGGAGTCTGCAGCTGGGGAACACAAGGTACAACACTGCGCTGCGCTCGGACCGTGACCCGATGCCCAGGGGAGTGGACCAGGCAGGTATGTGAGCTTACTGCGCTGGGGGGGGTCAACGCTAAGTCACTGGCCTGGCTGCGGAATGACACAAAAGTCAAGTGGGTAGGGTTGCAGAGGCCCCCGGGAAGGCGACTCAGAAGAAGAAGAAGAATTACTCTTTTGATCCTGTGAGGGAAATTTGGTCTCTGCATTTAACCCAATCGTGAATTAGCGAAACACTCAGCGATGGTGAGGCACACAGTGATGGTGAGGCACACACTAAACCCGATGCAGTGAGCTGCCTGCAACAGCGGTCCTCGGGGAGCAGTGAGGGTTAGGTGCCTTGCTCAAAGGCACTTCAGCCGTTCGGGGTTCGAACCGGCAACCCTCCGGTTACAAGTCCGAAGCCCTAACCAGTAGGCCGCGGCTGCCCCTGCAACATTGAGTGTATTTTAAAAATGTTTTACGAACGCTGCTATGAGAAAATCTGACATCGTTAAAGGTGCAACATGCCAACTGTCGCATTAGTCCTTCCGCTCAACAGGGGGCAGCCAATTACCAAAAACTACTACGTACTACTACTATACTCCTACTACAATACCATGCTACTCTTTGTGCGCTCGGCAGCGCCCTCTTGAGGCACACGCTCACGACCCCCGGCGTCAGCTGGGCTACCTGCTCATTTCAGGGACTATCCATGCAACAATGCCTGGAGGTCGCTAAACTCAAACCTTTTCATGTTCTGTTGACCTTGACCCTTGACCTTGATTGACCTTATGACCCGGTCACACGGCAAATGCATCAGCAGTGTGTTCACAGAGGCCCTTTGCGCCATAACGATGCAGATATGGATCTTATTCTTTGGTGCTATGAGTAGCTACGCAGGACGCAGCAGACAGACGGCGCCAATTTCCCTGTGGACAAAGAGCCCTTTGGCTCGGGGGGGTTAATGATACAGAATGTTTTTCGTCGAACAAAGATTAACTTTGCCGTTGCCCAAGAGAAATGACTTTCTGCCCCGTTTTGTCTGCCCAATAGCACATCCTCACCTAATCCATTCACTCAACAGCGGAATCCCCACACAGAGCCGGCACAACGACAGCAGGAGGACGTTGATGCGATGGGCAGTGCATTGGGATGAGGAGATTTCCCTTCGGCATTAATTATCTATTGGCTCGTTACTTGCTCATTTAGTTATTTATTAACCAATAGTACACAACAGATAATGTGTGAGGGATGCCAGGGCCTTCTCGGGCACGTGACCCCTGAACCCTGCGCGTTCCCGTCGGAATCAGTCGGCTCGGCGCGAGACTTTTCCAACGTCCGCTTGGCGAGAGCTGGAGCTGAGAGTCGACGCCGGCACCCCCCCCCCCCCCCCCCACTCGCCGCGGTGGCGTTTAACAGACAGATGTTGCCGCGTCGCCACAGCCGCGCCGGCCGTGCAACGCCAATAAAAGATTTGCGAGAGCGTGGGTGAGAGAGAGAGAGAGCAGCTGCCACACACATGGAAAACAATTAGGCCCGTTACAAGCGCTCCGTCATTTCATCATTAACCGCCATTAAGCGAGGAATGTGTGTGTGTGTGTGCTTTGCTTTTTTGCCCGCATGGCGGCCCGCACGCCATGAGTTCTCACACACCGAGAGTGGATGATTATGTAGTAGATGACAGGATGAGTGAGAGAGAGAGAGAGGGAGTGAGAGAGAGAGAGAGAGAGAAGAGGCCAAGCCATGGGATATTGATGGAGATGAGAAAGAAAGAGAGCGAGAGAGAGAGCGGGAGAGCGAGTGAGAGAGAGCGCGGGAGAGCGAGCAACGAGATGGAAAACAACAGAAACATTCGGGAGGGTGTAAAGAGAGGGCGGTCCCTGCCTTCCTTCCCTTTAATGAGAGCTAATTTTAACGTGGGGGACGTTAATGAGAGAAGCGGTCGCGCAGACCTGCAGGTGCGGGCCAGATGTGTCGGTCGGGTCGTACAACTTCCGCCCCGGGATTCCGCGGTTCACGGGTCGCGCTGGACGGCCGGAACGGGGGGCCGGCTGGGCTGCCCTCCGCCCCGCCGGAGCCTCAAGCTGCCTCGGGGCCCCGACCACCGGCGAAACAATAAACCCGGAGCAACGCGGAAATAGCTGCGAGAGAGAGACGACGGAGCGATGCGTGGAATGTTGATCCTATCGCAGCAGCAG